>CM074439.1:26431559-27021559 GCA_037101425.1 Elopichthys bambusa
TTAAGTAATAGCTTACAATAATGCATTCTGTAATATATTATAAATAACAAAAAACTTCAGTGGATCTAGAGTTGCTAAATCAATTTCAGGATTTCAGGCTTGGAGAGCAACACCTATGGATCTTACTTAGTTTTGGTTTCGTACCAGTGTTGCTTCTCTCAACTCTGTCCTCTCTTTCACCAATCCATCCATTCTCCAAGGCCTTGCGCTCTCAGATATGCTTCTCCTCATTCTGCCTCTCTCTCTCTTTCTCTCTGTGTCTCTCTCTCCCAGGATCTTTAGGTTGATTTATTGCTTCTTGTTGGAAAGGTTGGCGTTTTAATAACTCAAGTCCTCCACACCAGAACGAGAGGGGGAAAAAAAAGCTGGAAAAAACTTCTGTAAGCACAAAATAAACACGTGGAAAACTGGCTCTGTTTTCACTTTTTCCTGTTTTTCTTTGTTTTTTTTTATCTCTGTCTTTTTTCCATGTCTTTTTGATGTGAGGGCCATTCGTGAAACACATACCTTTTCTAGTTTGATAAAGAGATTTAAACTAAGTGTCAGTAATGGGGAGGGTTGGGGTAAGACCTGACAACCTACCCCGGAAAAATAATTGCTAAAAAAATTAACAGACAGTCTCTTGAGTATGGCGAGAGATGGCCATAGAATCACCAATAGTCTGATACGACTGAAATGGTTAATGAATGGATTAATTTAAGTATCAATAAATGGTATTGTGCCATTTCAAGCTAAATTATTTCATTAATTTAAAATATATATTGGCATTTGGCATGTAAATATAGAAAGGTTAAACGGTGAAAGGTAACAATGTTGTTTGTAACCAAGTAGAGTTTTTGACTTACCTTTTGCTCAAGGTGTTTCATAGAAAGGTTATGAAATGCTACTTAAATTATGATATTAGTTATGATCTTTATGGTATTTGAAAGGGGGGGGGGGGGGGGGGGGGTATATGATGATATTGGATAACTTGGTCTTTTTAACTAAAATCATTAATAAAGCTGTATTATTCATGCCAGGCCAGTAGTTGGCGATGACACTTTGTAAAGAAACACTATGTCAATAATGTCAGCGTTTTCACAAATTCATGTTTTTGTAGTTTTAAGGGGTGGTTGATTATGATTTCACTTTTTTAACTTTAGTTGGAGTGTAATGTTGCTGTTTGAGCATAAACAACATCTGCAAAGTTACGACGCTCAAAGTTAAATGCAAATGGAGATAGTTTCTTTTAAAGAATTCGCTGTTCAAGGACTACACCAAATGACTGGTAGGGACTACAACCAGCTTCTTCCCGGGTTAGTGATATCACTATCCCTAAAATTTACATAAACCCTGCCCCCGAGAACACGCAACAAAGGGGACGAGTTCATGTTGGGCTGCTTTAGAGAAGAGGAAGAGTTGTTATAGTAGAGTGTTGTTACCATTTTACGACGGACTGCTTCACAAACGAGGGTCAATTCAATGCTGGATTTGCACAAAAGATTATCATGATGGCACATGCTAGTCGATGAGTTGAATCAATTCACAGCAACTACATAAATTTATCCACTAACCATTCAGTAAAGTCCAGTTGCATTCTAAAAGTTATACCTTCTTCCTGAGTCTCTCCATCAGTGTCCAACTCCGGTTTGAACAATGTAAGGCTGAACACTGTTACTGACAATCGTCATTTTGGCTGCGTAAGACTCTCCATTTAAAGGGACACACAAAACATTGTGCTTTTGCTTACACCCAAATAGGGGCAAATTTGACAAGCTATAATAAATTATCTGTGGGGTATTTTGAGCTGAAACTTCACAGACACATTCTGGGGACACCAGAGACTTATATTTCATCTTGTAAAAGGGGCATTATAGGTCCCATATTTTCAGTTTGTGAAATTATAAAGGCCTATATGTTGTACAAGACATTTTAGTGCTTTTTAAAATCACAGCCAAATATCAAACATGTGGTTTAACGGCAGTGAACCTGCAAACGTGTGGGTGCATATGATCTTGCATGTTTGTATTTAATTATTCCTCTAAATCCTCAATCGCTAATAAACAGCATGAAAGCCTATGAAAGGAGAACCATCCTCATAAAAGGCTAATGGATAAAAAGAGGAAATAATGAAAGGACAGAGTGGGAGAAAAGCGAGAGTGATTTCCAACACTAAAGGAAGACTTTATATAGAGGCCAATTATTCACACTGATCATTAGAGAGAGATATCACTTTCACTCATTTACTGAAAAGAGTGAGAGAGTGGGGGAGAGGAGAAAAGGGTAATCATTAGAATGATATCACTTTCCCTCTGTCTCTAATGAGCGACGGAGCGAAAGAGAGAGAGATTGAGAAAGCAGACAGACAAATAGAAAGAAAAACAGCCTGGGTGAATGGATGGACAAACAAAATGGACAGACAGAGTATATACTCAAACTCCTGTCTTCATTTTAATCTGTTTGAGTTGATGGATGTAGGCTATATATTATCTACATCAGGACATGTAAACAAATAAGATGAGCCGTATTATTATGTATCATCCCATTATACCAATCAACCGCCTTTATGACAGCATAATAATATTCTCTCTGCCCACACACCTCTGTGTCAACCAAAATGCAAATGTTTTTTGCAGACACGCACGCAAATACAGACACAATCAAACACTGTGATTATGCATATAAACCTGAATCAATCTGACTGCCTTGCATATTTACATATGCGTGAGCAATTAACAAAGCTTGAGGAGACAGACTTAATTACAATACATAAATTGGGATTAACAGAAACACAGTGTATTAGAGTTTTAATTAAACATATTTATTATTTATTTCACAAACACAGGATCAAGAATAAGCAGAGGAGACTAGGGCGAAGGGAACGAAATGAAGGAGGAAGAAATCTGCACCATCATCTCGAGCCTATCCCGTCCTCCAACTCTGCATGTGCCTTTGGGGAACAATTAACTTTTACTTCCCATCAGCACGAGCCGCCCATGCTCCCTAAACCCACTTTAATACATACAGCCACACCTACAAAAGATGTCTATCGCACTTTAACCATCCAAAATTATGTCTTCTATAAACATGTGCCTTATTCAAATCTCAAAAGACCAAAAATTCTAGTCGTTATGCAGTCTAATATATGTCCACCCTTACAACCCTGGCCCTGATAAAGCCCCAAAGCCCTCGCGGACCACTCATTTTCAGGGAAGACAGAGCAAGATGAAAGAAGAGTCTAAATTAATTGCCTGAACACAACACTGGACTATGTGCTGACAATGCTTCCCAGCACTGCAAGAACAGGATAGGGGTGAGAAAGACATTGAGTAGTTACTCTGTAGGAATCAGAGACTCCTGGGTAATAAACATTATGCCAGGTATGATGATATATATCGTTACCACGATATAAAATGTCTATCGTTAGAGATTTTGCTATATTGTGTTGTATGTAAATATATAGCAATATATTGACACTTCAGAGTGATGAAATGCATGAATGAGAATATAAAGAGCGGGACGTGCTTGACGTTAAAAAGAGTTATAAGAGCAACATATCCTGTAAAGGAACTCGGTACGGTGCTGACTGGCACACTGCCAAAGTGTGAGCACAGAAAGCCGTTTCTCTCAGAAGGCGATCGCAAATTTGGGACATTCTCAATGTTAAAAATTGTTATTAAGCACAAAAAGCAGTGAAAAAGAACTCAATGTGGTGCACGCGGTTAATACGTGCACAGAAAGCCAAGTCTCTCAGTACACGATCGCGAATTCAGTTCTCTTTCAAATTTTATTCCTCTTGAATGGTCAAATACACACGCAATTATGTAAAAATGCCCACTGTGTGGAGTATCCATGTAAATACAGCCGGCTATGTCTCAAGTGAAAGTAAACAGTATAGTGGGTGGATGTATCAGTATAATGGATCCATTCATTTGGTCTTAAAGTGACAGCAGCCTAATATATCTACCTGCTGCTTAATGTGAATCAAACAAAAGACGAGAGAAAATAACTTACTGCTCTTGACTGAATAACTTTTTTTAGCTTTAAACTTTTGACGCGTACGGTCACACCGGTGTGATTAGAACGTTTTCAAATATGCTTGTGCGCTTTGGCTGGCGCTAAACCAGAGACGGAAGAGCGCAGCGCTTTTCATTTATCACATATATGCAGTGTTTTCAACCAAATAATGTTTATTTTAGGTTTCAGACATTTAAATACACACAAGGATACTAACAAAACAATATATTTAGAGTTTGTAAAATACACAATGATGTATATAGAAGCGGAAATAACAACCCTTTCCATTATAATTAGATTTTATTCATATCAGATACACATTGTGTAAGTAACTTTAAAGCTTACCCTATTCTTCACCAGTTCACTGACTCACTTACTTTCATGTATTTCGGGAGAAGTGGATGAATTCACATGTTGTAAATCCAACAGATCCGATTCTCTGTGCGGCACAAACTGAAATGGCGGCGCCCATCGCGCATGCAGGTCGACTAACGCTATCCTTATAAAGGTGTTTAAACAGCAAAACACATCCACTTGCACATATTTGACAATCGGAATATCAAATATTTCATGCTATAGTTAACAAATTTGTGAATATTTTGAATAAAAAAGGAAAAGTTTAATAAAAGCAGATCATACAGCGCTGTGGTGTGTTTATGTGACAAGTAATGTCGCGTCACCATGGAAACAATAAAGTGATACGTTCTAAATAACGATAATAAAAAAAACTTACGCTGGGGGCTCAGACAGAATATTTTAAACCTACGTGCGAAAGGGTTAATAAGAATACATTTATATTTAATTCATTCAGTGAAGACTATGCAATATTTTTACATTTGATTATTACATTTCTGTATTAATTCTAACTACATGTTAAATAAACCTATTGTACGTGAAAAACTTAATTTGCTCAATTCATATTTTTGTTATATTGTATTTGTCCTATTGTTTGTAATTTGCTTCTTTTTTTTTAACCCGCTTCTTATTTTTAATCACAGAAATTAGATAAAATAACAGTTATTTGGTAATATGGCCCGCCGTATTTACAAGCATTCACACAGGTTCACACAGAATGCGTTTAACTGCGCTATTAGTAATTTTTTTTCTATGTAAACATGTGCTAGGTGGACATTACCGACTACCTTGCCTTCTCACTGTCTCGCACATGTGTCCACGTTTAAAAAAGGTGCATTTATGCCATGTCGTAATTACCGTAAATACAAGATTCAACTTGTAAAAAGCATTCACATTCTCGTAGAGCTCGTAATTACAGCTTGTAAGATGGGAATTTTCTGAGAGCTCCTACTCTGTACCACCTGACTGCTGCATATTTATTTAGGCATTAATAGTGTTGCCATAGAAACGCTTAATTCCCAGTTCCAACAGCTCAGAGTAGAACATTCTGTGCAGGGTTGCCAGGTCTGTGTAACAAAACAAGCCCAAACAGCAATCAAATATAGCCCAAAACAAGCCCAATGATCCTATCCAAATATCAGAATTCAACATATGCCATTCCCATACCCAAGATACACATTTTACAGTTACTGTTATGCTTAATACACAATTTCAACTTGAAAATCATTAGAAGTAATCATAAACAGTCTGTTTTCATAAATTAGCTCCAAGGCCACTCCCTTGGAGTGAAAAAAAGAAAAGAAAAGAAAAGAAAAGAAAAGAAAACGTGGCAAGAGTTTATGAGTAGCCCACTTTCGCAGTATAACCGCAAACTTGGCAACACTGGTCATGTGTTGTCATCTCGAAATTACTGTAATTACGACACAGCATATGGTGCTGTGTCATGTTCAGGGTCGAGAGCTTGCGTACATTTACATTCATCAGCCTATTTTTTTAAAAATTGCATGTGCAATATGCGTTCTTATGTTTAAAGGCAAATGGAAAACAATTTAAAAACAGCGTAGCAGAATGCACAAATACAAGGCAATGCAGCAGAAAAGAACTCTGGTTTTTGAGATGCGTTTCTAAGAATTTACCTTTTTTTTTACTTGACACGGTGTCTTTAAATCAAAGGTTTCATGCACAAGATTATACGTTAAAGGCTTCTAATTAGCACATGCATTTATAGAAAACAATTAAAAAGCAAAAAATGTGTTCTTTGTGAACTGGCCCTCTGGTTTCCAAATCGCACTTATACTGTATATATCTTGTGACATGCCCTGCTTATAATTTTGCATATTGTGCCTTTTGTATGATAAACAATTTTGCTGCTGTGTTGGGTAACCATTTGTTGTCCAATGTAAAATCCGGGGCCTGTAGCAAAACCAGTTTAGAACTGTTACTTTAGATGCTGTGCTGTACTCGTGTGAATCACAAACATTCTCTCTCAGGTTGTGTACTGTATTCTCAAGCTGCCATGATGGTGTACTTTTATTGTCTAAGCTCTGTCATATTTGAGCAGCATTGGCAGAAGTCAATCCCTGCCTGAAAAGTAAATGCAGCGAGAGAGAGAGAGATGAGATAGAATAGGAGTAGATCACCAAGGCAGCAAAGTGGAGCGATGAGAAGGAATTTAACAAGGGGGAAAAAAGCAAGAAACATCCTCTGAATACACTGGGTACCACTAGGAGGTTGCCAATAACAAGTGTGTGGGAAAGACAAGTGTGTGTAACCAGGAAACACAAACAGAGAAAGGAAGAGTTGAGCAAGGACAAGATAAGATGTGAAAGTAACATGATAATGGGTCCAATTCCCAGGGAAATCACACATACTGATAACATGGATACCTGGAATACACCGCAACTTTGAGTCAACATTTATTTATTTATTTATGTATTGAAATTAAGATTTTAGGTTAAACTGTATTCATACAGTTTAAAAACAAAATGAAATGGTTATATTTTACTGTCGATAGACTTAATTTTAAGTCCTAGATTTTCATCCCCTTGGAATTATAAGGTTCTATCTGCATTCTGAGCAGTTTTGAGATATTGAGCTTCAAAAGTTTTGCATTCCATTCGACTTTGATTTCTAAATAAAAAGTCCCAAAAATCACAATGTAAATACGTTGTCACAGAATGTAACTCAATTTTGGGGGAAAAAAAAAAAAAAAAAAATGTCAGACAGAACCTTATTTCCAAGGGGACGTTATGTAAATTATAATTATAATTTAAAGAAAAAACAAAAAAAAAAAAAAACATTGCCATGGCGTCAATTGGGTATGGCAGGGTATTGGCTGCCTGGTCAAGTCAATGCAACTTATTTAATTTTATTTATTACATGCAGGATTAACAGAGTTAGCCTATATTACTATGTGTAACAAATAATTTGTATTGTTAAATAAAACAGAAAAGTAAATTAAAGCGACCTGGTTGTTATGAACCTGGTTGTACCAATGTGTCTATTCACAACGTGATTTGGCAGCGTTGAGTATTGTAGCCAATCACAGAGATTTCGGTTGAAAATACTGACCAATCAGAGGTGTTTACGTTACCGGTTGTCCTAACCAGCCGCGACTGTGACACGCAGAATTGGTTTCTATTTTTTTGCGAAGCGGCTGGAACAACAACACAAAGTATGGCAATGATAATCTCAGGTAATGTTTATGTGCTTTATTTAATGTTAAAAGCGAGTAATGTGACTTTGAATATCATTTAGTGCTCCCAGCTTTGTAGCCGTAGTAAAAGCAACAATGGATGATTTACCTCAGATCTTGAAATTAAACAAATGGAAGCAAGAACGTTCAAACTGTGAACAAACAAGTGTATTCTATGACAAAGATTGTTTTAGTAGCTCAGTATGTATTTTTAATAATGTTTAAATGGTGTAATATTTGTGAAATCGATTATGTAGGCTTCTTATCCATTTCTTGCGAGTTCCGTCAAGTTTAATCTTTGCCGCGAGAGCCCGCCCACACTGTGTTCTAATTGGCTGCGGTTTTTGATTGATTGAGTTTTAGTTTTACAAGCAAGAACAATCTTTGTAGAATGAACAAAAATGTTTTTGGTAATCATATTTTTTTTAAAAAAAATAAAATAACACAAATTGGATAATATTCAAAAGTTGTGTGAAGAAAGTGGGACTGTCACATGGAGGGAGTAAGATTGGATGACTTCATCAGGGTCTGTCCCAATCAAATAAGCCAATTAGTCACATTCAAATTATGTAAATGTTTTTATGCTACTAATTTTCGTAAATAAAACATTTTGCATTTAAGTAATGAAACCATTTTTCAGTAATTTTAAATATTCCTGTGATGTGAGAATTATTATTTTTTTTTTTATATTATGAGAAATATTTAGTGTTAAATAGCATGTTCACAGAGCAGAATGCCACTCTCACTGCTTGAAGATGAATGTAATATGTAGACCACAATAGGTCCTGTGCCAATTTTGAAATTGCACATCATCAGAATAACATACAAAGAGAAACCAGTTTGTTTTACACCTTTATTAAAAAAAGACATTCATCATTCATGTCATACACAGACAGATGTTCAATATCATATGCAATCATATTTTCATATAATGATGTTCTTGCAACTGTGTGTTATGTGTGTAGTCAGGCATAGAGACAGCAGGCTAGAGACTAAAGAAGAAATAAAAGGACAGGCGGATGAAGGCATCAGTCAGTACATAAGGAGACACACTGAGTTTGAGGGAGCGGCAGAAAATTGAAGGGAAAAAATGGAGCGAGTGAGGGCAGAGGGGGGAGGAAAGAAAAAGGCAAAAAGAACATTTTGTAAACAGGTCTCTATAGTAACCAGTGCATAATTTGCTTGGTGGGAGCGAAAGAGGAAAAGAGAAGCGTTTACCGACTCGGCTTGAGCCCACCACTGTAATTACCCCTCAGAGAGAAAGAGAGAGAGAGAGAGCTTGAGAAAGAGAAACTGTGTGAAAAACATAAAGGCTACAGCTCAACCTGAATGCCTGCGAGTGACGTGTCTTCCTGCTCATCTGTGTGTTTGCGTGTTTTGTTTTGGCATGGCAGGTTTTTTACCTCTTATGGAGCTTTCCCTTTCATTTACATGAATAAAAGCTCATGCGCTCTCACCTCCACACAAACACCATCATGATGCACAAAGACAACACAAACCTGAATGGATGCATTCAGTGACATTGTCTTTAGCTGTTAAGAGCCAACAATATGCACCGTGTTAGGCCAAAAATAAAGCCAAGCATAAATGCATCAATCCCAGGTCTCAAATGTCCTTGCTATCACACTTTCTTCATTGAATTTATAATGCAGCGGGGCAGTTTAGAGAGTGAAAAGCGAAAGAGAACCGGTCTCTCTCTCTCTCTCACTCCCTTCGAGTTTGCATGTGGGCAGCCTAATTAATTGAGCAGTGCCTCTGTGAGTCCGTGTGTGTGTTACACGCCGGTTGAGAGGAAAGTTAATTATAGAGGGGAGAGTGGTGTGTACAGCCTGGTTGATTACAGTACGGCGGATTGGGAAAATGTGTGTTTGTGTATGTGTGTGAGACTGTCAGTCTGCGCCTGTACAGATAACAGGATTAACTCTCCCCTGACAGCTGGAGTACAACAGGGACGGAGAGAGAGAAACAAGAGAGAAATGAGGGAGGCGAGGAGGACATAAGTGACACTGATAGGGTTGAGGGATTTATGGAGAGAGAAAGACCCACTGCTGTCGTTTCTAAGAACACTTACTAACCCTATATAAAAAGAGCTGTTCAGAAAACTTCAAAAAGGAAGGGAAAAGTTTTCATGGCTTTTTGAGATTTCAAATTCTTCTAATTTAAATAAATGTTTGACTTAGCCATAATTATAACAATAATCTATCTAAAGAAAGTAACTCTGGGACGATGTCAAAACTGTCAACTTAAAAGTGGTCTTTTTTTTTTTTTTAAACGAATGCTTTTATTCAGCAATAATGCATTAAATTAATAAAAAGTGACGTTTACATTGTTCATTTTAACATTCTTTTCATTAAAGAATCCTTAAAATATTAAGCAGCACAACTGGAGCACCAAATCAGCATATTAGAATGATTTTTGAAGGATCATGTGACACTGAAGACTGGAGTAATGATGCTGAAAATTCACAGGAATAAATTACATTTTAAAATATATTTAAAAGGAAGACATTGTAATAATAGTTTACAGTATTACTGCTTTGCAGCATTGGTGAGCATAAGAGACTTCTTAAAAAAAAAAATAAATAAACGAATCTTACTGACCCCAAACTTTTGAATGTTTATAGTTTTAAATGGTTCAGTATTATGTATTTTATTTTGCATTGTTTATGAGAAAAGTGCATGTTATGGGGAGCTAAGTGCTTAACGTTTAAAGGTTTTTATCCTTTATAGACCCAGGGACCCCCAAAAAGGAATTTTCTATAAAATTGTACCTTTTACTTAACCTCATGTGACAGAATTTTCATTTTTTTGGTGAACTATCCTTCTTAACTACCATCACTATATAATTTAATGCTTCACAGCTCATTTATAATGTTAGAAATGAGTTAGAAATGTAGTAAAAGGAGTTTAAGCAGGATTTCTTGTTAGTTTTTTTTAGAAATTAAAAATTGAGCCAGTATATACAAAAAAAAAAAAAGAAATATGTGCTCAAAAATGTTTGCCTGACTACAGTAAGCCTAACACTAAAGATTTATGCAATTCTTCTGTCATTCGTGCATGCACATTTATATTATGTCCACAAAAAAAAAAGGAATGAAGGTCTGACTTACTTGCACAGACGACATCTTTCATGTCTCGTAGGTCTTTCTTCTCTAGGTGAAGCTATTTCTATCTGCTCTGATATGTTGATCACAGGAAACTATGGGTATACTCCAAACCACCAGATTCAACCAAGCCAAAGAGCAGCGCTAAAGCTAAAGTAAAAAACAGGTAAATAAAACAATGTTCCTGCCCAAGTAACTTGCCATTTTATGTTTTAAAGGCAAGAAAGCCCAGAATAGTATACCTTTAAAATATCTTCTACATGGACCCTCTGGAGTACCATCAGAGACCCGTGGTTGAAGGACCTAGTTTTAAATTATTGACATAATATAAATACGAATCCCATGAACTCTAAAATCACATGAACAGACAAAAATCATGATTTAAACACCACAAACAGATAACACTTGCTGGTATGCGAATTAACTAACCAATCATTTTAATAGAGAAACAAACACTGTTACGATACAACTACAACAATGCAAATAAAGCCCCAAACATACTGAAGTATGTAAATGCATTTGATTTTAGTTACACCAGCTAGAATTTGTGTGTTTATTGTGTTTTGAATGTTTCATTTATGTGTTGCATTATCAGCATTGCCTCAAGGGGCGCTTTAGCAAGGTTATGTGTCATCGTCTACTTATGGTCAGTTTTCTCTATCAGGTCAACTACTGTGTCATAGCGGAGCAACAGTTTATTAGTATATAGTTTATTAACAGTAAAATAGCATAGAAAGCCAGTGGGTCTTGTTCACTAACAATTGAGTGGATTATTTCGTATTTGCACACACAGGAGAAATTCTTACTAAAAATGTCAGCACAATTCACAACATGCGCATATACGCACATAAATTTGTTCTTAACGTTGTTCTGATGTTAATGATTTTAGATTATTTTAAAAGAGCGACCGCGTGCCCAAGATTAATAATTTGCATAAAACACTCCCAAACGATCTCCATAAACAAGCTTTCCACACAACCTTTCCTTTACAGGTTTTTGTCACTCTCAGCCAGGACTGTCGCTAGAGGGGAGAATGGTGGTGATGATTCTCAGGGGGATTTCAATCCAAGGAGACCCCCCTGAAATGCAATTTCAACCAAGGGGGGCCCACAGCAAACCTGCACCAGGGCCCAGATACCATAGCTGTAGCCCTGTTCTCAGAAGAACAGGGCCGCAATGCTGCATATCCTCAAAATCAGTTCAAACACAATAAACACGTTTTATACAACCCGAATTCCGGAAAAGTTGGGACGTTTTTTAAATTTGAATAAAAGGAAAACTAAAAGACTTTTCAAATCACATGAGCCAATATTTTATTCACGATAGAACATAGATAACAAATGTTTAAACTAAGAAATTTTACACTTTTACCCACTAAATGAGCTCATTTCAAATTTGATGCCTGCTACAGGTCTTTGACCTATATATAACATTTGCTGCATTATTAAATGAAAAATATGTCAAAGACGACCACGAACTCTTCAGCAGCTGGAAACCTGTATCAGGCAAGAATGGGACCAAATTCCAACTTCAAAGCTCCAGAAACTCATAACCTCGATGCCCAGACATCTTCAAACTGTTTTGAAAAGAAGAGGAGATGCTACACCATGGTAAACATGCCCCTGTCCCAACTATTTTAAGACCTGTAGCAGGCATCAAATTTGAAATGAGCTCATTTTGTGCATAAAATTGTAAAAATTGTTTAAAACATTTGTTATGTTATCTATGTTCTATTGTGAATAAAATATTGGCTCATGTGATTTGAAAGTCTTCTAGTTTTCATTTTATTCAAATTTTAAAAATCGTCCCAAGTTTTCCGGAATTCGGGTTGTACATTAGCCAGCTGTACATATGCATACAAATCTGCGTTTGTATACAGAAAAATCTCACAGCTCGAGCTATTTTCTTATTCTTACACTGTATATGATGAAATATATTTAAGTTGTAATATTTGTACATGTGGTTTTTGTTGTTCCTACATTTTTTTCATAAGTTCAGAATACATTTTAGCACATAATTATTGGTGAGTCATGATTTGTACGTAAAAATTTCACACACAAATTTGTTCATATGCACACTTAGTGATAGAGACCCAATGGCCCGGTTTCACAGACAGATTTGTAGATATATCAGTACAAGTTGCTTTCAGTTAAAACAGCTCAAACATGCATTTTAGTCTAGGACTAGCTTAAGCCTTGTCTGTGAAACCGGGGGAACATGTTTACAACAATTTACTCAAATACTAACATCTGGTTAATTGGCACAGATATTTTAGGATAGCTTTATCGCCCCTGGAGTACTGACGTTTGTTATCGGCAAGACCACCGCAAGAGTGCATGTTAACCATCACATACTTGCATAAAGAACTTAAAAGTTTCTAGCCTAAAACAAGCACACGGGCTACATCTGAAATTGCATACTCTCGAGGAGGTCCTTCTTATTACTTTGCGGGGCGGCACTGTCGGCTCACAACAAGAAGGTACCCGTTTCGAGTACCGTAGTCCTTTCTATGTAGAGTTTACATGTTCTCCCCGAGTCTGCATGGGTTTCCCGGTTTCAGTATTGGAGACGCAAAATTGTCCATAGGTGTGAATGTGTGTGTGTGTGTGAGTCCCAAGCCATGTAACGGGGAGGGTTGGGAAAGACCTGGCAACCTACCCTGGAAAAATCATTGCCAAGAAAATTAATAGACAGTCTCTCGCATATGGCAAGGGATGGCCATAGAATCACAAAGAGTCAGATACGACCGAAATCATAATAGATAGATAGAATTACTTGCGCTCTATAGGCTATAGTATAATTGTGTGCAGTATGAATGTAATTCGAACGTACTACATTCACCATTTTGTAATTATCATGTGACCTACTAGTGTATATTGTAAAATAAAAGCTGCATACTTGTGTTCCTAAAACTTTAAATTGCTGGAACTTCAGAATATTAAGGGAAAAAAACCCTACAATAATCAACCCAATTTTTTCACCATTTACTTAGTCTAGGAATCATTTTACAGTGTATGTTGGCTGACTGTCAACCTCTGCTCTTGTTCAGCCTGCTAAAACTACATAAAACAGGAGCAGGGTGAGGTGGGGACACAAGTTTTGGAACAACACCTGATTGCAGGAGCAGGAAACACACTTCAGAGTGGCTCCTGGAGGAGCACAAGGTGACTGTTCCCCGTTTAGCCCCAATTCTTAATTACCACAGCACTGCTGAGACTCTCACACAATAGCCCAGACCCAGCCCAGATAGACCACTGGCACCCAGATCTTCATTTATATAAATCAGAGCTCTGCTGCGCTGCAGATATGACCTCCACAAGGGCTCTAAGCTGCGCTACACCGCCACAAAGACCTGAATATATCCTGTTAATTCCGAGACAGGACAAATCTGCGGTTAGGAAGCGACACAGAGTCAGATATGGTGTATGTGCCGCCCATTATCATGCTGCTTTATTAATTAGATAATAACTGAGGAGGCCAATTCGGGCCTCGGTGGGTAAGACCTTTTGTGTAATTATCCCACGTTCATGAGAGCGAGGGAATGAGGAACTTCTGCTTCGTTGTCGGGGGACTGTGAATCCTCCAGAGGGACAAATCACACAGGGGAAGACGCCGCTGCACAATCATGTGATATTAATGAGAAGAGGACAGGGGAATTAATAGGTTGTGCCATAGCGAGGGGAAGACTTGGAAAAATTAGCAACCGAATATACCCACCGCCGCGCTTCCCAACGTTATTGGTGAATACTCTCCACCTGCCGCTAAGAGTGATGGGCCTGCCGCACCACTGGTCGTACCTGCCTCGCATTATTCACATCTTAGGCCAGTAATTTAACACGCGCAGATAATAACAAGGGACCACCGACTGTTGCCGCACATGGTGGCCACGGTGATTACTGCCTGAACACGCACTCTCCTGGGATTTCTGTCGTCAGCAAGGTGAATTAATTCTGCCTCTCCCTTACCTATCAACACATTCACACATACAAACAAAACATGTAGACTCCCACAGAGATAAGCAGGACTAGAGCCAAAGTCTCCAGAAGCTGTACCCCAAAACAACTTCAAGGACACATCCTCATGCACTACTAATGAATGGAATAATGTCAGAATGATACTTCACTGGCTTCTTGGGAAGCAATAAAATAAACAAACACATACAAAGTATGCGGAAACAACATATTGAGAAGGACAAAAGACATTGAATTTCCTAGAAGTCTTATGGCTAATGCTGATAAACATGCTTAATACATTCCCAATGCTGAAAACAGCCCTTTTCCCCTTCTCATGAATAACCAGTTTGAGGAGGAGAATTAGGGTGTGTAATAACTGTGGAGATTTCTCTGCCAAACAAATGTCCTTTATGTTCAGTGGGTTTAAAATGGATCTGCTCAAGTGTTGTTACTGAGCTAGTTATTCTGGTTAATCAAACAGCCCATTATTTGGTGACAATAGCTTAACAAAAACCGGATTATTAAAGTAAAAAAGCATATAATTTCCTGATAATATATACATACATTACACACACTTATGTTGGTATATGTGGTTTACGGGGACTTGGGTGTAATGGTTTTTATACCGTACAAACTGTATATTCTATCACCCTATACCCTACCCATCACAGAAACCTTTCTGCATTTTTTGAATTTCAAAAAACACTGTTTAGTATGTTTTTAAAGCCATTTGGTTTATGAGGACACAGGAAGGATCATCATAAACCATGTTTACATTGTAATACCCATGTCATTATACACATTTGTGTCCTCATAAACCACATAGCCTATGCCAGAACACACACACACACACACACACTCTCTCTCTCTCTCTCTCTCTCTCTCTCTCTCTCTCTCAAAAGTTATCATTTTAAAATAACTTTTGGTAAAGCTGAATTTTCAGCATCAGTCTTCAGTGTCACATGATCCTTCAGAAATCATTCTAATATGATGATTTTATGCTCAACAAACATTTCTTATTATCAATGTTGAAAACAGTTGTGCTGCTTAATATTTTTGTGGAAGCTTTTTTTCAGAATCAATAGAATGTTCAAAAGAATAGCATTTATTTTGTGATAATGTAAAAGTCTTTACTTGTCAAACTGCTCAATTTAGGTCCTTGTGTAATAAAATCATTCATTTCTTTAAAATAAATATAATTTATATACATATATATAGGCACAGAATGGTGAACTGCTGCAGTATTCATTTATGGTAACGTTAGCCTATCTTTTATGACTTAGAATACAAAGGGGAATGTTAGGGAAAATGACGTCTCTGTCACCGCAATTTTTCTGTAACAACAAAATAACATGTTAAATGTGAAGAAAAATGGTTGCACGAGCCAAAAGTTCACGAGGAAGAAACTTACTTGAAAGACCCATATGCGGTGAAAGTGGAGCTGTCAGGGCACTGTGTGCAGCACACCTTTAAAAACTATGGAATGTCGGCCCCGCCCCCTAGATCATTGATTGGCTCAAAGTTTCAACGCGCACACACCCGTGTCCTCCGCCCTGCCCAGAAACGCACTCCAGTCACTCCTAATCACTGTCAACTATCAACGGCCGTGATTGAGAGCGTCCCGCGACTACAAACAATCGTCTCTTCTTTTCATGAGAAGTTTGGAGTTGTTGTCAAACTTGGACCTTATAAGTCAACACTGGATTTACATTTGAAGAAAAAGAAGATATTTTTATGTCAGCGTAAAGTGAAATACTTATCAAATCTTCACAAGGAAATACTAAACGTCACAAGGAATCGCAAGAATGTTTCTTTATGAACTTGTCGCACACGTCAACATAAGTTTTGTAACTTTATAAACTAAAACATGCAGCTTCTTGTTGCATTTAGTAAGCAGAACATGTCTCTCTTGTAAAAGCGTTTAGAGGACGACTTGGGAATTGTGTTTCTTTTCTATCCCAGTAAAGTTCTGCTGCTGTTTTTTTTTTTTTTTTTTTTTTCTTACTCACTCAAAACTGAATCTAACCTCAGTTTAAACTCATTTCATCATCGGCCCACAAGGGCTTGGTCGACTTCAGTCATGAACGTGCCAAGGTGCTCTGGAGTTTGCGCTATGATGAGACTTATGGCGCTGCTTATACATGTTTTGTCAACGACAGCAAAGAGACACGTTGTATACTGGAACTCTACAAACACACGGTAAGATCACAATTACTTTTAATTCATACTAATCGTGTTGACTGTTTCCAATTAACCTCATTACGCAGGATTGCGGTTGCGTTCCCTGTGCGTAATTCAGCGCGCGGTGCTCTTTAGGAGCTCAGCCCAATGAATGTGAGTTGACTAAGCCCACAAACGCTCCCAGATTTGTGTTGCTTCATGTCTGTAGCCCAAAACACACCTGCACCTATTAAAGGGTTTAAATGTGGTAACGTGTCCTCCCATGCCTCACTGTTTCCACCAAACTTTGATGTATTAATTGTACCTTAAAGGTACACTCAATCATTTATTTCTAATTAAAGTTGTAGGCATAAAGAAAGAAATGAACAGCGTTTTATAAGTATACCGCAAATTATGTACAATCACATAAGATCAATTAAATAATAAAAAAAAATGTTTTCTTTTCTATATTGGGTGGGTTGCCACTAAATGGGCGCTGCCATTTTGAAATCACATGACCATGGAAGTTTTAATTATAACTAGTAATAGTGGTTCAATGGATCACAAAACTCACGGTTCGGATCGTATTGAGGTTTTTTGAGTCACGGATCGGATCATTTTTTGGATCAGCAAGAAAAAAATATTTTGGGGGTGGGGGTAACTTTGCTTTCCATTTAATACTTAAAACCTTCTTTAAGTACCCCTATACCACATCAAAAACTACTAGCCTAATAAAGTTTAAACATTATTAAAGGTAAGTGAACAATCAGTAAAAAAATAAGAACAAATACACGAATTACAAGCATAGATATGTACAATATAGCCTAACAAAGTTACAAATAAAGTGAGGTCTAACTGTAGTATTCATTAATAATTATATGTAAAATGACACTATTTTCATTGTATAAATTGAATATAGATTAATCTTTGTTAAAGCTGTGTTTTGTAGTTTGATTAACATTTGACATATAGACAACAGCAGGTATTTATAGTCCGCTGTCACTTTAAGGCCGAATGCCATATCCAAAATAATGATATACATCCTTCTCCTGTTCTCTTTCTTTTGAGACATAACCGACTGTGTTCACAAGAACATTTGCTGAAACTAGTATTTTGAACAAATTGTGTATGTGTCCATCCAAGTGCAAGGAGGCGCGGAAGAGGAATCAATTGGGATTTTGCGAAACGCGCCTCTCTCTGTGTGCGCGCGCAGATAACACTCATCTTGTGCGCTAACGAATTAAATTGTTCTTGCCTCTTCTAGCGCTGGAATAGTTTAAAATCTATTGAATGTGTAAACTAGCAAGACAACACGTGTGCAAATTATAAACTCTATAGCGGTTAAACTTGAAATGAATCCGCAAGTCACATGCGAGCCCAACCATGGGCCCTTGTCCGTACAGAACAAAAACGATCCGTTTAACTCCTAACTAATAATAATATGTTTAATGTATATGCTTTTCAGTCAGCGCTCAAGGCAATTTACAAAGCCTCAGATAATAAATGTTGCAGCATTAAAGGTGCAGTAATCGATTTCTGAGAACTGTTGTTATTTGAAATCAACCCAAACAAACACATCCCTCTTTACATTGCCCCGCCCTTAAAATGCACAAACACGCAATAAGCAAGAGTGGATGTCTCTTTATCATAGCAGTAAAGCGAAGATGATGAATGAACGACAAGGGAGAACAAAAAACATACAGTACATGAGTATACAAGCAAGTCGCCTGCAGCACACACATTAAAAAACAATGTTACTGGAGCAGAAACAACATTAGCATCCGTTTTCAGGCCTTACTGCTTAGGTCTCTCCAATGCTGGAAAGTTTTTCTAATATTAAAGCGGGTCTTAAAGATCTTGCCCGATCTTTAAGGTCTTTGCACACCGAGTCCGAAATTTTCGCACGTTAAAAAATAAATACGACCTCACGTTGTGTCAATCACGTTTACACACTGCCTCCGAAACTTTCGTCTGTCATAAAAAAAAAAAATTCGGATCAGGTTCGATTTTCTGCGTTTTTCGCATACGTGGCACGCATTTTGAGAGACGTTTTGACAATTCAGAGCCACCGTACAAGTGAACGTCAAAATCTGAATGCCATCTGACAAGTTGATCTACGTCGTCTACAGCACAAAGCAGTAACACTGTATGACAAACAAAGTGCAGAATACAAGGAGACAGAATATAAAGACCGATTGTGGCAGTATTGCTAGCAAAGCCTCAAACTGTGCTGCTGACATCTTGAAGTAAACTTTGAAACGCTCAGGATAATCCCGCAGCTCCTTGATGTGGTGGAACTCTCCTTCCTCTCTACGCAATCTCGGGATTGGATGGACCCAATATTTCCACTTTCTTTTTCTCTTTTTAAGAAGAGAGAGGACAACTAAATCATGCTCACTGCTTGAACACGTTGAAGACTTGAAGAGTTTTGCGAATATTTTCGCAACGGATTCAATAATATGCATCGGACTCTGTGTGCAAGGTCTCTGTGCGTGACGAATTTTTAGGAATACAAAAAAACGCATGCGAACATTTCGGACTCAGTGTGCAAAGGCCTTAACCCTTCTTTTTCCATCGATATTCCTCAGACCTATTCTCTCTTGCTCACTCTCTCTCTTTCCCCCATCATGAGTGTATACGCCCCCTACTGCTGATTGGCTACAAGTTTGTTGTGGTGCTCGGTCCGATCCCCCTTTCAACAGCATTTTTCAGAAATTGCTTACTGCACCTTTAAGTGTGGGAAAAACCGTTCCCCTCATCTGAATATGCCTACTTCCCTACTATATGGTATGTCAAATGTACATCAAATGATTAGTAGTTTTGAATACAGAATATTCATAAATCAGTATGCAAATATATTCCCAGATGACTGAGATCCTGAAGTGCGCATACATTGGACTATGAGGCCATGGGAAAGGATTATCATATTTATTAATGACAGGGAACAGTGATGCAGATGAGGTGGTAGGTCAGATGACACGGCGGATGTATTGAATCCAGATTGTATTCATACTTCATGCATACTTATACTTAAGTTCTTCAAATGCAGAGTACTCTCACAGTGTGCGTTTCCAGTGGTGTTGTTAACTAAAACTAAAAAAAATTGTTTTTGTTAATTGAAATTACGCTGAAATAAAATACAAATATTAGATGAGAAACTTAAAAGTTTTGGACTGTGCAAATTAGATTGAATATGAGTGTTCGTTATATGGATGTTTGTAGAGTGAGACTGGGGAAAACAAACAAAGAGGATCAAAACAACAGATAAACAAACAGCTTCGGTGTGAAGCAGCAGCAGTTAGTAATTATCTTGTGTATCTGTGTTCCAATTTCATTAATTGGGATCAAGGGTCAGAGCTTTTGTATCTGTTGAAAGGGGGAATCAGCTATATGCTGTAAAATCCAATGCCCTCTGGCTCCTTACAGTCTGGTGAACAATTTCTCTAGGTTTGATCAATTAGTGCTGAACGTAGCACTAATTAAATAAATCAATGTTAATGATGTGTGCAAATCAGCTCTCTTCCTGCAGTGCTACAGATCTGTCCTCTGTCTGGCTCTATAATGGTTTAATTGGTGTCATTTGTTAGACTGATGGCATGCTCACCTGCCACTCCAGGTGTTATCCCGGTCTGGATTGGCTGTACGAGTTTAGGACAGCCTGGAGGGACAGCTGTGCTCCGCCTCTCTCGGAACAACTCGGACATGGGAAGCTCTCCATATGGACATGTTTTTCAGCGACAGGCCTCATGTAGTGACACGCAAATAGTTAAAAAGCTTGAATCTAGTTTCTTTGTCATAGCTCATTAATTTCTCATCAAAGAAAGAGGGTTTTTAAAAGTTTTACAGATTTGTTGTCTGGTATGCAGTTTATTATTCATATGATTAAAAAAAAAAGATTAATTTTCTCTTAGCTTGTGGGCTCACTGACGTACACAGACACTTGCGTTCAAGGTTGATGTGTAGTCTTGTTATGCAGTGATATGGTTTATTAACACAGATTTAGGTAAAGGCATCTGCAGACTAAACATCAACTCCTTTGCTTCACGGTTCTCCAGTGCTGCAAACAATGAACATGTTGCACAGACATTGATTTTTGCTGTTTACACCAAATAGTACAATATAACCAGATTAATGAGGCTCAGTTTTGGATACATGAGCGCTGCAAGGTAGTCATGTAATTTTTCATCACATCAATACTTTGGAAAGAGTGGGATAAACTAAAGACTTTTGGGTTTGTCTAGCTGTGTGTTCGGTGTGTATGTGTGAAATATATATATATATAAAAAATTTTTTTCTTCTTCTCCTTAATCTCCACTCCTGCCTTTCACTTGTAACTGAGCTATGAACTGCTGTGAGAAACTTGTTGCTTTTCGTTTATCAGTTGACGTTTTAGATGGCCTGCCAGGTGGATAAAGCTTATAACGTGTGCTTTGCTCTTATCTGTCACGCTCTCTCTGCTCGCCCTTTTATTTCCTCATGTTTTCTTACGATCTTAACAAAAAAGTTTGAAACCTGACGCAACAGCTATGTAGACACACAGTGGAGCTTTCTGACTTAACTCGGACACACATGCACGCACGTACGCATGCACGCACTCGCACACACAGGCACTTTTTTTTGTGCACGCACATTCACCCACTCATGTTGTTCCAAGGTTTTTTTTTCCTTCTGTAGAACACCAAAAGAGATATTCTGAAGACTCTACTGGTCCCTCCTTTCTATACAATTGTAATGAATGACTAAAGTGTTCAAACAGGCTGGGGTTTAGATTTCACAGACAGGGTTTAGATTAAGCCAGGCTTAGCCCTCATTTCAATTAAGGCATTTAAGTGGCTTTTATAAATGTGCCTTAGAAAAAAAAACTAAAATTACTGGTGTGCATCTTGAGACAAAACAATGGCACTAACATATTTTAAAGGGGTGGTATAATGCCATTTTTACAAGATGTAAAATAAGTCTCTGATGTCCTCAGAGTGTGTATGTGAAGTTTTAACTAAAAAAAAAAACACCCACAGATATTTTTTTTTAATAGCATGTTAAATTTGTCACTTTTTGAGGGTGAGCAAAAAAACGCTCTGTTTCTGTGTGTGTCCCTTTAAATGCAAATGAGCTGCTGCTTCTAACCAGGTGGGGTTTCAAGAGCTCCTGTTAGCACATAGTGTTAGCAGCACCGATTACCTCACAAAGACTCACTGAAAATGTCAGAAACCGTTCAGCCTTTTATGTTCAAACCGAAGTCGGACAATGATGGAGAGACTCAAGAAGAAGTGACAACTTGTAGAATGCAACAGGACATTTTTGAATGGTTAGTTGCTTAATTTATGTAGCTGATGTGGGATATCTTAAAGTCATTGATTAGCATATTCTGTCATGATAATCTATAAATCAATCACTGTTGTAAAATGCCTACAGAGCCAGAGAATATATGCTGCATGAAGATAGAACAGGTGTAGTTTAGTTTAATTATGATTATAAGTTGTCATCTTGGTTTTATGACATGCTTTATTGCATTTGTGATATTGACATATTCCATTTGTTATGTTCTGTAATGCAATAACATGGCCTCACCCCTTTGTTGCATGTTCTCGGGGGCAGGGTTTATGTAAATTTTAGGGTTAGTGATGTCACCAACCCTGGAAGAAGCTTGTTGTAGTCCCTACCAGCCATTTGTTGTAGTCCTTAAACAAATAATTATTTAAAAAAAAATATCTGGGTTTGCTTTGAACTTTAAGCGTCATAACTTTGCAGATGTTGTTTGTGCTCTAACAGCAACATCACACACTAACTAAAGTTAAAAAGGTGAAATCGTAATGAACTACCCCTTAAAGATATATCAGTGCAAGTTGCTTTCAGTTAGAACAGCTCAAACATGCATTTTAATCTTGGACTAGACTTAAGCCTGGTCTGTGAAACTGGGGAAAAAGTGTTTAAGAGGACTCATGCACTATATTCCAATTTTTCTGAAGATATGATAGCTTTGTATGAGATACAGACCAAATTAGTTATTTATTGCAGTTTTGTTATTGTTCTGTAGGGTATATAAAATTATTATTAGATGGAAAAACTTCAAAATAAGAAATGTTGCCTTGGCAACTAACTAAAACAAGACCTGTTTAAAGGTGCAATAGGTGATTCTCTACAGAAGTCTAAATGTATTTTTATAAATATATATTGTCTATGGAAGGTGTAGGACCATAAAATGTTCATCCAATTATTATATTCAATCTGAATGAAATAATACAATGTCCTACCTCCCTGTCAACGTATGTTTTTACATACTTTGTGCTTTGAGACCTGTTTAATGACCTGTTTAGTTTGTGCATTCATGTGTTTTGGAGGAGGTGTGGCTTTGGACTGTGATTTGCAGGGATCATATGCTTTTAATGCTAGCAGGCTAATGTTAGCATTTCCCAGATCACCTACTGCACCTTTAAACTGAACATTGAACAAAAATTAAGTATATATATAAAAAACTAATAAAACAAACAAAATAAAAAAAAATAATAATAAAATGAAAACTGGAAATGTGACAAAAGCTAATTCTTAATATTAATAAATGTTATAAAATTATATGATTAATACTAAAATGGCACCAATTCATTGATGATCTTCCCTTTTTAAGGGGCTGTGACTCAATCATAGAGTTAGTGAACACATGGACTGTAAATGAATCATTCAGACCTGTTTTGTTAACTGGATTCACTACTGTAATTCATTGAAAAGATCCAACTCAAAGGAAAGATTTGTTCATGAACTGAACATTTTTGTGCCAAGACTTTCAATGAATAAGTCAATTTTATCATGTTTGTTATACAGATGTATTGTATGCCTTCAGAAGACTTGGAATATAGTGCATGTATAACTTTTTTGATGCTTTTGCTGCATTTTTGAAACCTGAAAGTTTCATTTTCAATTTATTGTAACTGCATGAAAAAGTGCAACCGACGCATTCTTCAGAATATCTCCAGAGAGGAAATGTCGTTCCAAACCTGCATGACTTAGGGTGAGTAAATGTCAACCAGTGTTGCCAAGTCCGCGGTTTTTCCGCGGAATTTAGGCTACATTTACACTGTTGTCACGGGTTGTTTTTCATGTTCGTGGGTTGATTCGACCCCAAATAACATGATATTTAGCCCCTGGAATGCAAATTTTACCAAGAGAACCCCACCAAAAATGTGGATTTTTACCCCCCAGAATGGGATTTTTACCGTGAGGACACCCCTGAAACGCGAATGGGCTAGTTTTGAGTAGCAATTGGCCGGGTTTTGTTGTGAAAACCTATCAATCCTGAACCTTCATTTTTTTTTTTTGGTGAACTAATCCTTATAGGCACATGCTCGAAAGGCAAAGATTTTATTAGGTACATCAGTGATATTAAACCTCTACATTGTACAAATTCAACTTACCTTTTATATCTGTTGTGTATGTATGTGTGTATTCATCTCTTGTGTGTGAGTCACTCAACAAGTTCGAGCACATTTCTAATACTCTCAAAATACCAAGTGCCTCATTCTTAACACCTCCCTTTTATCTCTCACGGCTACGTGTTTTTCAGAGCGGGATGCAAAAAAACAGTATTTATTTTAATTGCTCATTTTGAAATAAACCCATCAATTAATACCCAAGGAACTTTGAATAATTTCAATTGCGTTTGTGCATAATGGAGGACTGTGTTCACATGAGTGTTAATTCATGCGTACGAGCGCATCAACCCCCCATACACACACCCCAAATACAATGTAGTATGTTTTCTCCTTGATTCAACAGCGAGAGGCGGGATCGGACCTCTCAGGCAGCACGGGGGCGGACGCACCCATGCGCATGCAAATTTAAATTAAAGCTTGAAGATCAACTGTAATTTTGCTCAATCAGGGCTGTCGTGATTGGACCCCTAAGCACGTCTCGTGCTTGGCGAGGACTTCCACAATTTTCGGATAATCTCCCTACTACTTCTATAAATCATTAGCTACGAGAACCTGCGAACTGTAATCAACAAACCTTCTCAGAAATAATCACACTCAGGCTTTCATTCAGTAGGAAGTAAGAAAGTGAACTCCCTGCTGCTTTCACTCGCTCGCTGGTTATGTGGTTGACTGTATAGCTTAATGCATCATAGTGGGTTGTATAATTATCCATATGAGTGGAACTATATTTACTGCATGTTTGTTTTCGTCTGTCCTGCCCAGCGTCTGCCCGTAACCTTTAGCAATCTGCAACACATTGTCATGAACAGGCATTTCCTGATAATGTAGATGACCTAAGAAATAGTTAGACTGCATAAATCAAAAGAAAATGTTGCGAAAACAGGAAATATTCCTCAACCTTGTACTCAGCAACCTCAACTATGTCCTTATCACATTTTTCCCTGCTGTGTAATTATGAAATATGTTCAGAGGAACTTGCCCTCGCACTGCTAGCTATATCCTCTGCTAGATATATAGATTAATTCTCATGTAACTTTTTTCATGGCACATTTTCCTCGCTTTGTATCGCAATATTTTACTTGGCTTACATAGGTAACTGAAAACTTACTTTTTAAAGTGCTTCAGAAGATGTTCCTTTTTCTTCAGTGGTCTCCTATCAGCCTGTACAGTAAAGGCCACCTGGCCCAGTAGGCATGAAGAGATTTTGGAGGTTCATAGAGGGACTTTACAGACAGACTCTGTCCTATGGCTTGTTCCCGATTCGCTGAGGTCCAGTCGGCTTCTTTGAAGAAGTCCCAGCCGATATAAGTTGATGGACTGAGCATGAAACGGATATAATCTTATAAAATGGGTCTTGAGCGGTGGAATTTGGCCGGAGCTGGTAGGGATAACCTTTCAGTCTACCTTGGAGAAAGTCATATTCTGTCATCTGTTTAATATTGTAATTTAGTGATTATATGAGTTTCAGATTTCTCTGTGTGATTGCGCAGGACTGGCTTCTGCTGCACACAGTGAAGAGAGACTTTCCATATTTTCTGCCTTGCCTGGATATTTGGCTAATACCCACCGTACAGATGTTATCAGCAAGTCCACTCCATTATCTCACACCTCCACATTGGCCAATAGCGCTTCTCTCAGCGTGACCACATCAGTATCACTCACCAGTTCCCTATCCTTTGCATGCCTGGTTTTGTGCACACGTGTATGCGCATGCATGCGCCGTTGCGTTATTAGAGACTGAGTATGTTGCCAGTTTGTATGCTAGCCAGTGGCCTGAATGTGTCTTTTGGTAGATAAAATGAAGTTTTAAGTTTAATGTGTAAATTCATATTCCTGGTGTCTGAAGAAATGGGTTGATATTTGTTAAAGGATTTTTGGAGCCACACAGTGTGTTTTGCAGACTTACAAGCAAATTGTGTGTTTGTGCCAAGACAAAACGGCCACTTGCTCCAAAAATGAAACATTTAGGAGCTAAACTACTTTTTTTAGTTGCTAAATTACAGAATTGCTTTTTGATATACTTGGTTGTACTCTAGTGCTTCTTACATTATTTTCTAACAATAGTCACTGTTAAAGGGTTCGTTCACCCAAAAATAAATGTTACTGTCATTAATTACTCACCCTCAAGTCGTTCCAAACCCATAAGACCTTCGTTCATCTTCAGAGCACAAATTAAGATACTTTTGATGAAATCCAAATGATGTTTCTGATCTCCCTATACAAATTTCAAGGCACAGAAAAGTAGTAAAGACATCGTTAAAATAGTCCATGTGAATACAGTGGTTTAACCTTAAAGGATTAGTTCACTTTGAAATGAAAATTAGCCCAAGCTTTACTCACCCTCAAGCCATCCTAGGTGTATATGACTTTCTTCTTTCTGATAAACACAATCAGAGTAATATTAATAAATATTGTGATGCTCCGGGGGGGTTAATAAAGGCCTTCTGAAGTGAAACGATGCGTTTGTGTTTAAAAAAAAAAAAAAAAAAAAAAAAAAAAAAAAATCAGTATTCAACAAGTTATGAAGTAAAATATCTACCTTCTCCCAGACCGCCTTCTGTATTCAAGTTACGAAGAAAATGTGAACTGGCGTCGCGTCAGTTATTTTATAGATATTTTATATTTCTAGATATTTTACTTCATAACTTGTTAAATATGGATTATTTATTAATTAATTTATTTTTTAATTTTTACACAAATGCATCACTTCGCTTCAAAAGGCCTTTATTAACCCTCCAGAGCCACATGGAGTACATGTTTATGATTGATGAAAACACTTTCTTCAGCTCATACTTGTATAAAACTCTGCGTCAGGATATTTATTAATATTTCTCAGATTGTGTTCATCAGAAAGAAGAAACTCATATATACCTAGGATGGCTTGAGGGTGAGTAAAGCTTGGGCTAATTTTTATTTGAAAGTGAACTAATCCTTTAATGTTATGAAGCGACAAGAATACTTTTATTTAACAGTTTTTTTTTTTTTTTTTTTTTTTTTTTTTCTCTTCCCTGTCAGTCTCCTACGCTGTTGACATAGTAAACACAGTGCAGGGCTTCCAGGTTCTACGTCATAACTCTGGCTCAGTATTGGCCAGCTCCTGCATCAGCATCACACGCATACGATGTGCTGCTCACATGTACACTACCTTTCTGGGCCTTGACATGAACGAAGGTCTTATGGGTTTGGAACGACATGAGAGCGAGTAATTAATTACATACATTTAAATTTTGGGTGAACTAACACTTTAAGTGCTGTGATGAAGGGATATTGTAATATAAAGACTAGACTGTGATTTAATTTAACTAGGATGTTTAGTGTACTTTTTCCAATTTGATGATGTCACTCTTGTGATCCTGATTGTATTTGCCATATAAAAATAAAAAAAATTTTGCCTTACAACTGGACCTGACTGCACTAAAACATTAATATTGTTGTTGTGAACTCAGTGATGGCTCTAAGAGATTCACTAAGTCAGTGAGTCTGATTCAAATATAACTGTTTGACTTATTGAAAATGAACTAGTTCATAACAGTCATTTGTTTGCGAATCACGCTGTGTTCATTGTTGTTTAGTGGAATGTACAGGAAACACTGGAGATGATATGAGTCACAAAGATTTTAAATGGTCAAAAATGTTTATTTTTGGTTGCATTTGACAAAAGCCCTGACAAAAGCAGTCTCCTTGCTTTAGGCCTATATATAAAAATATATTTTATTATGCACAGTAAGCAGCTCCCTAATGCTATTGAAGTGTAAAGACACAGCATGTGGTGATTGGGTTGCATGCATATTTTCACTAGGACAGGGTTTTGTAGTCATATTTGTTGGGGAGTTGCTCACACTGGTTAGTGTTTGATGAGGAATGCAGGGGTGGATATGGCCATGGTTGAGGATTCATAACTGAAAATAGTGTTTTCTTCTCTTTTTTTTTTTTTTTTTTACTGGACTTAACCTCAGGGTGCCCTCTTGAAAATACCTCCAACTCAGTACCTGCGCCAACACTTCAGCTTGCAAACTGAATTATTGTGGGATATGTGGGTTTTACTGTGTTTGTGCAATTGTATTAGCCTGGCTGGGAGATATTGCGTTTCTAGCATTGCCTGTTGTGAGGCATCAAATATGGACCGGAAATCTTATTGTTTTGGCTTTCAATATTACACATGCAGAATTGTTTAAAGGAAAAGCTACATTCTCTAGGGAGGGACACACACACACACACACACACACACACACACACACACACACACACACACACACACACACACACACACACACACACACACACACACACACACACACACACACACACACACACACACACACACACACACACACACACCTTTCTTTCCTGTGAAGGATGCTCTGTCTCTGTGAGACTTTGATCTTGTGTGGTGTCCCCTTTTTGCTGCTAATGGACATGTATTATCTGAGAGACAGGGAGAGAAGTGCCCTGGCCTGATATACCGTTTAAGCTAGACCTTATACAGACCTGTGCCAGCTTGTGATGTCTGTCTGTGAAATTCCAACACTTTCTATTCCTTTTTCCTTCTCTGACATTCCATGACCATCAATTACTCATTTTTCATTTTCTCTGTTGTTTTAGTATCTGCATGAGCAAATTATACACCATTGTTCAAAAGTTTGAGGTCATTAATTTTTTTTTAAGTAATTAAAAATGTGAAAAAAGTAAGAAAAAAAGATAAAAAAATAAAAAAATATTACTTGAGCACCAAATCATCATATTAATGATTTCTGAAGGATCATGTGACACTAAAGACTGGAGTAATGATGCTGAAAATTCAGCTTTGCTATCACAGGAATAAATTACACTTTAATAATATTTCACAATATTACTGTTTTTACTGCATATTTTTAAAATGAATGCATCATTGGTGAGCATAAGAGACTTCTGCCTGAAATATTAAGTCTTACCAACCCCTAACTTTTGAATGGTGGTGTATATTCTGTTTTTGTACAAACCAAATTCCGGACGTTTTTTTAAATTTGAATAAAATGAAAACTAAAAGACTTTTAAATCACATGAGCCAATATCTTATTCACAATAGAACATAGATAACATGTTTAAACTGAGAAACTTTAAGATTTTATGCACAAAATGAGCTCATTTAAAATTAAATGCCTGCTACAGGTCTTAAAATAGTTGGGATGGGGGCATGTTTACCATGGTGTAGCATCTCCTTTTCAGAACAGTGTGAAGATGTCTGGGCATCGAGGTAATGAGTTTCTGGAGTTTTGTTGTTGGAATTTAGTCCCATTCTTGCCTGATACAGGTTTCCAGCTGCTGAAGAGTTCATGGTCGTCTTTGACGTATTTTTTGTTTAATGATGCGCCAAATGTTCTCTATGGGTGGAAGATCTGGACTGCAGGCGGGCCAATTCAGCACTCGGACTCTTCTACAACGAAGCCATGCTGTTGTAATAGCTGCAGTATGTGGTTTTACATTGTCCTGCTGAAATACACAAGGCCTTCCCTGAAATAGATGTCATCTGGAAACCTTTATATACCTTTCAGCATTCATAGTGCCTTCCAAAACATGCAAGCTGCCCATAGCGTATGCACTTATGCACCCCCATACCATCAGAGATGCTGGCTTTTGAACTGAACGCTGATAACACGCTGGAAGGTCTCCCTCCTCTTTATCCCGGAGGACACTCTGTCCATGATTTCCAACAAGAATGTCAAATTTGGACTCGTCTGACCATAGAACACTTCCACTTTGAAACAGTCCATTTTAAATGAGCTTTGGCCCACAGGACACGACGGCGCTTCTGGACCACGTTCACATATGACTTTCTTTTTGCATGATAGAACTTTAGTTGGCATCTGCAGATGGCACGGCAGATTGTGTTTACCAACAGTGGTTTCTGGAAGTATTCCCGGGCCCATTTAGTAATGTCATTGACACAATCATGCCGATGAGTGATGGTGTCGTCTGAGGGCCCGAAGACCACAGGCATCCAATAAAGATCTTCAGCCTTGTCCCTTACGCACAGAGATTTCTCCAGTTTCTCTGAATCTTTTGATGATGTTATGTACTGTAGATTATGAGATTTGCAAAGCCTTTGCAATTTGACGTTGAGGAACATTGTTTTCCACAATCTTTTTACGCACTCTTTCACAGATTGAAGAGCCTCTGCCCATCTTTACTTCTGAGAGACTCTGCCTCTCTAAGACATCCCTTTTAAAGCTAATCATGTTACAGACCTGATATCAATTAACTTAATTAGTTGCTAGATGTTCTCCCAGCTGAATCTTTTAAAAAATGTCTTTCTTTTTTTTAGCCATTTGTTGCCCCCGTGACAACTTTTTTGAGACCTGTAGTAGGCATCAAATTTGAAAAGAGCTCATTTAGTTGATAAAAGTTGATAATGTAAAATTTCTCCATTTAAACTTTTATCTATGTACTATTGTGAATAAAATATTGGGTCATGTGATTTGAAAGTCTTTTAGTTTTCATTTTATTCAAATTTAAAAAATGTCCCAACTTTTCCGGAATTCGGGTTGTAATCTATAACATACTCTATATTCAGAAAGAAAAGGCAATGCATGTGACCTTATTTACATTATATATCAGGTTTGTTGTGCTCAAATATAGATTAATTGATAAAACAAACCTTTAAAAGGCACATTTGCTTCTGTGAGTTTCCATTTTATACTAAAAAATGATTTATTGCTCGCAAGAATAGTTTTTTTTTTTTTTTTTTCATTGTGAAAACTAAAGGGCCAATGATTCAGTAAAGTATTAGCAATAGAAAAAGTTAATCATATACCAACCAATAGTCCAGCATTTTAAATTAGCCTTCTTACCTAGTTACTAATTACCAAAAAGCAAAACACATCACCATTTTATTACCAGTTATTCTGTCACAATATGAGTAATAGGCTGTAAAATGTAGGTATAAGTGAAGAATAGGACAGTGCATAGGATGGCTTGCAAGTGCAAGTGAACTGATTCAATCTTTTGTTTGCAAACAAACCTAGTGGACTTTAGGTATCATGTTAATTTAGGTGTTTTTTGGCTTTGTGTTGTGTCCTTGCATGCATATAGTTTATGAAGAGCCATTTGTGTATCGGTGAACACATTAACATTTGTGGTTGACTGAAGGGTAGCAGTGTGTGTAAAGTGGGCGAGTGTTTTGATTTGTGGTTCAGACTCTTATCTTCCTGTCAAACCACTTCTTTATTCTTATCATAGTGTTTGATTTTCTCCACGCTTTATCTTGCAACTTGAAAAGTAGCCATTTGCTTATCTGATTCCTGCATCACCCCTTTAAAGTCAACATGAAATCAAAATTGACCCTGTTTTCTTAATCAATGCATGTTCTTGGCCTTAATGTGAATGATTCATCAGTACATTTTCTTGCAAAACAAAAAAACAACAAAAACACTGAAATGACTTTCCTTCTTGTGGATGTCAATGAGGCCCTGTGGGCTATTGAATAATGTTAATCAATAGCCAAATAGTTTTTTAAAGCAAATTGTATTATTTAGTTCAGCTATTCTGGAATGTAGCAGCCATTTTTATAGATCCAATCAATTCCCAAATGGATAAGATCTCAGCCTAATTTCAATCTTTACTGTCAGAAATTACAGTAGAGAGATGGAACATTTCACGTTGGCTTGAAACATACATGGGTACATTAGTGACTCATATTTTATTCTACAATTCATCATTCCTCTTCCTTTTTATAGTCCACACACTGGCACAGCAGAACATCCTGATAATCCACCGTTCCCTGCCTCATTTCTGTCTGTCTTCCCTCTTTCTGCTGAGAAGGAAAAAACATTTATGCCCATTCTGAATGAGCAGAAAGCAGGCAAGCACATTATGTAGGGATGGCAGGAAGAGAATCAACAGTTTTCAGCGCCTACATGGGTAGGGGAGCCCCTCTGGGGAAGAAGGGGTGAGGAGAGGGAGAGAGGAAGACAGGGAAGGAAGAGATGTCAGCAGGTATTACTATCACTGTCACTGTGCAGTCGTGGAGAGAAACACCCTCGTCATGCTTACTTACCCTAAAGGAAGGACATTTGGGGAATAGTGTGTATCAAAATATTATTATATTGTGAGTTTTGTAAGATTTGTGTGTACATTTCTTTTCTTTTTTTTTTTTCAGTAAGTAGGTGTAAATGTGAGCAAGTTTGGTTTATTGGTTGATCCAGTATATATTTATATGCATATTATAGATTGCACACGTATCTCCAAGATGTCTTTTAAAGAGCGCTTCATCTGGAAAACATCTGTTGTGTACAAAGATCTGATAAACATCTTTAAAAAAGCAGTTTTACATACATTCTAAATCATAAACAGCTTAACGACTATCTATATAACATCTGACAGGAATGACGTAATAGAGACATATTGCAGATAAAAAATACATCTTCCAGATGAAAATACACACATCAAATAAATGTCTAAGTGATGTATGTGTGCTGTAAAATGTTGATTATAACATTACTATGGCTTTATATTTAGAACGTGGCATGAAAGGTTGCAGTGATTAACATTGTAGCCAATCAGACATGTTGTTGAGCACATGAAAGCAGTGATTTCGTCATTGCAACGAATGCTTTCATCATAATGAACAGTGCAAACTCGATGTAACTAAGAGATTCGTTGAATAAAGTTTTGGAGAGAGTCCAGAACTCAGTCACTGATTGATTGACAGCTCCAGTGCGCACTGTTTGATTGACAGCTCCAGCGATTGTAAAGGGAGCATTCTTTGACCATTTAAATAACAGATTATTTTCATCCTACTAAGAGAAACAATGTGAAGTTGACCGTTTTGTGACTGTTTTGATCTACTTGACACATAGACTAAGAACATCTGACTGTACATGAAACATTACATATCAGATCAGGCATTAGAATGAACAGTTACTTGCATGTCGTTGCATTACTGTCGAGTCCATATCGTAAAAGTTTGTTTGCACAGCCTGCGCCGAAATGCGATTTGATTTACCAAAGAATCCACAGTGAAATGTACCAAATACAAATAAATAATGCTCAACTGAGACATTCACATTGTTGAAAATAAATAACCATATTCCTAGCATTAGGATCCTTGTTATTTTTAGTCCTGTATCGCTCTTCTTTCCTCGTCATCTCACTTACACGCCAGTGGGCGGGGCTAATGTTGCAATGATGAAGTAGGCATTGATTTCTTATGCAGAGGCAGCGTTTCACCCATTTATGACATAGATAGGCAAATTCTAGGATCAGGTGTCAATAAAAGATTTTATTGGACTAACAAGGAAGTTTTCAATTCTAAAACAGGATATTCTTATAGTACGATGACCTTATATATCAAAAGCTCAAGGAAAAGTTGATTTCTCAATTCATGACCCCTTTAAAGACATGTACCGGTTTATTAAAGAAATTAATCTCATATCAATATTTGCTGATAAAAGCCCGCAAATGTAGATAATTCAAACACATTGAATTATTGCACAGATGAACAAAGCAGTGTATAGACAGAAAGTGGCTTTAAATGTCAATATATTGTTTATTTCATATTATTGGACACAAACCAATAACTTGCCTGTAGTTTAAAATGTGTAGTTTACAAAAGCATGCATACATACATACATACATACATACATACATACATACATACAAAGCAAATAGAGTTATTTACTTTAATACAATGCACTAATTTGAACTTGCTGTAAGTATGACTCTTTTTACTGTGTATAGGCGTGAACTTTGTGTGGTAGAATGTATGTTATTGTTTGATTATACATATTTCGTGGGAGGGTGAGGAGGGTGTTATTTGTTATTGTATATTGGGGTGTGTGTTGGGTGTCTATTCTCTGTTTTTGAGTACTGTAGGAGTTTAGCAGATACCTGTACAAGGGTCTAGAGTGGCATGCATGGAATGCTGGGTATGGTGTTGGTTTCTTGCGCATTATTCTAATGCTCACTGTGGCGAAGCCATGTGTGCTGTGGTTCAGCGTATGTGCACCTGCAGTTCTGGGTGTGTTCTTCTGATAGACGTGTTTTGATAACCGTTTCAGTTCCTCAAACTGGCAGCTCACGATTCTCCGGTTATAAAACACATTTGTCCTATCCGTGTGGAAGCAGAGCACAATCAAAACAAGCAGTGCTGATGATGACTGGGTCCAATTCATCAAGCGGGTCTGACGGTTAGTGTCTGGAGCACACCGAACAGATTTCCTGCATAGCCCCCTGTACCGTTTCTCATATGGTAGGCAGCTTTGTCATCATTATTGTGCAGACTGTGGGATCAAATGCATTTTTTTTTTTTTTTTTTTGAAATTTAATATATAGACATGTGCTCATAGAAAATTGTAATAAACTGCAATCTCAGGATGGCTGGTAGTGTCTCAGATACATGTAATGGTTTTGGAAGTAATTATTTATTTATTTAGATGTTCTTTATCATTGTCATGGTTGCTACGTCCCATCTTACAAGCATAATTATATTTACAAATTCTAAAATTATATTCATCCCACCACATTGTTAGAAGACTATCAATTCCCATGCATCAATGTGTCACACACCATTTGAATCTTTATGTCCCTGCTTACAATGAGGTGTGACAGCTGTACTTGTATTGAAGATGCCCCTTCTGATGAGTTTTGTAACGTTATATGAAAAGACGGCATCAGACTCTCTCATTGTTCTAGCGGTAGCTGCTTGTCTGTAATCCTAAATTAAGTGGATAATTCGCTCTCTGCATGGGGCATGGGAGAAGCCATGGCTACACAACATGTGTCCTCCTTGAACCCACCCTCGCCCTGCCTCCCCCATGGCTTGGCTGTTGTTTAGTATTGTGTGGGCTGTTTAAAAGAGTTTTGTACTTGAAGTACGTCCTCCTGTTTACAGACAGCTAATGGTGGCCCTGGTGCTTCACTTCAGCCAGCAGCTTTTGACTGATTCTGGCTGAGTTTGTAAAAAAACAAAACAAAACAAAAAACCCTAATTTACACACACACACACACACACACTAAATGGTGCAGTTTTAAAAAAAAAATATGATAAATGTCACTGCAATATCTAGCAGCATAACAAACGACACTGGAAACCTCGCTATTACATTTTAAAATAAGGTGGATAAATTTAAATTAATTTATAATTTGTTGTAATTATATTTAATTTATTTTGAATTAGACTTTTTTTTTCATTATTTATATATATATATATATATATATATATATATAAAATATTTTTTCTAAAATGTTTGATCATTCGTTTTATCATTATGTAATATATTTTTAATTGTATTGTTGTCATAATTTTTTTTTTGATTTATGCTTTTTATATTTTATTTATTTTTTCTTTGTATTTGATTTGATTTTTTTATTTTATGTTTAAAGGATTAGTTCACTTTAAAATAAAAAATTACCCCAGGCTTTACTCACCCTCAAGCCATCCTAGGTGTATATGACTTTCTTCTTTCTGATGAACACAATTTATACACTATATATTAATAAATATCCTGACACATCTGAGCTTTATAATGGCAGTGAACAGTATAAAGCTCAAGAAAGTGCCTCCATCCATTATAAACGTACTCCACACGGCACCAGGGGAGATAATAAAGGCCTTCTGAAGTGAAGCGACGTGTTTGTTATAAAGTAAAATGTCTAGCTTCTACCAGACCGCCTTCCGTATTCAAGTTACGAAGAAAGTGTAAAACTCTCGCAGTTCAAAACGCTTACTCTACTTCCTACGCCTTCCATATCCAAATTACGAAAAAAGTCATGTGATTTCATTGAACTGGGTGAACTAACCCTTTAATTTATTATTTCTTTTATTATTGTAATTTAAATTCTGCTTATTGTTCGACTTATTTTAGAGCTTTTATCAGATCTTAAGATAATGCTTTGCCTTTTTTGTTAATTGTTTTCAGTTTCTCTTTTGTGTTACAGAAGACTAATGTGTGGTTTGGGTTCTTCGGTTTTGTTTGGGGCGTTTTTGAGCCTTTTGTATTATGCGTGCCTAATGCAGGCCGTGGATGCTACTTTTTGTATGGAGCGAGTTCTGCTCTTTGTGCGGCTGAGGCCTTTGTGACCTGATCATGTTCAGAGGTGCTTGGCTCTCCTCGGGCTCTCCGCCTGGCCACCGCACCACAAAGCTCAAGGCTGCCAAGCACCAGCACTCTTTCATGCCCTTTCAGCTCAGGAAAAACCAATCTGAATTTGAATTTGAAACGTTTTGACAGAGAAAGATGGAGAGGAGGGGGTGAGGGAGAGATAGAGAAGGTTACCAGGAGAGAATGGGATGAGATGGAAGAAGGAGCGAGTGAGAGAGAGAGGGAGTGTAAAAGAGAAAGGGCAGTTTTGTCCCATGAGATTACAATGCAGTGACCGTGAAAGTGCTTAAATAAACAGTGTGTGAGAGAGGAAGAGCCAAAGGAGGAGAGACGGGCACTGGGAAATGGAGACGAGCGAGAGGGAGGGAGGGAAGGAAGGAGAGAGAGACAGAAAATTGTTGACAAGGAAAGGAAGTGAGTCTAAAGAGTGGGGGAGGGAAGTGGACGGTAAAGGGAGGGACGACAGAACTTTATTAAAAAGCTACAAATTCCACAAATAAGAGAATGAGGGAGAGATATATGAGAGGACCAATGGAGATGGATCCCTCTTCCACTTCAGGATGATAATGCCTCATATCTTCTGTGCTGGGTTGTTAATAGAAAAAGAAGAAAAGAATCAGAGTTTGTTACCTATGACACTGTGTCCTAATGAGACGGGATGTTATAAAGCCACTTAAGCTTCAATCTCGTCCAAATCAATTTTTTTTTTATACTGATCAGCTACAACCGGACATTTTGCTGTTAACTTCGTTTTGCACTGGGAAGCCCTGTCCACTGTGAAATCTCACTGGCTGGAGGTGACCAGAAGTTCCCCGTTATCTAAATGTTTTTACTGTGTGTTTAAAACATCCCACAATGTGAAACACCTAATGTGATAGTGTTTGTTTTAAAACCACCACAACGAAATCTCACGTAAAGTATGTAATTTAAATTTTCAGTTTTAGAAAGAAAAAAGAAAAAAAACTCAAGCAGAACACATAAGCACAAAATACTATACACTACCATTCAAAAGTTTGGGGTCAGTACGTTTTTTTTTTTTTTTCTAATGTTTTTGGAAAAAAAAAAAAGTCTTATGTTTACTAAAGGCCCCGATATACTTCAAGCAAAGTTTTTTTTTTTTTTTTTTTCTTCGTTTAGGGGTAAAACGAATACGTGACCAGTGATTATAGTGTAATCGAACATATGACGCCGCCCACACTGATGAGAGCGACAGTTAGATGAATATGTAAAAATGTTGCGCGCTTTCATCTCAGTAACAAAATAAACAACAAAATTGAGAAACTAGCATGGATTTTTTTTAATAAAGCATAAGAAAAGCATCTGATCATAGCAACGTATAGATATGTTTGTTTGCACGAGCTCTGTAATTCGGCACTCAAGTAAAGTCACATCGTGTTTATATAATAGCACTTTATAAAATAGATTGCTTAAATTCAAGAAGCTTTACCATATTAAACATGAAAAACGGTGTCTCATTTAATCAGAAGTACAACTTTGTTTTCTATAAAACAGCTCTACATTGTTCATGTTTTCATTCACGGACGTCTGACTTCTAGTATGGACTCGAGAGGAGAAATTAACTGATTTTCTGAGTGAAAGAAGGCGGAGCCCCAGCGCACACCTACCTTACGTGATGGCCACGGACCAATGGTAGTACGAAGGTGTTTACCTTTTCCAGGCAAGCTGTTTCGAACTTTGTTTCGGCCTGATGATCAAAATGACGCCACATCAGTTCATTTTTTCGATATGGAGTCCTTAAAGTCCCCGTGAAATGGAAGTTGCAAATGACTTTTCTCCACTGTTGTGACGCATTTCCAAGTGAAACAAAATATTGAATAGAGGGCAGGGTTTTACTTTAGCGCTCCTCCTCTTTCACTCATAGCAGACTTGGTTTGAGGGGAGTGGTTTAAGCATTTTCAACCCAAGCCGTCAAACTGACATCATTAAAGAAGGAACGCCATTCCAGACCGGAAATAACTTTTCAGATTTTAATTAAAGATTACCACGACAGACCTTTTTTTTTTTTTTTTTTCTTTTCTGTGTATTAACTTGCACGGATTAATTGTTTACCACAAGACTAGTAATATGCACTAGCAAAGTAACTAGGGTCAATTTTGATTTAATGACTGCTTTAAGGCTGCATTTATTTGATCAAAAATAGAGTAAAATATTATGAAATATTGTTCGAATTTAAAATAACTGATTTTTTTTTTTTTCATGTATTTTATGTAAATGTAAATTACTCCAGTCTTCAGTGTCACGTGATCCTTCAGAAACCATTCTAATATGCTGATTTGGTGCTTTAAGAAACATTTCTTATTATCATCAATGTTGAGATTTCACCTTGATATTTTTGTGGAAACTGATACAATTTTTTTCAGGATTTACTGATTACTTTAGTGATAGAAAACTTATAATAGAAAGAACAGTCTTTACTGTCACCTTTGGTCATTTTAATGTCCTTGCTGGAAAAAAAAGTATTAACTTCTTTCAAAAACAACAAAACTTACTGTCCCCAAACTTTTGAACTCTATATACTATGAATCAAATGTATGTAAATGTTAATTAATTATATACACTAACCATTTCCATGCAGTGATGATTTAGATATTGCACATTATTAGTTTTGTTACATTGTAAATGTCACAAAGTTTATTTAATTTTCAACCGATCCACAAGAAAGTTAAATGTAATTTAGAGTAGTATGACAAAGCACAATATACCATAAGTCCCTGTTTTAATTTACCCATTAACAACCACTGAAACTTTCAGTGCTGCTTATTTGTGCAAGAGTCTTAGCCATGATGCTAAGCTATTTGCTAGGGCATTGCTATGTGGTTGCTAAGGTGTTCTGAGAGGTTGCTAGGGTGTCGATAGGATGATAGGAAGTTGTTAATTACTGGCAAGTCAAAAGAGCCCATCAAGTTTCTTGATATTCTGGTCCCTAGATATGACATAGTTCCCGCTGTCAATGTCGGTTTAGGGGAATTTTTTTTTTTTTTTTTTAGTGCTTGCCAAACCCCACTAGCAGTTATGAAGCAGGAAAAAGAGGATTAAAGAGCTGGAAAAGTAAGGACAAAGCAACTTGTTGCTTCACAGGTGGATGGCTAGTGAGAAAATGGACCAGCAAGAGGAGACGACAACATGCAGACATTTAAAAAAAAGAAAAAAGAGGGAGAGCACAGAAGAGAGGGACGTGTGCTGGAAAGAGAGGCAGAAAGAGGCAAGAGTTCCTAGCCTATCAAAACTGTGACCCACTTTTGCAATGATGGATGCCCAAAGCCAGCTCAGATTTATCGTTATTGCTTATTTGCTTAGCAGGCGCCCTTTTCAGCGCGGAGCGAGGTTGAACACTGGAGCATGTAACTCGGGTGGCTGCTTGCCCTAACCCACTTACCGACGACAGCTGGGCCTGCAGACCAGAGAGGGGCTCGTGCGCCACAGACCACTACAGCTGCCTCAATGCCAGACACCTGTCTCTGAATGCACTATCCATTGTGTTGTGTGCTTTCCTTTCTTCGTTCCTTTCGTCATCTTTCCAGACCTTTTAAAGAAACCCCCCCCCCCCACCACCACCACCACCTAGGGAAGGCACTGCCGGCTGTACGGTAGCTAAAGGAGGAAGTTGTATTTAAAGCGAAGGCAAAAAGGTTTTTAAAACAGTAAGAACCATCATTAGTGTGAGGTTTGGAAGTGGCGATGGAGGAAAGGGTGGGGCGCAGAGGGCCTGGCGTAGCTCCCGGCTCCAGATTGGCTGACTCCCAGACCACTGCACCTCTGGCCTTACATACCCCCTGACACCCACATGCACAGATTCACATATGTTCATGTGTCCATTATAATGAATACATGTCATGTATTCATGAAGGGCTTTACAATTTCTGTCATGCAGAAAAAGCATACATCTGACATAAACATGAAATTTCATTGTATTACACGTAATGTCACTTAATTTGGCAACACTTATTTGATTACCACCGTTTTTGATAATAAATTTTTATTAAATCATAAAACACAGAATCCAGAAAAATTAAAACATAATTTCTGTAACACTAATTTCATAGATTATTGATTACAATTTTAATAAATGATTAAGTTTAAGTTTTATGAGTAATAGAAACTGAAATTGAGAGTTTCTAACCTATGTAATTTTCCTGTCAGTTTTTATTTTGTTTTTTTTTTTTAATCCTGTTAATACTTTCCCCTTAAAAAACATACTACCGTGTGTGTAGTCACGTGACTCTGCCCCATCCAGTCAGCAACATGGATTTGATTAGTTGTGTGTCTTCTCACATCTATAATGTAAGATCAGGTGAAGTACTTTACTGATGTGAATATCTGTGGCATATGCAGGTAAACATGAAAAAAACGATAGTCTGTCAAAGCACGCCGGTCTGTTATTTTAGCGACATTTACACATCCCTGAACATGACGTTGTACAAGTCAGGATGGTGTATTTTAAGACATTTGTCAAGGTTTTTGTCCTTAAAACACTTTTGTGTGTGGGACTAATTTCTTACGCATCTCATCCCAAGCCTCAGTTGCTAATTCCAAAACTTCATTTCAGAACTAGTAACGGAGGCTTGAGCCTTGATAGCAGAATTATACTGTTGATACAGTTATTAACTGAGAGCGAGACAGAGAGACAGAGACTATGCAAATTAGCCTACCTGAGTGTCTGTGCCTCTCTCACGGCAGCACTGTCTCTACTAATGGCGAAACGAAACTAAGTTTATCGACCTCGGGAATCGCACCGTTATTACCTCGCTGGTGAGTCATTTTACTGATTAATTTGTCAGAGTAGCGCTGACAAAACATTTCTGTGCGAGTGTGTGTCCGTACTAACGTTATACAGTACGTGTGTACCGGGACGTTTCCTCCGAGGAGGCAAGGAAGGCAGTGCCTCCTCAAAATAAATAGGATGAGAAAATAATGCATATTACATTTAAAACAACACAAATATTACAAAGTTACAGCAGGAGTCATGCCTCCCTTTGCTCTCATAGAAAACCATCAGCTTGGTGAAATTAAAAATACAATTCGTGTCATTTGTTAATGTAAAATTACAAAATAGAATTGTATTTGGTTTCTTTTTTGATATAATGTTCATTTAACAAGGAACATGTGTCAAGGTTTAGAGTAATGCACATAAATTTACATTTATTCATACATAAAAAAAATTTACCTCCTCACTTCGAGAGAGAGAGAATATATTTTTATATATATATATATAGAATATCAGGACACAATAAAACGTATTTTGTGGTTAAAAAAAACCACTCACACTTTATTAGCTTGGTCTGTGTCGTTGTGGGTTTTGTTTCTTTTGCGGTTGTAGGCTGTGAGGACCTTTTGAAATAACTGAAATCATTTGGCGAAGTGATACGGAACTGTAATGCGGTCAAGACCTGCCTAGAAGTACTTTATAACTGCATGCCTTAGAACGTTGATCAACTAATCAGATCGAGCAACCAACAGCCCCATAGTATAAAACAAAATGGTGAATGGTCACTTTACATGTCAGTCAGACAGAATCTTCCTGACTAAGTGGGCGGACCTTGGCCAATTGCAGTGGCTAAAGAGCTCAGACTGTCATCATCAAGCAAAGGTCTGGCTACATGAAACTACGAGCCAATTGACTTTCATTGTTTAACCAAAAACAGTTCAAAATATGATCTTATGCGTTCCACAGAAGAAAGTCCATCATACAGGTTTGAAGAGACATTAGGGTTAGTAAATGATGACAGAATTGTCATTTTGAAGTGAACTATCCCTATAATTTTTGCACTTTCCCAAATTATACTCTCTATAATTGTGGATTTATTGTGCTCTGTTGATGCTTTATTGGCTTATATTGAAGAAAATGAATCATTTTTCTCTTTCTTTTTTGCTCTTGGGGTTTCTTTCACAACCTAAAGTAGGTACTAAGTTTCTTTCATGGTATTAAATGGGTGAAAAAGCCTATAAAAGGGGCCTTTAAATGCTTTGGGTTATTCAGAGAAAAGCTATTATTTTATGTAGGTATTAGCTTTATCTGTATTCAGCAAGAAAACCAGCCAGTGTCCACTTCAATAGTAGAGCATCAGCACCGAGGTTCGCATCGAGGCTGAGAAGGCCATTTACTAATCTTCCTCTTTCAGATCCTGACTTATGCACGCACATACCCGTGCGCACACACAAACACACACCATGCTAAAGTCATCCCCTCCTGTTCTTTGTAGTGCTGTGGGTCCTGCTGACTCTTGGTGAAAGGGGCGCTGTGCTAACAGGCAGAAAATAGACCCGGCTCTCTGTTTGAGCCTCGGCCTCAAGAGCCCCGGGCCGCACCGTTGCCCAGTGATAAACGCATTTGAAAACAGGGGGCACACAAAGTCTTCCGGTGCCTGGCTAAATGCTAAACACCCCCCCTCATTCATGCACATACACACGGTGCATTCCTTTTTAGATGCCTTTACAAACCTATCTCCAGCAGCTCTACTGAAGAGCAGCCAACCTCCTTGCCCTAAGCGAGCATGAGCTTCTCTGAGCACAGAAACGGCTTTTCACACACGTTACACCGCTGCATGGTGATTACAGGAGCATGTAGGTCACTCTTAAGCATCTGCTTGTAATGTATTAGCTTGAATGGATGAGCGAACAAGCCTAATGAATGAATTAATGAATTGAATTAAGGAACAATGGGTCTCATTTGCTAACCATGCATATGCATGTATTTGAGCGTGAAACCTGTATGTGAACGTTTTCATGCTTGTAAACATTTTTAAATTTAAATAATTTCAGAAATGATTCCAAATTTACAAAAGAAAAAATTATATTTTCATACATAGACTCATTTTTGTGTTTTTATTTATTTATTTTTATTAAATGATTAGCTTCAGCACAATGACACAATAAATGCAAACGCAAATTATAAAAAATATTATATGGAAAATATTGTAAATATTTGCTTTCCCAGAGCTATATGCAGATTTTTAGTTCTTACTAGGGCTGCTACAGAATAAAATGTGACCCTGGACCACAAAACCAGCCATAAAGGTCAATTTTTTTAAATTAACATTTATACATCATCTGAAAGCTGAATAAATAAGCTTTCCGTTGATGTAGGACAAATATTTGGCTGAGATAAAAACTATTTGAAAATCTTCAGTCTGGGTGTGCAGAAAAATCAAAATATTGAGAAAATTGCCTTTAAAGTTGTCCAAATGAAGTCTTTAGCAATGCATATCCACTCACAAAAATACTTTTTTTTTTCTTCTGTCTCTTCTTAATTTTCTGTGGACTCCCAGCACCCTGCAATTGTTTATTCATATTTTTTTCTTCTTTTTTTTTCTTATAATTATGATTTATTTATTCTAAATCAGACTTCCTAATGAGCACTGATCTTTTGACAGTCACAAACCCTCATTCACAAGTACATTCATTAGGAAGCAGAAATATGGCACTTCCAGCATAATTTTTTTTTCACTGACCAAAAGAAATTCCCATGCGTTAGTTTTATAAAATGCCACAGACGAACAAATACAGCTTAGCTCAGTCAGTAGCGTTTATCTTAGTCAAGTACTCCTCAGCATAACGATAGAAATTAATTTTCTGGGATGTAGTTACAGCTTCCCATGCCACAAAAGCCTTGTCCTGAAAAATGTTGAAATCAATATCTCGAATTGCTGCACCTGCAGAACAACCTTGTTCTGTCCTCGCAAAGGTAACTACGGGTTGGTGCTGCTCTTTCAACTGGAACATAAGCAGTCCATAGCTCTAAATTAACCTGCCTTATCTCACTCGCAAACTTTTGTGCACTACATTGAATAATACATTCCTAGCGTGAGGTTGTTTAGTGTGTGCAGAAAGCCAGCACCTCACAGGAAACAAACTAAGCCCCTAACCACATGTGGCCCCACACCTGGCGCCTTTTGAGAGATAGAAAGAGCAACGCAAAATGTTGGCACCAAAAAGGAAGCTTAAGGTCAGGAGTTCTGTTTGTTTTTGCATGTGTGCGTGTTTCCTCCACTAGACTTTGGAATAACATCCATTAACAAAGGGTTTGGATCCTGCTTCCCAACAGTTTTAGGAAAGAGAGGGAGGGAACGAGACCTAAAGGAGACCAAGATGACCGATTCAAGAGCATCATATAGAGTAAAACACAGGAAATGGTCAAAGAAAGAATGAGATTAAGGAGTAAATACGGGTGTACCAGATGGCCAAAGTGGGAACCCAAGTAGGTGTTTGTCTGAAGAGCTTTAATAGTCAAGTTAGACACAACATGGCTGAATGAACAAACACACACGGTTGAACACATCAGAGCCGTGTGAGGAGCTTAGCGCCTGTTGGGCTAGCGCTGAGGCTAACATGGGGTTTGGGGATGCGCCACATGCTGGAGCTTAGGTTGGTTTATCACAGGAGGGGGCAAAGAGGAAGGACATATTTGTGGCAGAGAGCCGTTTTTTGTTGTTGTTCTTCGTGAGGCGGTTTGAATGTGTTTTTGGATTTGTGATGGTTATGGAGGCTGTGCACGGCTGCCTTCATCTGGCTGACAGTCCCTGAAGTCTTCCTGCTTTTCTCTGCATAACTACTTCATATTTAGTGTTTACTAATCCAAAAAGACGAAATGCATCATGAATAATCTGGTTTATGAAAAAATTGTTTACATGTTTGTTTACAAAGCTTTTACAATTCTCATTTTTAAAAGAATTGTTAAATCACACTATGGAAAATGATTTATTATTCACTATTCTGGGAATTAGAGATGTTGCATAGTGTAATTGTGCCTTATGAATGTGCCAGTCAGACTCGGTTTCTTTGTTGGATTCATTCTCGTTTTGACAATGTGACAGGCGTGCATCGTGTGTGTGTGTGTGTGTGTGTGTGTGTGTGTACATATACGTATACACATGTATATACATATATACACACACATGTATACACATGTATATACATATACACACACATATATTTTATTTTATGTATGTATATATGGGTCAATGACGTGACGCGTCTTTTTTTTGTCCAAAGGCAATAATAATAAAAAACAAAGATATGACATCCAAAGTATATAAGGTAGTACAACTAGATCTCCTTTATTGAATCCAAACTTTTTATATATTTTGCTACATATAATGGTATTTTAAAGATTTTGAAGTGTCAAAAAGTCATTTGATTTAACCGTCCAAAGGCCAATACAGCCATTTCATTTGTGATTAAAATGTCTTAAAATGTAATAAATGTAGGCCTATATATTTTTTTATTCTGGCATGATTTTATAACATCATATATCAACATAGTGCAAAATAGTATTAAAATTATATGTAAATTATGTTTTGCTTTATGAGAAAGAATGTCTAGAAAAATTAATTTCATTGATGTCATTCAGAATAACCATTATAAAGGGACCATTTTGGATCAAGTCATGCTGTCAATATCATGTGGCAGGATGTGACATCACATTTAGACACCTGCAAAGGATCACATGGTCGTGAAACAAAGTAATTAACGCTCTTTTAACTATTTGAAAAATTCATGTTTTCACTTGCTCAAACGCATGTTCCGAAACATCAGGTCATTCGGTACAACCGCTATAAAACATGGAAAATGTTGTAATATTTTAAAAACTTGTACTAAATACAAAATGGTTGATTGTCCTTTTGTTAGCTAGCTAGCAAGCTAACTTGCTGGCTAGCTAGATATCAGCCTGTTAGCATTGTTTGAAAAATAGTCATTCGGTAAAACCGAAATTTTGGTTAAACCGACTGACTCTTTTTGTGACAAATTTTGTCCATATTGTAAAAAATGACGACAAGCAGTGTTAATTGATTATTAAAAAACACACAATCTCATTGTTAACACTTAATAAAACAGCTTTGGTGAGCGGATTCCAAATTGTAGTGTATTTATATATAATATGTGAGACCTTTTAACCCTGTTTATCTCACAAAAGAAGTGATAAATCATAACATTTAAATGGTTATGTTCATGAGAGCATCTGTGACTATGCTGATCTTGAACTTTGTGGTGCAGTGGTGCTCAACTGGTTTTGCTTCAGGACCAGAATTTTTATTGGACCTCATTTGGCAACCCACCACAACACCAAAATTGTTCATTATACAAAATTGAATTTCAATGGTTTCATGCTTTAGGCAGCTAATAATTCACTGCACAAAACTCATTGTGGTTGTCACAAACCATGTATCACGTGTCCATGTGGTCTGGATAATATTTTATTTATTGTGTGTTGTTTTGTTTATGCTTTTGGAGAGTAAGTGCATGTCGCGTAGCCTGTCCGTGTTGGCATCGTCATAGTTCTTCACTGTTGGTTTTGAAGTCCTGTTTCAAACAGGCTCTAACAGGGCTGCATCTGCAGCATGGCTGTCAAACCCCAGAGTCTAACGTGACCTGATGAGAGGAAGAGAAAGAGAGCAAGAGATTGGCAGAGAGAAGGCGAAAGATAGAACATGCAAGGTAGAGGGTTAATGGTGAATATGAGGATGACTTTGATACAGGTCATATGCACATCACATGATATATTCCTGAGTGGAAAAGGGGGTTGCAGCTGAAGGAAGATGGAGTGACTGGATGAAAGGGCGCCGTCGAAAATGATCAGGAAAACGATATTCTTTTTCGAAATTAAAATATTTCTGTTTTTAAATGAAATCACCTTGTTTGCTCTTCCTCCCGTTACTCTGTGTGATTGAGGGATGAACCATTGACTGAAAGTGCAGTGGAGCGTTGGATCCCCTTTGGGGAATGAGTATGCTCCCTTTTTTCTTTTGTTCTCTCTCACTCATTCTCTTTCTCACCCCTCTAGCCCCCTCGAATCCCCTCAGATGCCTCGCCTGTTGCCAAGGTCTCTAACAATTTTTTTTTTTTTTTTTTTTTTTTTTTTTTTACTCTTTCCATTGCTGCACATCCCTCGTTCCCATGCAGGGGTCTTCCTTGGAAGAGTTCGGCTTGGCCGAGCGTGCCAGCCCACCTTGAGTCCTTTGCACCCTTCAACCAAATCCTCCAACATTCCAATAACACAACAACTTTTTCTCTTTCTCTCAGTTCCAGTCTTCGCTACATATTGTCTTCTCAAAACTTTCCAAGTCCCTGTCTTCATGTATTTTTGGCATTCTCTTATCAAAGCTCCTCAGATAACCCTACTGCTGGTCGCCCTAAGGCAGCTCCACATAAATATGCCCTTTTCCTCGTTGGTTGGTTTCAAAGTTCTTACAAGGTTCCATGTCCATCAGGACCCCCAAATCACACCTTCACCAGTCATGAAGCTTGTGGAGCCAATCAGCTCACACGCTCCGACCCCTCACACCTCCCTTTCCTTTCCCAGCATGTTTTTGTGTTTTTCTGTGTATAGCCTAGCATTGTTGATCAATTATCGGGTACATTTAGCAATTATGTTGTGGTGTACAGTAAGACTAAAGCGAGATTGCGTAGCTCATTTGGTATGCGCGCCTTGTCGAGGCTGCTCTGTATTCCTCCGCCGTGGTTGTGAAATTGTTCGTATTTTAATTATTCTCTTTTATAAAGGGATCAAAGGTGCTGCTGGCAGGGTCGGCCCCTATTTTCATTCATGTTCGAGCTCAGGCGTATACTCCCACACAGACTTTTTTTGTTTTACTATGAATATGTTCTATTATTAAAACCGTGAAGCGCCTGCTGTAATGGTATAATGACTCCAGTTTGGCTCCAGCACTGCAGGATTTAATCAGACACAATATAAGTTGTAGACATTATATGGATCTTATAGGATAATTTACTGTGTCTGTATTTAATCACTTAATGATTTAATAATTTAAGATCTCATGCCTCTTTAGTATTTGTTCATGCATAGCAGATCTGTGTAAAAAAAAAAAAAAAAAAGATATTTTATTTATTAAAGGGATCGTTCACCCAGAAATAAAAAGGGTCGTCATTTACTCAACATTATGTCTTTCCAACCCTACATGATTTCTGCAGAACACAAAAGACGATATTTTGAAGAATGTTGATTTGTTTAATGTTGAATTGACTTGACGAAATTGAAGAAAAACACAGAGACATAAAAAAAAATTACCTTATTTTATGTTCCAGACAAGAAAGACATACAAATTTGGATTAACGTGAGGGTGAGTAAATGACAGAATTTTAGTTTTTGGGTATTTTTTCACCTTAATTGAATTAATCACAATTTACTGCATATTAACTGCAAATATCATTTAGCCACTTTTTCCCCTTCAGGCTGAAAGGTTCTAAGGATGGTAAGGAATTTCCAGTTGTATTTCCACATGAGCCTGGTACTTGCTGAGGAAAGCCCTGAAATTAAGATAATTTAAAGACAATGGGCCCTATCATACACCCGGCGCAATGCGGCGCCAGGTGTGACGCAAGTGTTTTTTTTCCAGTTTCAACTCCACGCAGTTTTCATTTTCACATCCTGCGCCATGTTGTTTAAATAGCAAATGCATTTGCGCCCATTTGTGCGCCCATGGGTGTGCTGGTCTGAAAATGAGGTGTGTTCAGGTGCATTGTTGGCGTGTTGCTATTTTGAGGCAACTGAAATAGACTGCACCATTGGCCAACTGAAACCTGGTTTAATGTCAATGGCACAATATTTTTTTTTTTTTGTTATTTAAAGAGCGCGTTAGTAATATGTGCCTATATACGCGTGTACACTCTACTTATTACACGCACAGCAGCACACAAACATGCCAAATATTAAAAATAAAAGGATTACAATGTAAAAGATTAATATTGTGTGCATAAAAATATTAAAATGCTTTGGTGGAATCCTGCTTGTCCCGTAGATGGTCTACTTACGCGCTTTAACCGTTTCCTCGCTGGAGAAGCGTTCAGTTTTTCCGCTTGCAAATTCCACCATGTAAATAGCGAATCTGCCATGCCATTTATTGCACATTACACCCAAAACACGCCCATTACTCATTAAGAGAATAGGGACAACCCTTTTAGACCATGCGCCTGGCGCCGACCATTTTTCCTGTCGTTAAACTAGCAAAAGTGGATTCGGACACGCACTAAGTGCACTGTTAAAATGGGGCCCAATACTTGTTGCAGATGAAAACATTAAAGTGATTACATGTTTGTTTATTTATTTAAATATATTTTTATTTAGGTAACACACACAGTTTCTACCAATCTCATATTAATCTTGAGTACCTGTAGAGTAGTATTGCATACGTCATATTGCATAGTTTTATCATATTTATAAAAGATAGATACACTGTACCGAGTCTTACCGAAAAAAGCCGAGCTCCTGGAGGCGTGCCTGTCATGGGCAGAGCTAAGAAGTCACGAGCGTGCGCAGCTTTTGTGTAGAGATTGTCTACAAGCTGCGATGATATTATAAATAAAAAGGGAACAAAAATGTTTGTGTTGTTTACATTTTATGCACTTGTGCGCCGATTGCCAACAAAACAGAAATCTGATTTGCACAGGCCATATCATACCATATCCCATATCGTCCTTGTGTTTTTAGTCTATTTTAATTTCAGTGAAATTACCACATTAAATTGACAACCCCAGTGCATAAATCTGTGAAGTATCTATTATTCTTCTTCAGTAAACTGAGAATTATTCTTCATTATTATTGCACTAATGCTAATGCATTCATTGAAGTGTGTCAAGCCCAAGTCCATGGCAGATCTCCCTTCAAGGAAAGCAGCCACATTATCAGCATGCTGAATATGACCATGATTACCACATAGTTTACAGATCCCCCTACTTCTCTCTTACTCAGGGCATTTTCATTTTTCACACTACCTGACAGAGCCTGACACTTTAACCTCTCTCTGCTGATTGCTTTATATCTTCTGTCTCTTATATCTCCCTTTTCTCTCTTGCTCCCTCCCTCACCTTTTTACTCTGTTACCCTCTGTAAAGTAATATGTAAATCCATTTGCCAGCTTTTAGTGTGTAGGGAAGTGGAGGTGTTACGCTACATGCTTAAACTTTAGTTGTCAATTCACTAAAGCTTTTATTTGTGTACATGTATTTGTGAGTGTGTGGGTGTGTTAATTGAGATGTGTTATGCAGCTTGAGGGTGTTGAACACAGCGCAAAATTGATCAAAAGGCCTTGTCTGAGTTACGTTTGACTGACTCCTGATCGATTCGGCCTGTCATGGAGATTGATCACCAATACTCAGTCACAGCTATTGATCAGCTCGCCGGTTGTGTCATCGCTCGAGGTGCTGCATGTGTGGAGGAGGAGGGGAAGCAGTAAACACATTTCCTTTACTTCTTTATTGCACTTTCATCTCCGCCACACTGTAAAAGAGACGCGTGCCGAGACTGGAACCTCGGCTACATGTAATTATTGGTGTCTGCAAATTACAGCAGTTTGAATATTATAACTACAGTATAATGATTTGGTCTTGTTAACCTTTTTATCCAGAAGGTTTAACCATCTAAGGGTTCAATTCTGCATACAGACTGTGGTTTTACAGAAGCTTCATCATAATAACTTGTGTACATTTGAGTAATTGCGGTGCATTACTCCTCGATTTGAAAACTGTCTTTTTGAAACGGTCTTTTCTTGATTTTGTCATGTGTGGTTACACCAACAGTCTCGTAACTGTTTTTTACGTTGGCAAATTTGTGGTTAATTCATATGATCTCATTCGTATGTTTTTGTTCGATCTGCTTATACCCCAGTGACGGGTATGTTTAGGGGTGGACCTTCATGCTTATTTTTTGTCTAATAATCGTACATTTTGTACAATTCACATCAGGCAAATTCATACGAAATCACCTCATAACATAGTGTAACCCGACCTGATCTCACAGGAAAATGTAACTTTGTAGTTCAAACTTTCTGAACACTCATATAACAAAGAGATTTTAAATATTTAAACTGATACATTTTATGATATCTTATTTTACTCTACTGTTCAAAAGTTTGGGGTTGGTAAGCTTGTGTCTGCCACTGAATGAATAAATAAATAAATAAATAAATAAAGGTGTATTTGTGAGATTTTTATCTTGCAATTTAGACTTTTTTTTCCCTTAGAATTGTGATCTACTGTAAACTTGCAATTACGAGTTATAAAGTCAGAATTGCGTAATCTTGCAATTTGACTTTTTTTTTCCTCAGAATTGCGAGTTTATATCTAATAATTCTGACTTTATAACTCACAACAACTTGTCATAAAGTCAGAATTGCAAGTTATAAACTCACTATAAAGAGTTATAAAGAGTTATAAAGAGTTATAAAGAGTTATAAAGAGTTATAAAGAGTTATAAAGAGTTATAAAGAGTTATAAAGAGTTATAAAGAGTTATAAAGAGTTATAAAGAGTTATAAAGAGTTATAAAGAGTTATAAAGAGTTATAAAGAGTTATAAAGAGTTATAGAATTGCGAGATGTGAACTTGCAATTGTGAGAAGAAATGTCAGAATTCTGAGATAAAAAGTCATTTTTTACCTTTTTTTACCAGTAATTACCTTTTTTATTTTTTATTCAGTGGCGAAAACCAGCTTCCGTAGTCTTAAGATGCACACCAGTAATGTTTTATCTAAGGCACAAATGTCCTAATTGAGCGAAGGTCTAATCCTGGCTTAATCTAAGCCCTGCATGTGAAACCAGGCCTAAATATATTATCCTGTAAAAAACAAGAGGAAAGGTCAAACAAGCTCCATTAGTTCTGGTCCAGTGTTCATTTATTCAACTGTGACACCATAAACGGTTGCAATATGAAATGATGGTCCCTTCAAATGGGCCTGATTGATGAAAGTTACATTTGCTTGACAGCTAATTAGCAACTTATAGATGTCTCATCACTAGCCAAGCTTGCAATATTTGTAAATATGACATTTGCTGTCAGATCTTGGATGGACTATGATGTGATAGTTTGATGAAGAGATGATCTTTATCTTGAATCACTGTTGATGGTTTGATATGAAAGCTTATGACCTCAGCCACACCACGTCTTGTATTTTCTGGCTTCTGTAACAAGTTTACACCAGATATTGAGGTAATTTCTTAACTAGGGCATATAGACTGTGGGTTGGATACCTAGTTTACTCTCTAACTTTCTCAGTTTCTCCCTCTGCGCTCCATCTGCCTCAATCTGTTTGGCTCCCTTGCTCTTTCTGTCTCTGGTCTGGAGTCTCTCATTAGCCTTTTTCCGTCGTCTCTCTGTCCACCCACTTAACTCAGGATAACCCCCTCCTCATTTTTCTGCCCATGTGTGTCCTCTTCCTCCCTTCTTTCCTTCTCAGGCTTCCTCTGCCTCCTTCGCTCTGTCGCTTCTTCACAAAAGACTCCCGGTGACAGACCTGGACCGGCCGCCTTGCTCTCACATCCTGTCTTTTCTTCTTCTCCTCCGTGGCCTCTTCTCATCCCTCGCTCGGTTCATTCTCTGGCACACACGCACGCTTGCAGTGAAGAAAGACCAATTAAAATCCATCTTGTCTTCTTGCTGTCTCCCACCAAACTCTCTCTAGGGCCACTAATTAAAATAGAACCCTTTCTTTACCTCCCTCCATGTGTCTGTCTCTCCTCTCTGTGACCCTTCTCTCTCTCACCCTCACCTCTCTTCCTGTCTTGCTTCATCTGCGCTGCTCCTTTGCTCTGGTTCTCACCTGTTTTTCCACAGTCTATAGTTCATCTGCACTTCTGAAGTACCTGTGAATGGAGCTACAAACTTTTTGTTCCTTCCTTCCTTCCTTCCTTCCTTCCTTCCTTCCTTCCTTCCTTTCTTTCTTTCTTCCTTTCTTTCTTTAATTCAAATGCATAAAACAATAATCTGTATAATAGAGGAAAATATGATCAAATGTTATAACATAACTTAAACTTAATCAGTGTAACAAATTAGAACATGTATGAACATTTCATACCACAGTGTTTTAACATATATATATATATATATATATATATATATATATATATATATATATATATATATATATATATATATATATATATATATGTATGTATGTATGTATATGTATATGTATATGTATATATGTGTATATATGTATATATATATATACACATATATACACATATATATATATATATATATATATACACATATATACACATATATACACATTTATATATATATATATATATATATATATATATATATATATATATATATATATATATATATATATATATATATATATATATATATATATATATATATATATATATATATATATATATATATATATATATATATATATATATACTGAGGGTCACTGTGGTGGACGGTAGGGAAACACACTGAGGTCAGACATACACGCACATTACACACATTCACCTGCTGTCTCTCAGGCTGTGGCACATCCACACGTATCTCGCAGCCAGTGCTGCTGTCTGTCCCTCTCCTAATATTATCTTTATTTGTTCTACTTTAGTCATGGCTGTAAAGTTCTTTATTAAGTTGCTGAATTTAGTGAAGTAGAGATCTCTTATAGGTATGTATTTGTGGCAGTGAAGGAGGAAGTGCGTCTCTGTCTCAATTTCTCCTGTCCTACAGTGAACACACACCCTTTGCTCTCTGGGTAACCAGCTCTTTCTGTGTCTGCCGGTCTCGATGGCTAGACTGTGCTCACTGAGCCTGTACTTGGTCAGGATCCGTCTCTGCTTTGTGTCTTTGACACTTCTTCTAATTCATAATTTGATTTTAGAGTTTTGATAGAATTGTAATTTACTTTGTGTTTTAGTTTCCTCATCCCAGTGTTCCAGATATGTATATTTAGATTGTTTGAAAATGTGGTTTATTTTGATGTTTGGATGAGGAGCAGTGCTGGTCTGAGACTTGTTAGTGTTAGTAGAGTTAGTCAGGTTAGTAAGTCTCAGAACCAGCTGACTGAGGGGACTTTTTTCGGGATTCAGTTCTTGGGTTTGTAATGCTTTAAAATGTAGTGATTCTGTGGGACTGGATTTTAGATGCATCCAGAATTTGAGGGATCTTTTTTGCATATTAATAATCAATGGGATTCTGCCCTACATGCATTATTGGGTGTAGTTTTAGGATCATTTTGCAGAATTCTGTGTGTAGGTCTTCTGTTGGATCTAGTGTAGCTCTGATCACTGAGTGGACCCCAAACCTCACTTCCATACAGCGCAATGGGCTGAATCACACTATCAAAGATTTTACACTGACATACTGAAACTCCCCGATGCAGCGATGATCAGGCCGAGGTAAGTGTACTGCATCGTGTGTTCTAGGGCGGTGCTGCCTAGACTGAACTGGTATCTGTGTTCCTGACATCTGGGCTTTTTCTGGAAGACCATAACGTTGGTCTTCTTGAGGTTTACTGCCAGGGCCCAGTTCTGGCAGTAGTTCTCCAGCAGGTCCAGGTGCTGCTGTAGTCCCTGTGCAGGGGGTGACAGCAGCACCAGGTCATCTGTATACAGCAAGAACTTGATGTTCTTGTCTTATAGAGTGAGTCCGGGAGCTGTAGACTGTTCCAACTGCACCGCTAGTTCATTAATGTAAATGTTGAACAGCGTTGGACTCAGGCTACAGCCCTGCTGTACTCCTCTCTTCTGGGTGAATTATTCTGTATGTTTGTTGCCAATTCGTATTGCACATTTGTTGTTCGAATACATTGATTCTATAATGTCATAAACTTTACCCCCTACACCGCTTTGTAGAAGTTTGAAATATAATCCATCGTGCCAAATAGAAACAAATGCTTTTTTGAAATTGACAAAGCATGCAAATATTTTTCAGTTTTTGGTCTGTTTTACGTGTTTATTGATTAGGGTGCGTAGGGTGTAAATGTGGTCTGTTGGTCTGTGGTTTTGGAAGGAAGCCAATCTGACTTGGACTCAGGACATTGTGTTCGGTAAGGAAGTTTACAATTCTATTGTTTAAAATACTGCTAAATAACTTCCCCAGATTACTGCTCACACAAATGCCTCTGAAATTATTAGGGTCCAATGTATTCCCACTCTTATGAATTGGGGTAATAAGTCCTTGGCTCCAGATGTCAGGAAAACAGCCTGAACTAAGTACAATGTTGAATAATTTGAGCGCAGCCGTCTGCAGCTCAGGTTTGCTGTGTTTCAGCATTTCACCCAGAATGCTGTTAGGACCACAAGATTTCTTACATTTTTGGCTTTTGAGTTTGTTTGTTAGTTCTTCATGTGTAATTGGGAAGATTTTGATTATTTTTAATTGTCTTCCTAAATTTGTAGATTTTGGTTCATCAGATTATAATTGTCATTGAGTTGTTTTGGTGGGATTTCTTTATATAAGTTTTCAAAATGTTTTGTCCAGATTTCTCCATCTTGTATTGGTAGGTCCTTCTTTGTCTGTCTGTCTCTCTCACTTTTTCTGTCTGTCTGTTCGTTCTTTTTCTTTTTCTGTCTTTTTTTTTTTGTTGTTTCTTTCTGTCTTTCTGTCTGTCTGTCTGTCTGTCTGTCTCTTTCTTTCTTTCTTTCTTTCTTTCTTTCTTTCTGTCTGTGTCTGTCTTTCTGTCTGTCTTTCTGTCTTTCTGCCTTTTTCTTTCTGTCTTTCTTTCTGTCTGTCTGTCTGTCTTTCTGCCTTTCTTTCTGTCTTTCTGTCTGTCTGTCTGTCTGTCTGTCTTTCTGTCTGTCTGTCTGTCTGTCTGTCTGTCTGTCTGTCTGTCTGTCTGTCTGTCTGTCTGTCTTTCTGTCTGTCTTTCTGTCTGTCTTTCTGTCTGTCTTTCTGTCTGTCTTTCTGTCTGTCTGTCTCTTTCTTTCTGTCTGTCTCTTTCTTTCTGTCTGTCTTTCTGTCTTTCATTCTGTCTTTGTTTTCTGTTTCTTCTTTTGTCTCTTTCTGTCTCTTTGTTCTTTCATTCTTTCTTTCTTTCTGTCTGTCTGTCTGTCTGTCTCTTTCTGTCTGTCTGTCTTTCTGTCTGTCTTTCTGCCTTTCTTTCTGTCTTTCTTTCTGTCTTTCTTTCTGTCTTTCTGTCTTTCTATCTATTGATGGTGTCTTGTACACACTTCCTTTTAAAGTCAACAGTGTGTAAACAAATGGGAAAGTGAATTTATTTACCAAGCCCCTAAGGGCCATTCTATGTTAATTCTTCCCCTATTAGTGCAACTTGACTTTTGACTTTGTGTGTGTGGAAGGAGAAGAATGAAACTCTCACTAATTAGCATGAAGCTGTTATTGAGAGCCATGGTCCGTATCTGGTGCTGTGTGAATCTTTTGACCTTACTGAAATCCTCAGGGTTTCGCTTTTCTTTCAGTGTTACCCTGCAGTATCACTCGAGTAACATAAAATGTGTAAATAGCTTGCCTGACTTTAACTAATCTTTATTTTACAATTCACATTGTTCCTGCATCCTTCTATCTGTATCATCAGGTACAACTTTTTTGTCATGTTAAAGCATTTGTTTTTCAGCAGTGACTGACTGAAAACTCTTAATAATATAATATTCCATGAAGCGGCCAAGCGAGCGCAGATCCAAGCATGATTCAGTGCAGATCTTGCTGACGCATCTGAAATCTGTTCTGTGGAATTGGAAAAATGCCAGTTTTAGTGATTGTGGCCATGAATTTCTCTCATGATAGAAATACACCCTCTAATATCCCCCCCCACCCTCTCTCTCTCGCTCTCTCTTTCTCTCTCTCTCTCTTGCTCTCAGGTTAACAGGAGATGATTACTCTGTCCAGGTCAATCTGAGTGATTATCTGGATATACTGTGTCCCCACTATCCTGCTGACCACCCGACGAGTGGCCCTGTGGAGACTCTGGCTCTCTACCTGGTGGCTAAGAGCCAGTTCAGGGGCTGCGTGGAGACTAAAGAGGCCATTAAAAGATGGGAGTGTAACCAGCCGTATGCTCCCTATGGCCCTGTCAGATTCTCTGAAAAGATCCAGCGCTTCACACCCTTCTCCCTGGGCTTTGAATTCCTTCCTGGACACCATTACTACTATAGCTGTAAGTGTTGGAGAACATGCACAGAAACATCAATCAGGGTGACAACATATAATTGAAAAGATACATTTACACTAAATACAACTCAAACTAGGGTACAACTTAGTTTACACTACCATTCAAAAGTTTGGGGCCGGTAAGATTTTATGTTTTTAAAAGAAATCTCTACATTTATTTGATCAAAAATACAGTAAAACAGTAATATTGTGAAATATTATTACTATTTAAAACAACTCCTGTCAGTTTAAACATTTTTTTAAAGCCATTTTACACCCGATGACCTTGGGAAACATGTGCAGATGTGCAGATATGCAGAACCAATATTTATTTACTGTTCTACTTCTGTTTTTGACACGATTACAACACAACTGAACTGAACAAACCATTTTATTTGTAACAATCACTCCTTCCTTGCATAGAAAACAAATCTTATTTATACACCAATAAATTCTGTTAATTTTAATCTTCATATTACAATTTTTTTTATTATTATTTTATTTATAAAAAGCATCAGCAGAAACACAAATGTTAACAATAAGCAAAATAAATATAGAATGTCTAATGTTTTCAAATGAAGAAAATAAATTAAAGACAGGAGTCATATTAACTTTGCAGAAATGTAATACTTGGATTTATAAGTTGTTTAATAGGCTAAAGAGTGAAGAATAATTCACTGGATAATGTTAAATAACTGAATAATATTCTCTGGAATATTGGAATATAACAAACAAAACATTGTATTTTATTGCATTTCTCAACTGGTATGTTATATCTGATAAACAGCACTTTGTCAGCAGATATTTCATAATCTAGAACGACAAAAACATTTTAAATAATTCTATGCATTTACACAGAACTATACTCAAACTGCGATCGCTCATGGAGATAATAAATAATTAATTTCCATAGAGTTGTTTACACTTGGATGTTTATTAGTGAATTAATGGTTATATAGAAAATGTTTATATAATTACGGTGTTTTAAACAAGTGAATCTTGTTAAAAGTTACATGCGGTGGATGTGGTGGAGCATTTCCTGAGCATCAACCCGCTGAGTGAACAGCAAAATACATACGACTTCACGAGACTAACGATGAGCATGGACAACAGAGAGAGAATTAAATTCAGCGCTTTTATTTCCGACATGTGCTCATTCATGGCTGTATTATTTAATTCATGCAAAGTTACATCTTTATTTGGACAGGACTTGACGGATTATCTTACGTGACTCCGTGAGCTTGTCTCTAAGAAATAGAGACAAGCTCACGGAGTCACGCAAAATAATCCGTCATAAACTATAGCTACATTTCAGGCATTTATGTAACACATCTAATTTGTGCATTAATGGCTATGTTAAATAAAATTTACTAATTACAGCAAAGCAGGTAAATATACTTTATCTGTGCACGCCGTTGTCTCGTCTCCCCTCATGTGCTGTAATGGCGATTCTGCACGCAATTCTCTAAACGCCACCATCTTGTGGGTGTTTTTCGGTAAATCCGATATTACAAAACCGATATCCGATTATGGTAAAATGCTTAAATATCGGGGAAAATATCTGTATATCGGTCAGTCTCTACATAATATGATCCGAACTGTGAGTTTTGTGATCCGTTGCACTCCTAATTTTTTTAAGGATTTTTGGATGAATAGAAAGTAAACAAAATATTTATTAGCGTTTATTTGAAATAGAAATCTTTTGTAACATTTTAAATGTATTTACTGTAACTTTTAATCAATTTAATGCATCCTTGCTGAATAAAGTATTAATTTCTTTCCAAAAAAAACCCACCCCCCCTGCATTTTTTTTTTTTTTTTTTTTTTTGCATTTATATTAATGAGAATATAAGTGAAAATGCTCCTTTTCTGCCCTTTGGCTCCACCCTCATCCTTTCGCCTCTTCTGCATGAAGCCCAAAAAGGAAGGAAAGATGGTCTGTGGCCATAAAATTACATGACAGTTTTCCTGTTTTTTACAGCTTTGGTTTCAGGCCAAAGCTCTTCAATTCCATCCTCTTATTTCTTCTTCTTCTTCTCTCTCTCACTCTCTGGGTTAGAAAGGCACACATGGCATTTTTAATGAGTATGTTGCAAAAAAAAAAAGCCTGAAACTCTAGAATTGAAATGGAAAAATTAATATATATATAATAACTTTTTTTTTTTCGTATTTGTTTTTGTTTTACCAGTGAAAAGAGGTGCTTAACCTTTAGAAAATGTTGACATTAACTAAATACATAGGTTGTTCTTTTTCTATTAAATTTACATGAGATTCGCAAGTGTTGCTACACTGTTACATTTGTAAGCAATGTTACTTTTGTAATGCAGTAAAAAGGTTGTGCACAAAATCTAAATATCTAAATATTAGGGTAATTAAAATCAGTTATTAAAGAATAGTTTCCAGTTAATTGAAAAGGAAAAAAAAAAGAGTAAATAATAATTATGACAAAAATAGTTACAATATTAATATCAGTTAAACATATTAGGTCAAAATTATGATGTTGTAATGGTTTTAATTGTTAGATGCAATCCAGAAAGTCAAGACCAAAATCACATTGAGAATACAGACACTTTTTATGTGTTTAAAACTAGCTGTATTTATTACTAAATTAATTTTAGTTTGTCTAACAAAACCAAAGGGGCTTTCGCACTTGGAGGAACGTTTGGTCATATGGTTCCTATAACTATTGCTGGAAGAACCCGCTTTTTTTGGCGTGTTTGCACCACAGGAACTGGGAATGAAGAACGCCTTTTGGGGGTACTAAATTACCTCAGAGTAGTCTAACCCAGCACAGCAGGAACTACCAGTGATGTAAGTGTGCGTTGATTGGCCAAACGCATGCCATTTGAAACTATGGCACCCGCCATTTTTAAAAAGCAGTGTAAACACACACTTATTACACAAACTAACTCCATAAACATAGAAAACAGGAATAGATGGGCCGACGCCAGAGTCAAGGCACTTCTCAACCAATCACGGCATCCCCTATCCTCTAGTTGTTGTTGATGTTGTTGAATGCCTCACTTAAATGACTTCACTGTTGGCCAGCTTACGTCACTTCAGAGTCTCTACTGGTGGTGTGAATGCAACCAGGAAAATTGCCCTAGGAAAAAATTTAGTTCTCGGGCGACTGCCCTGGTGGCTAGTTCCTATAACTACCTAGTGCTAAAGCCTCTCAAGTACACTAAAAACGTGAAAGCTTGGCGTGATGGAGTCTTGTAAGGTGAAGGATGGCAGTCAAGAGGGAGAGAGTAGAAGAAGAGGAAGGAGTGTACTTAAAAAGAAAGAGTGGGACAACAATGGCCAAAAAGAGGGTGGGAAAAAGAGAGAGAGACAGAAAGGGGGGAAAGTATCTTTACATAAATTACAGCAGTGCTGACCTGGACAATAGAGCATTGTTCAAGCATGAGAGTGTATACACAGCACAGAGCCTTTGTGTCAAACTTCACGAACCCACCCCTACCCTGATACTCTGTGTGTGTGTGTGTGTGTGTGTGTGTGTGTGTGTGTGTGTGTGTGTGTGTGTGTGTGTGTGTGTGTGTGTGTCTATTGTTCACTTCAAAGAAAGCGTAACAATGTGTCTGTCTTTTTAATTGTTTAAGCTTGATCCTGTAGCTGAAAACAAGGGATCAGTGTGTCCGATCTAAATTCAAGTTGTAGTTTGTGTGTGTTTGCGTGTGTGCATGTGCGTGCATGCATACAGGAGCATTTGAGGATGAAACGGAAGAGATAACTACTAAAGAGTCAGGCTTTCAAGACAAACTAGACTTTAATACAGGAAGTACTTTTAACGGTGACCCTTTCATTGGCTTGTTTCCTTTTAGATAAAAAAAAATGGCTCAAGTTTTGCACAAACTTGTGAAGTTTATGCAGCTTGAGTGTGACTGTCATTAAATCAACAGGACATGGGTCAATGACCTGATGACTTTACTTTTTTATTATTATTATTGTTAATTAAAAAATTACAATGTACATAAAAATCATACATTGACTGGATATACCACTTCTATAATGGGCATGTTTTGATTTCTGTATTAAAATTAACATCATTTTTGGGATTTTTCTATTATCTTAAAAATAATAGAAATTTTAAAAATATTTTAACAAAACTGCTTAATGTTTAAAAAATGTTTAAAATATAATTTGGTTGGCCACACCAAAAACTATTTATTTTACTTTTTTTCTTGATGATTACACTACATACTAGATCATTTAAATTTATACTTTTCTTGAAAAACATATAAAGGATTTTCAAAACCATATGAAACAAATATGAACACAAAGAATATACTTTCTAACAACTTGGCACAGGTTTTAAACTAGATTTATTTCTTTTATTTATCGTGGACATTCCTGTATGTCATTGACCCCATTTCAAATACCAAGACATTTTTCAGTTCCAACTTAGAGGCACAATATGTAAGATTTTTGTTGACTTGTGTACTTGCATTGTCTCAGATGTTTCCAAGAATGTTTAAATCCAGAGAAATAAGTAATTTTAACCAGGACACATGGACTGTGTCCGTGCGTTGCCAATCAATGACATCATACCCGCGTTACCCTCAATTTCTGATTTTATTTTGTAGAAACCATGGAAAAACCAAAGATGCTTTAATATATTGTTTCATTAGACAGGTGAGCAATTGTTTGATTAGCTCAACACAGTAAGTCTTATTGTTTAAATCTCATTTTCTTGATTTACCACGAGTACCATGTTTTACCATGTCTAATATCGATCTAGCTTACTGCAATGTGCAACAAGTGTCTCATAGTAGCTGGCAAACACGCACGCGCGCACACACACACACACACACACATTATAACAACTTTTAACACACAGATTTATCTAATATGCTAAAACAGTGCTGTGTTACCCCACATACACGTGAGCAAAAGAAGTGGAAGAGCTCCTCTGTGGCATAATAAAAGCTCTGCTGCTCTCGAGCCTTGTGTCGCTTGTCTCTCATTAGCAATCGCTTCAGTGGCCTCGTTCCGCTCCAGCGGCTTTCAGCCACACCCTGCTTCATACTACAGTAATATTAATAAATCTTTAAAACATTAGCTCATCCATTAATATGATTTCTGCTTGAGTCTCATCAAATTCTTTCCCACTGGCTGTAGACGTGAAGAAGACAACTCCCATGAATCTGCGAAATCAAGGCGTCATCAAGCTACGCCTTTGTTTTAAATAAGTGACCTCTAGTGGCGAAAATTACATATTGTGCCTTTAAATTTAAATGCTGGTAATATAATTTTTGAGGAAAAAAAAAAGGCATTAAATAAGAAAAAGAGTAGCCCTTTCACTAGTGGTCTCAGATTTTTGCTTTTGAGTTCTAATGCCATGAACACATACCCATAAGGTACGGCACAAATGCATATGGGGTTCAGAAAACCAAAACACACACCACACACACCCACACACATACAGCCCCTCTGGAGTCAGCCGTTCTCATTATCGTCAATGTGAAATTACTGCGCATGCTAAATGGATGTATCTGCGGTTGTTAGACGTTCGGTTAAAAGCCTCTCTACTAGATGAAAATGGCCGCTGCTGTGGTGTGTGTTACTGAAATGGCTGTTATGGATTTATGGTTATGATTAAATGTGGAGCCAGAGACGCTCTTTAAAACGGCAGACCCACTCAAGACTGAATTTAAGCTTGTCTACCTCAGACTTGCTGCTCGGTTTCTGGGAAGAGATTCATGATGGCTTTATAGCTGTTATAACATGGCCTGATGCTAATGAGGTATGCACAGCATTATAGGGCACACGCTGTGTTTTAGGGTGTTTATTTGTGTGTATGTGTACATGTTCATGTACATAAATTCTGTCTGTGTGTACAAGTTAGACTTGCCCTTCTTCACATTAACATAGCAGCATGCTCTAGCAGTTAGAGTCATCATTTTAAAGGTAATCTTTTCTTCCTTTTAGGTAGAAATTAATTATATTTTTGCCAAATATGTTAAGATATTGTGTATTCATGAGTTAAACTCACAAGTAGCCTAATAGAAATGGTTTTATTTGACATTTAGATGGTCGTTTTGAGGTGGCTGTTGAAATCACACATATTATCATTGCCACATTTGATGCATTAGAAATATGTACCAATCAATTTAGATATTAAATTTTGCTACGTTTTGCTGTTGTTAGGAAGTTTTCTTTTTTCTTTTGTTGTATATTATACAGTATATAATATTATACAAAATTATTATACAGTATTTTACAAAAAATATATAGTATTTAGTTGGGGCTCTTTATCGTTATGTTTGTATGTTATGGTGACTGTATTATATTTTTTTGTAGAGTTTTAGAGGAAACTGATGTTCAAATGCGGTGTAATGCTGTTGCCTTAATTGGAATCATGAATATTTTTGTCAGATGAATACTGCTGTCTGAAAAAAGATACAAAAATATCTTACATTTTGTCAAAATTGCGTTAAGACTGAAATTGGGTCTCTTCTGATCTGTCAGAAAGGTTCAGCTAAACTTTGCTCCAATTCGATGAAAACTATTCGATGACATCAAAATTCAATCATAAAACTTTGAGGCCTTTTTTTTTTTTTTTCTTCTTCAGATTCAGTGTTGGCGCGCACTGCATTTTGAACTACTTTTTCAAAAAGCTTCTTTGACTGCAGTTGAACTACTTTTAAATGAGTAGCTTGACAAGCTACAGTTTCAGGATTGCCGTAAATTAATATCATTATATGCTATAAACCGACTTCCTAAAAGGCTTTAAAAAGACTCGGAGAACCTTTAATTTGCAGTAAAAGAACAAAGCAAAAGTGTAGTCTGATGTAAATTACACCCATATTATCACCAACATCCAAAATGTTTCATAGTCAGAACATCAACTTTTTTTCCCACTAAGGAAATGTTAGCCTGTGTTAGTGGTTTGGTGCAGCAATGTTGTGTAATTTTGTTCAAAACGAGTATATGCAGTCATGCTTGGATCACACTTAGGAGATGAGCTGAAAGCAAATATGACCTCCAGGTGTGTAAATAATGTTGTAACGGTGTAATCATGTAAGTTTATGAAGTGTGAATGTTTGCACAGAGCCCATCTGACTGCATCAGTGTCCATCATTTGTGGAACGGCTCACAGTCGGTCCTGCCGAGCTCAGCATTAACGAGCCCGTTACAGCTCCTGCTTGCGTTAATGGATTAGCCATTCCATCAGAGTCAAGCAGTCTTTTTATGGCCCAGGGTTATATGTGTATTTGTGTTTTGTGCGAGCAGTCTAAAGCATCGATTTGGTGGCAACAAATTTAGATTTCTCTTTCCCAGTGTCAAAGTCATCAGTCTCCTATTTTACTCTCTCTCTCCGTCTCTTTCCTTCCAGCACTATCCACAGACGATGGACCCCCCCTCCCCTGTATGAAACTACGAGTCACTGTGTGCTGTCCACCAAGTAAGTACAGTCCTCTTTTCACCCCCCCCCCCCCTTTTTTTTTTCCGTCCACACTTTTTTCCTTGGAAAAAAAGCATGTCACCCCCCACACACCCCCTCTCACGCAATCAGACATGCCCCGCTCTCTGCACGCAACCGCTCTCTCGCTTTGCCTCCTCCCTGCCTACCTTCTGCAGATTTGTCCTCCTCTTCCAATTTTCTCTCTTCTGCTAATGCATTCCCCCTTTCCCTGGTCATTTTATACTTTCTTTCTCAGCCACAATGTTTTAAGTGCAGAATAAAAGAGTAAAATTAATGTCGTAATTGTCTTGCTCTATACAGCAGTCACCTTCTGTTGTTGGGAAATAACACATTTATTTTAAAATGAGAAATTTGTACTTTTTTTTTTTTTTTTTTTTTAATTTTATTCGTATGTATGTGTGTGTGTGTGTGTATGTATATGTGTGTGTGTGTATGTATATATATGTGTGTATATATATATATATATATATATATATATATATATATATATAATATATAGCAAAAAACATACAATATGTAGTAGTAATACTAATAATAAACAATAATAACAATGATAAAAGGGGATTATCATAATAATGATATAATGACCATTTATTATAATAAAACAATGTTTTTGAAATTCAAATATTTTGTAGATAATAAATGACATTTTTTTTTAATTATTGGATTTTTTTTGGATACGCACAACAGAACGTTTATAATAAACAAAAATTTGATTTTGTTGCTGTATTTATAAAAATATAAATTCCAGTTTCAAAGCATTTTTTTTGTGTATATATAAATTATAAATAATTTTTTTTAAATAGAAGTTTGTATATATAATATATTTATATATTAAATTGACATTTAAAAAAACTGTCTAGATATTAATAAAATATCAATTGAAATTTACATAAATATACATACAAATTACTATTTCAAAAATGTATAATAATTTAAAATAATACAGCTTTTTTTCATTTTCCTTTTGTTATAACATGATGTGTGAAAGCTTATGTGTGTTACTATGTGTGTGTGTGTGTGTGTGTGTGTGTGTGTCCTGTGTGTCGAGCAAGGCTGGCTCTCAGACCCCTGCAGTTATGTTGACCTTCCGCTCGGCTTGGTTGATGCGGGATCAGCAGGGAATGCCGCCCAGTAAGAGTGGGAATGGCAGTCCAGTCCGTAAGCCGTCCGACCCAATTTCACCTCCTGCTTCACACACGCACAGACACGCACACCAACTCAGAAGCTGTCTAACCCAATATCGAAGTTTTGCCCTGGCCCCAAACCTGCCTTCTGGCCTCTCACAGTTTCTCTAACTTTTCATGGAACTATTTGTAATAATTCAGCTATGAAAATGTTTTATGTTTCTTGCAGGTTAGTTTGACTGGAGATCAATAGCACTGTATTTAAATTTCTCAGTTGCTCAGTTAAGTGGGTAACCATTGCATTTGTTCCACAAAAAGTAAATCAAACAGAAACTCTGTTGTGAAATCAAATTCTTGGAAGTCTTTAAGGAGAATGCTTTGCTAAATTCTGAGTGTTGTGTAACCTTCACTGAGAAGTATCTAGTTTCTAGTTTGCGGTTGGGGCAGAAAATGCTTGTACAATTGATTTGAAATATTTGTATGTGAAACATCTGTAGCAGAGAATGATCTGAGGTGGATGTGTTAGTTATTTTAAGAGCAAATATTTGATAAGAGAAGATGGAGTTTTGTTGTTTTGAAGAGGCAAGGGTTCTTCATTCATTCTGACTAACATTTACTTTATCCGTGGAAGATGCTCTACTGAATGCGTGGAATGACAACTTTTCTTCCTCGTCTTTGCACATTTTCCTTTTCTAATGCTCTCGCTTCAGATGCTCCATCTCTTTTATCCCTCTCTTTCCCTTCCTCTCTATCTTTTTCCCTCTTTTTCTGTTCTTTGACCGAAACTAATCCAGACTAAACTGTAGCATCCCTGCTTCTCCCTCCCTACTTTTTTTTTCTCCTCCTTGTGTTTAGTCTTTCCTGGAGTGGCACTAATCTTCCCCACTCTGTTTCTTTTAGTCTTTTCCTCCCCTCCCTCATTTTTATGATCTGTCGTTACCAGAGCAAAACTAATCAGAGTCTTATCCACTGCACTTTCACTGAGTTTCATCCCTCTTTAAACTCTGTCCATTTCTGGAATTCTGCTCATCTTCTGTTCCATCTGTCCATTGCATCATGGTCCATTGCATCATGGTCCTGAATAGTTATAGACACATTTATTTATATTTATACATATATATATGTGACAATTCTTAAGCATTTTGGTTGATAACTGTGATTGATTGGCCGATTAACATAAGTATTCTTTCTTGTGTCTGCTTTTTGAGTGATTTTAACTAGGTTATATCATATAATGATATATAATTTTCTATATTATTTTGTAATGTAATATCATAAAATATATTTTGTATAATTTTTTCAGCATTAATTGATTTTGGGTCACTCTTATTATTATAAGCAGTATGCTTTTTTTTTTTTTTTTTTTTTTTCCCTACAGCATATTTTTCATACAGTCTTCATGTATTCTCTTGTATACAAACTACGTGTTTTAGCTTTTTATTTTGTGTTTGAATCTTTTCTTTTTTTTTTAACAATGTAGTATAAATTCGGTGGGAAAAACCAAAAAATGTTTTACTTACTTGTATTGGCCAGAATTTCAACACCATTTTATCTCTGTTGTCTAAAATAAGTGTTCATTTAAATTTATAAATTTTTTTTGTTAATTTTATTTTTCCATATTTGTCAACCCTTCCTGGTATCAGCTAAAATGTATTTGGGTCATTGATGAATAAGGTTTTTAAAAGTGTAAAAAAAAAAAAAAAAAAAAAAAAAAAAAAAAAAGATAATGGAGATATAATTAATATTATAAATTAATAAATTATAATAAATTAAAAAGTTGTGTTAACAATGAGATTTATATATATATATATATATATATATATATATATATATATATATATATATATATATATATATTAATATATATATATATATATATTAATATATATATAATCAATTAACACTGCTTTTGTCCTTTTTTACAAGATGGACAAAATTTGTCACCAAAAAAGTCATTTTACCGAATGACACTTTTAGTTACACCGAATGACGATATTTTCAAACAATGCTAACAGGCTGATATCTAGATAGCCAGCCAGTTAGTTAGCTTGCAAGCTAGCTAGCAAAAGGACAAATCAAACATTTTATATTTAGTACAAGTTTTTAAAATATTACAACATTTTCCATGTTTTATAGCAGTTGTACTGAATTACCTGATGTTTTGGGATATGCGTTTGAGCAAGTGAAAACTTAAATAGTTAAGAGAGAGTTAGTTACTTTGTTTCACAACCATGTGATCCTTTGCAGGTGTCTGAATAATGTCACATCCTGTCACATGATATTGACCGCATGACTTAATCCAAAATGGTCCCTTTATATTGGTTACTCTGAATGACATCAATGAAATTCATTTTTCCGGACATTCTTTTTCATAACAAAGCAACGGTTTCTACACATAGTGCAAAAATGGTATTAAAATTATGTTGATATATGATGTTATAAAATCATTCCAAAATAAAAAATATATACATTTATTGCATTTTAAGATATTTTAATCACAAATGAAATGGCTGTATTGGCCTTTAGATGGTTAAACCAAATGACCTTTTGACACTTGAGAATCTTTAAAATATACCCTTTTTATGTAGCAAAATATAATTAAAACCTTTTGGATTCAATAAAAGAGATCTAGTAACTATCTTACATACTTTGGATGTCATATCTTTGTTCTTTTTAAATTATTATTAAGGCTTTTGGACAAAAAAAAATGACCCGTCATGTCATTGACCCATTTAAGTTTTCTTTTCTAGAAGCCTAAAATTAACCTTTAAAACTAATATCTGCACTTATTATCCTAATTTGCTTTCAGATATATCCGCATTCTCCACCACTTTTCACTTTCAGCCCTTCCGTCTTTTCCGCATACCTTCTTGCACACCTTTACAACATTTTTCCTGTACGGTTTCCCTCTGATCATTTGTATGTAAAGACGAATGAAAGGAGAAGTGGGTGACGGGACTTTGCGCCAGGGCATGTTTTGCACAGCTGGTGTTTGTTCCTCCTGGTAGTGCCACAAACCAACTTCGGTTCCTTCCTGTGGCAGGTCTTTTATCTGACAGTCCGTGTTCGACTGAGGGTTTCTGTCAGACCTAGGAGCGTTAGCCTCAGAACCAGAGCCGGGGAAAACAACACTACAACCGCAGCCGGAGCTAAATCTCAGTCACGCGGCACCAGCAGCTAGCTGTATTTAAAGTTTAATTAAGCAGAGCTTGTTTCGCTAGGTCATTTGAGCCTTAATGATCAGGCTCATGGGGAAACAGAACAGGCTAAGGACAGCACAGAGATCAGTAATACCAGAGGGAGTCGTGTCACGACAACAGATGGAACAGACTGTCTTTTAGAAGGTTGGTTAACTCTGTAAAATAAGCTTTTTATTTGCTTGCAATGTATGTGAATTATTAATATATAGAAAAGAACTGAATGTAGTGCTCATTATAGACCATGACAGATTCTGCTGTTCATAGTGTGTAACAGTGAAATGTTTCCCCCAGAACAGCAGCAGTCTCATACTTGAAGGATCCCCAAAAGCTGCCGCTGTGTCGCAGTTAAATCCATCCCCTCACTCGAATATATAGCAAAATGCATCAGTGCTCATAAAAAAAAAAAAAGCTTTGTTTATACCTGGATTTTGGTGGCAAGAAACCGCGCTGAGATCATAAAAGTGCAGCCAAAACAACAATCTCGCCAATATTCTGTCTTGATGGAGCGGCGTCTTGTGGAAAACAGCTCCTGGGTGCCCTCGTCTTTCATCCTATTCACTTTGCTCCGCTCCCTGCACTTACTCGGGGCAACTTGTCAAAACATTAATTCTGCTGTTGTTTTTTTCCCCTCCTCTCCCTCATTCAGCGTCTTACTCAGTCCTTCTCTCCCCCGCTGTGAAAAACCATTTCAGTCAGTTCTACTTTCTCTCTAATTGATTCCTGTCTTTTTCTACTCTTTTTAACTCACTCGGTCCTGCTGTGAGCACACCATTTCCTTTTCCAGTTTCTGTGCGTTTTTCAATCTTTTTAATTGTTTTAAAAACCCGAAACTCTGTCCGTTTTGCACTGCCCACCTCAGTGGATACCTCGTCCTCCCCCTTTTATTCACCTCTCTCGCCTTGTTAGTTTTGTCATTCACCAGAGCTTTTTCCAAAGCGCAAAGAAAAAAAAACACTAATTCGGTGCCTTTACACAAGTGTAGTTTTTCCCTGCAGTGACCGTTTGTTTGGAAAATATAAACAAGAAAAAATATGGTTACGTTTTCGGAAGGTCAGCTATGTTTTCCGTTTTGTTAGGACATGTAAAGTGTAAAACTGAAGAAATGAATGAAGCAGGGAAGCCTTCTTTTTCTTTTTTTTCTCCCTCTCATCTGTTTTCCATCTCTCGCATCCTTTTCTTGGTCGTTCTCTGCATCATACCATGGGCAGCCATGTTTTATGCAAGGAAAGCGCAACTGCAGCCATTTTGTGATTGAAAACAAAAAACTGCCATTTTGTTGAAGCAAACGTTTTATTTAATTCCAGTAAGAAAGGAAAATAAATAGTTTTGTCCAAATAATATATTTTTCCTTAAAGACTATAATTTTCTTTTCTCCTTTTTTCTCTTTGTAGTTTAAATTTTAGGTTCCTCTTCTGTTAAAAATGCACATACTGGCATAAAACACTTTTATGTACAATGGTAATTATAATGGTAATTATAAAATATCAGAAAATGTTCATAAAAATATAATTTCTTAATCATCCTAGTTTTGTTTAATGCCTGATTAAGGTCTTATTTCTTTATGCTCCTAAATTTACCATTAACTTTTATAAATGAACATATATTTTGTATTTGTGTATTTTTATTTTGTACTCATTATATACATTGTTTTATTAGATTAAATTTATATTATTATTGTATGTTGTCATATGTAGACATGGTTTAATTGAGATTCCACTCTCCCTTTCAAAATCAATGTGCACTGTTTAATGTGTTTTGTAAAAAAACACATTAAATAATTAAAAAATTATTTATTTATTTTTTGGTCAAAACAATTACTGATTCACTCCTTTCTGTTGTTGCCTTTTCATGCACTTGTCATGTAAACTAGTTTAGTCATCAAATTAATTTGAAAATCTTTCTTCATGCTTTCCAGTATTCTAAGATTTGATTTATATGGAAAGTGACATGTGGAGAAATTGTATACAAAGAACATGATGCATGTTACCTGATATACATTTATATATGTTTATAAATACTGTTACAATTTTTACTTCACTTATAATTTACTATGACTTGATTTTCTTTGTTTCTATTGTTTTGATGTTTATTCCTAGTCCTTTTCTATTAAGGCAGGTTCCTTTTATCCCTCTTTTTCTAATTCCTCGACTGTCCTTATCAGAGGAAGCTGAATTGAATGAAATATTTCATGAAGCATTTTATCTCTGTTTGGTCAAGTGTTAATGATGGGTTGAAGTTAAACTAACTTAAACTAGTGTATGTTACCATGATTTTGTTTAATGAGCAGCTGACATGAAATGCTTTTGGAAAATTGACGTCCTGTGGTGTGATATGCTACTTCATCTAAAACACTGTAAAACATTTTTCCAAATGTTTTTAATTATTATACATGCAGTTTGTATGATCAGATTAATTGAGAGAGTACATGGAATAATTTTACTTTTAAACCTTTATTATCATTTGTCCATTTTAAAATGAACTAGTAAAGACAAAAATGTGTTTTAAAAACTAAAAATATGAAATGTACACATGCACAGAACCTATACCACTTTAAATCTTGTTAAAACCATGTTATTTAAAAAAAAAGTTAATATTATGTCTTCTACCCATTTGTTTGTAGACTTGTCTTCTACTTTCTAGTTGCTCTGTAGTTTTAGCCAACACATTTCTGCTCCTGTTGTGTCTACTACGCTGTACTTTCCTCCACATCTGCGATATCTCTGCATGTCTCTCTCTTTCTCTCTCCATTCATCTTTTCTCCATTATGTTTCTCAGTCTGACCCCCTGTTGAGAGCGTGACACACAGACACAAACTCCCTCCCTCCTTCCCACTTTTCGTCTCTTTCCTTTTGCCGTCTGACCTTCTTTCAGGCTCTCGCCTTCCCTGTGCGTTCTCCCTCTGCTTTTCTCACACTTCCTCCTCTCGTCTTTTCTCTCCTCTGTCTTCTCCTGTGTTTCGCTCCATCACTCTATCTTTGTTGCTTTTGTGGCCCTTCTCTGTTCAGTCTTGTATCTTTTGCTCCTTTTCCCCTTCTAAATCTTTCCTTTTTCCACGGTTCTTTCTCTTGTTCATCCCCCCAGTTCACTTTTTTGTTTCTTGCAGAATCTTTCATCTCCTTCCACCTTCATTTTTTTCGCTATCTTTCTGTGTGCGACCTTTAAGAGAATTTGCATTGAGGATGTATTTTGGGTTGCGCAGCCGTTAGTAATTTTTCAGTATGTTTCTGCCTGAGTAATGGTAAACGTGTCACTATGTGCGCTTTTCTCATCATTTGTTTTCAAGAACGATGTTCCAAGTTGTAGTTATTAAAAAAAAAAAAAAAAAAAAAAAAACTTTAGAAAGCGCTAACACCTCACATATCTCTCTCTCTTTCTCCCTCCCTCTCTTTATATCCTCTAGCAACAGCTGGATCATCAAGACAAGAAGGTTAGTGTTTATTACCATACAGCTTACTTCTAAAGTCCCTTGATTCATTGTATAAAATTACACATTAAAAACAAATAGGCTATATACATTATATATGTGTATAATCTATATAAATAAAAGCATTATATACAGTCAAACCAAAATTTATTCAGACACCTTAAACGTTTCATTCATTATTACAGTTTATTCACTATGGTTTAACAAAAAAAGGTAATAAAATATGACAAGATCTCAGAGTTAAACTGTCAGAAAAAAATTATCTTAATTATGTCAGATAACACTTAAATGTCTGAATAATTTTTGGTTCCAAATTTTTATCACTTTTACTGGTAGTCCACTGTATGAAGAATTTTTGGGTATAATATGTCACGGTTTACTTTATTTTGCTATCCTCACTTACATAAATGAACTATAGTGTCCTGCACCCACTAGTAAAAAAATATAAAAAATGTCTCAATAATTTTTGGTTTGAATCTATTACTAAAAATGTAAGATATATTACAAAAACTAGAGAATTTTTTTTTTTTCTAAATATATACACACATTTTAATTTTTTTTTTTGTATAGATAGATAGATATACACTGTACAAAATGTTTTTTAAATTATCACAGTTTTTTCTTTTGTCAAATTAGATAATTAATGTAGTTCAAAATATGTAACATAATATTTTGAGTTTCTGTTGATAAAAAACAATCACCTTCATTGCATTAACTCAAATTTTTAATTTAAATGAACTCAAAATTTTAAGGCAACCAGGTAACTTACTTTTTTAAGTTAAACCAACAATTATTTTTTACTGTGTGTGTGTGTGTGTGTGTGTATATGTTTGTGTGTATATGTATATCTATAAAACATATGGTCAACATTTACTGTTTTACCATTTATCCATTTTGTTTATTTATTTATTTTTTCATAAAAAACCTCATCCACCATTTTTTTTCTTGGCAGTAACCAATGAATGCAATGAATTAAGATGACACACCAGGGAAAATCTAATTATAATTTGAAAATTTTTATTATATTTTTGTGTATTATTTAATTAATTTCTATAATTGTTTATGACCATAAACAGAATCAATTCTGTTTTTTATACATATAAAACTGCATTCTTGAATGGTGTTAAGAGCCATAAAAGGGGCCAGAAGTTCCTCACCCATGTGCAAGATGATGATGTGAATGCTAAAATAGGAAAAAACAATTAAAAATCCAACATTGGTCTATACAGATAGGTTTATAAAACCTTAGATTTGGGGATTTGGTGCTAATATATCATGCATCCCAAATATGTATGTGCAAACATGTTTGTTTATGTAAACATGCATGTGTACATTTATATTTATTTGTTTGTCTGTTTACTTTTTATGATTATTATAGCCACAGAGAGACCATTACACGGCAGAGCTGTCCATTCTGTGACAGTTGGACGACTTTCTCTCATCCTCATCCCTCTCCTCTTGCAATATTTCCTCTGATATCTCTTCTTAAAGCAGAAAACCTAAAAACAAATGCTCTGTTGCAGCACATATTCCTCCATAACAGTTTGCATTACAGTAAATGCTTGTTCTATGTCTGTGGATTACACACAAACACACAGAGAGAGACTCTCTCTCTCTCTCTCGCTCTCTTTCTCATACTCTTTTGCTGTCACTTTTGTCACGCTATTAATCTCCATCCCTCTGTTTCCTTTCTGGCAGTCTCTCCGTCCACTCACAGTGGCTCTTTACTGCTGTCTGCTCTGATAAAAGTTCACTCTGTAACAGAGCGACACTAATCTACCTTCAAAGAGCTTATCTTACTGTTCATTTTCTTTTAATCCATCTGTCCTTAAGAGTCAGACATTCCTTTACAAGCCTCCGCTCCCCCCTCTGTCCTACTGTACAACAAACTGAGCCAAAGACGAAGAGGAGGATGAAGATCCCGGTCCTGCTGTTTGTACTACTGAGTGAAAGATCAGGGACAGAGTGACCATTCATACATGATCACTAACATATCCAATAATCATTAGCTGGAAAAAAATATTTTTTGTACTTTTTAAAAATCTTATATAAAAAAAAATTAAAAAAAAGGGAAAAAAAGAATACGTTGAAGCCAAAGCCAGATCACAGCATTTTAAAAATTAATTTGCTGTATTGACTTTATGCAACCTGGCAGAACTGTAGAATTACCTGGAATATCCTGGATTTTTTTGTATCTTGAATTTCTTATGAATTTCTGTTCGGAATCATGTGCGATTCATTCTCACACCTGTATATGCTGACTGGGTGACACAAGGAAAACACAGGAAACAAAATACCTACTTCCTGTTCAACTTTTGTGGGGTGTGTATGGTCAATCACCACCCAGTATGGACTCTTCTGATTGGTCTGCATGATTCTTAACTCTCTGTGAAGTGTGAAAGCAGTTGGATGATTTATTGGGCACTTAATCAGGTTCAGACAACATGATCACTTCTCTTCTTCCTCTCCTGGCTCACATAAGTATTTGTGGGTATGTGAATTATATATAATAAAAGTGTTTATTTTGAACTTAATGAGGAAATATGCAACAAAAAAAAAAAAAAAAAAAAGAGAGAGAGAGAGAGGATGTTTTTTTCAGTTAGTCTGAAATAATGCATTAATTATAGAGAATGTGCTGAGTATTGTTTAAATTTTTTGTTTAACCATTTGTATTTTTTTTTTTTTTTTTGAGGGGGGGGGGGGGGGGGGTTTATTTACTAAACTTTTAATTTGAACAGTGAATTATTAGTATTAATTCAGGATACCATATTTAAGGAGATCAAGAAAAATAGCCCAAAATAAGAAAAACAGAAAATGTTTCTATTTAAATATTTTTCAAATGCATTTTTTTTTTTTGGGTTTATTTGTTACTTCATATTTTAAATAATTGTTTAGAATTAATATTTTTAAACTTCCAGTTCAGTTTTAGTGACGCAAATTTGCCCCCTTACATATTGTTTTGCTAATTTCTGATATTTTGTGTTAATTTTAATTTTTCAGATGCAAATAAGGTTTGCCAAAACAGAACAATCAGTTTACAGATTTTGTTTCTTTGTTTCTTTGTTTTACATGGTATGTAGGAATGACGTTTCTTTGTAATTTGAATGTTTCACATTTTTGTGAAGTGGTCAGCATCTTCTGTGAAGAACTTTTGTCATAGCCATTTTTCTACAGCAAAATGAGCTGAAGAAATAAATAATGCTTTTCAAACATCAGTCTGTTTTTTAGAGTGTACATTCCAGTTTCATATTTGTTATTTGAAGATGGAGCCAGTAATATAAGTAATTTAGAAAAATCAGTTACTGTTTATTTTTAGTTGGTTTTTTTTTTTTTTAAATCACATAGCAACCTGTATTTATATTTTTAAATTATTCTCATAATTTTGTTAGATAAGAATGAAATGGTTTTTAATTGTTGAAGGGAACATATTAATTTAATATGTTATGTATTTGTACCTTAAAAATGCAATATTACAATTCAAAAACATTCAGTGCATACCAGGAAGTGTGTTTGTCTCCTCTAGATGGCATCTGTTCCACAATGAGCCACAGAAACTCTATTGACGAAACTGTTTATATGGACCGTCCCAGAGAAAAGAAGGTGTGTGTGTGTTATGAGTCACCATGAATCATTCCTCACCAGTGCCACCAGAAAACAAAAACAGTGTCAAGACCCCAGTCATAATATGCAAGTAGTAAAGGTATCATTTCATGTCGCAGGACCTCATTCCACCCAATCTGCCTAACACCACTTTTTGGAGTTAGGTCCTCACATCTTTATTACAAAACCTTTCTTTTATAAACAGTGTTAAACTGTTATAAAAAAATATATATTGGTGTACTGAAAGTGTATGTTGTGTGTGTATATAGATCATGTAGCTCCATTATGCTTATTAATATCATGAGCATATTAATTTCAAATGATACGTTTTTTCATATGTAGACGATACTTTCACAGCATATCTGCTGATTTGTTCATAAATGAGTTCTATATTAATGGTCAGTGCTGGTGTGTGTCAGTATGTGTCTCTGATGTTACAATGATCATCTTGACATTGAACATTGCTTTTTTATGAAGTAATGTGGAAGTAAACTATCACTATATTAACCCTTAAATGCATAAATGTTTCACCAATCATTATTGCATATTTGGGTGACACGGATCTATATCTAATAATATAATATAAAACTCTCCTGATATTAGAGTAATAATTACAGAAGAATAAAATAAAGCATATTTTGTTACTTTTTGGAGCTTGAAAAGGGTTCCGTTTGAGCAGATGTTTTATACCATCATCACTGTCCTTGTCAGAGCTCATTTCCCAGTACATTCAGCATCTGGCTCATATTCGCGGTCTCAAACTTATTCTCAAAACTATCATTTTCAGCATTTTCAAAATCAATATTTTGATCGCTGACAGCTGCTTCGCTAGATCCACCATCTAGTGACAGTGACACTAATATTTGATTGCATTCACTACTTTTTGTTCAGCCATTTCAAGCTTTGCTGATGGTACTTTCTATTCTTTTGTTTTCTGCCTGCAGTAACTATGAGTGAAACGTCACTTCATCATTGCGTATCAGACTTTGCCTCATTAAAGATTCAATTATTGTTGTGCAGAAAAAAAATATACTTAAGAGTGTTACACACCTCAGATTGTCAGTGACCCTATATAATTTTTTACAAAAATTGAATGGGAAAACAGGCATTCTATTATAATTTTATTATTTTTTCTTATGTTGTTCATAATGAATTGATTGAGGAATACTAAGAAGGTTAATGTCTAACTTTAAAAAAATTAATTAGGAGGAGGGTAGTGAATGATGTCCCGGGTCACTACAAAGACCTGAGGTTTTTCCATGCATTTAAGGGTTATAGCAATCTATATTTTCTGCTTCTGCACTTATATTTCATATATTTTCCTAAAGGGTTATTTCACCCAAAAATGAAAATTCTGTCATTAATGCTGCCTTCATGTGCTCTCAGAATTATTGTAAATATGAGTTTCCTATAGGTAAAAAATTGCACATGGACACCCTCTCATGTTGAAACTTGAATGCGATAAGCTCGTAATCACGACTTCAGAAGTGGGAATTATCAAATTTCTAGCCTGAAAGCAGCATGATTACTCATGCCGTTCCAAACCCGTAAGGCTTTTGTTAATCTTCAGAACACAAATGAAGAGCTTTTTGATTAAATCTGAGAGGTTTCTGTCCCTCCATAGACAGCTATGCAACTGACACTTTGACACAAAAAGTTCATAAAGAGATCATAAAACTAATCCATATGAATCAAGCGGTTTAGTTCAAATTTTCTAAAGCGACTCGATATCTTGACTTTATATGATTAACAGATTTAATTTAGGCTTTTATTTACATTTAAACATTGATCAGCGAATATAAACAAGCTCAACCGAACCTGCTTGACGCGCAAGAACAGCTCATAACTCATAACTTGTGCTACGTAACACACGAGAATGAACCTCATTGGTTCTCACGTCATTTACCACAACTGATGTGCGAGCTGATGAAAGTTTATACGTGAATAAAAGCCTAAATTCATTCTGTTCAGTGTATAAAGCCATCGTGTCTCTTCAGAAAACTAAACCGCTCGATTCATATGGATTAGTTTTACGATCTCTTTACGAACTTTTTGAGGCGTCAAAGTGGTAGTTACATAGCTGTCAAAGAAAGGACAGAAAGCTCTCTGATTTATTCAAAAAGATGTTTATTTGTGTTCCGAAGATGAACGAAAGTCTTACAGGTTTGGAACAACATAAGGCGGAGTAATTAATTACATAATTTTCATTTTTTGGGTGAACTATCCCTTTAATGGAATTGTTCAAGTCATTGATTTAAACATTGGTTGTGTGTTTTGTGGCTATGGATCAATGACAGAGGACTAAGATAATAAAAAGAAGAAATATTTTAAGTTTTAGAAATGTAATTTTCACATTCAATTTAGATTAAATTTTTGTTTTTTCATATATATATATATATATATATATATATATATATATATATATATATATATTTTTTTTTTTTAATTTACAGTACTGACCCTAATAATACAAAGTGGTTTAACCATCAGATAAAAAAGCACAATTCATAGAAAATTCAAATATTTTTGAATGCAGTGCTATGAAAGTGATTTTTATGCTGAATGTCATCAGATCCCGTTTATAATGCCTGACAGATAAGTTTCATCCATGTGTTTCTTAGCAAACATGTGACAATCTTATTTGTTTTTCTTAGTGTGCATTGCAATGGTATTTATAAGCAACATGTAAGAACAAGTATAATGCAGCTGTCAATCAGTCATGGATGGGAGTATCCTGGTTTCTGTGGCTCCTTTCCTAATATGTAAAATACCCCCTTTCCTAAAAAGATTTAACATGGAAATATGACTATGACTATGTATGGCATTAGTAACATGTTTTTAGGAAAAAAATCATATAAAAGATGATCTCTCTCCAATGCTGTTTGACATCAAGATTGCAGATCCTCACTAGAATGAAGTGTCAGACCCAGCCTCAGTTAGATCTACAGTATAGGGGCATAGCTGAGTTGAACCTCTGTCCCCAACACAATGTTTGTTTTAATATCCAAAATAATCAATTTACCACAATAATGTAATAATAATTGTGTTAACACTTTTTAATAAGGGTATACATGAACAGTGATGCCTGCAGGAAATTTTTAAGGGGGATGGCTTGTAAAACGTACCCTGGAAAAAAAAAGTGTTAAACTACATTTATATTTTCAAGGATCTATGTCTATTTTATCTAGCTTACAAAAATTACTTCTTTAATTGCTACTTTTTATGTAATTGTAATTTTTTTCCCCATTAATTTGTGCTAGAACTAGAGGTAAAGAGGAAGAAATGATCCGTTCACATGCGGTTTGAACTGACACGCTAGAGCGATCTGTCATGACTCATTAAAAAAAGCTGAGTGAAATGACTCATTGAAAGCTGAGACATTGTATCTTAAAAGCAGCAAAGCCCAATTGTGATTTTTGGATGGCAGGCGATACAATGTTTAGTTTTGTTCATGCATCAACTTAAAACAAAGTTAGGCTACAGGCCACTTTGTTACACACTTAACAGAGTTAAAAAACTTTGGGATGACCTGGTGAGACTGTGAAGTATAATATTGTACTAATACTTGAATTAATACTTAATTCAACATGAACTCATGATTATTGAAGACATGAACTAATCATGAGCCAATTAAGAGCTTACCTTAGTCATATTCATGCATGAATAAGACAGCCTTAACTACATGTTGCATGTTTAATAGTTAATGAATTTGATATTTAATATTAATAGAAGATTATTAATGTAGCCTACCCTTATTGTAAAGTGTTACCATAATTATAATGAGGCTATATTTCAATTCCCAATCTTCAAAAAATGTTTTGACCTTAAGTGCATATCAGGAGGTATGAGTTCAATAAAATGAGTTTATTGAATAATCTTAGTGATCTTTCTCGAGGCTCAGTCTGACTTTGTGTGATCAGCACATTTTTAACAAGTTTTCTTATATTTTCTTATATAAAAACCTTGATGGAGGCATCAAGTGTAAAGTCCAGTTCACACTGAGAACGATAACTACAACAATAGCTTTCACACCAGCAGAAGATATCGTTCTGTTAGAAGCGTGCACTGCTGTTATGTCATCTGCCGCTTTAAATGCTTGGGCTCTTAAAGCAGAATGGATTCTGATTGGCTGTCAATGTTTTTATCGCTCATTCTGAAAGTGATTCCACTGATATTGTTTCTCTGTGCCATTATTGTTATTGTTGTAGTGTGGACTGAGACATGTTTGACACTGGAAACGCGACTGGCCCTGGCATGCACTAGCACGCCTTTGGCCGACAGTGGAAACGCATCAGTGACAGGTGAAGTACAGACAGCGGGTTGTTCGTGTATTGCAGGGCCAGGACGCCCTTGTAGTCATGCAGCAACATTTTTGTGGAAGGTCAGTAAAGTAAGGACAATTAAGGGCACGAAAATTGTTTATTGTATTGTGATATTATTAACTAATAAATGTACTAAACTAAAATGTTGTCCCTGAGCGTCGTTACAACATCTCTCATTAAGGTTTGCAAATTTACAAAGTAAACAATGATCCGAAACACTAGCCTCTTCACTTATTAACGTACATTACTTCCGTCGCCTCACCGGAAGTTGTACCCACGTTCTTTTTTACAGTAGCGCCCCCCTGAAACAGGTGGACAGATGGCATGTGTGGCCTGGAGTTTATTTCCAGAGAATAGAATTTCAACTCATCCCTGAGTTTTTAAAAGAAAACAGAAAAATGCATTTACAGTCATTTAGATTTGATTTCAGATGTTACAAGTTTGTTGTCACATTCTGTGGCTGTGATCAAAGCACACGATGATAGAGAGTTCACAACTTTTTCACAACAAGTCGTTTTTTAAAACCAAAATCCAAGAGAAAAACTAGGAGATATTTTTCGACCACAAACATTACCGGACAAAGGTGCTAAAAACTGAGGGCAGAGCAAAAACAGAGCAAACAAAGGGCAACTAAATAAGGAACACCTGAACTGAATGAATCAAACAATGTGTAGCCATGGAAACAAACAAGCAGGGGACAGAGAGAACAGAACTAGTTAACATACTAGAAAACTAACTATGAAACTCAGGCATAAATGGAACAGAAAATAAAAATGACAAAAACAAACTCAGAATGTGACACTTGTTTAATAATTTGAGGAATTTCTGAGTCTGAGACAAAATTAGGTTATTTTAATTAGCATCCTAACCATCCATCCCATGTTTCGTCTCTACACCATTCCTGTTCTGGAAGATCATATCAACCTTAAATTGTCATGCATGTTTCATGCACAACATTACTCACAGATATAGCCTTTTATGAGTTTGAATTCTTTCTCCTTCTCCAAACCCGTCCTACTTTTGGTAAAAGAGAAATCCCTGATTGCAATTGAAATTTGTTAATGTTTTGTTTTAGAATGTGATACTGGTCAGCATTCATGTAGATAGTAATGCATTTTCTATGATGGCATACATCCACCACAGATTCTTTCAAATCTTTCTTTAAGGCACAGGCTAGGTGTTTCAGAGCCATTGTCAGAAGAGTTGGTGTAAGTGGGCAGCCTTCTCTAAGCTCCTTATATTGGTCAGTGCTTGGAAGCAGCTTTTCCACAATCTTGAAATCGCGTGGGGGTGATGGATGGATGCGCTTCAGTGATTTCAAAGCTTGTCTTAAAAAATCTCTTTTGATTTTTTTGGGTATGCTGCGAAAGCTAACAATGATGAAGAGTTTGCAGCTCATTTTCATCATTTTGCTTTTGAATGAGGGCTGAAGAAATTTTTCCATTCGCCTAAGAAGTATTGTGGCAAGTATCATGTACTCTGCTCTAAAGTGGTACCTTCCGTTTTCTTTCACACTGTCAGTGAAGCCCTTAGGAATTTCTCCTCTAATCATTTTGTTAAAAAGCTCTTTAAGTTCTTGTGATTTTTGCTCTTTGTTAATCTTAATTGTTTGCACATTTTCCCCAAGTGGGGATTCATATTCTACAAGCGACATTAACGCTTTCAAAACTTCAGCTTCACTAATTTCACCTGGTCTCCTCTTATAAGGCCTCTTTTTAATGACTATATTCTTTATGCCACTGGAACATGCTGTCAGGTCATTTGAGAGAACTGTTGTGGTGTTATTTGGTTTTAGCAAACACAGACTCAGAACTACAGGGTGGTGATCTGAAATATAATGCCTTTGAACCTTTGAGATTTCACAGCTCTCAGCAAGCCACACTTCATTCCGCTGCATGAAGACCATGTCTAGTCTTGATGCACCCCTCTTTATCTTCGTTTTCTTCTGACCTGATGTTTTTTTGATTTGCTGTTTGGATGTTTTCCATGGAAAACGAGTGAATGAATCTCTCTTGTAAGGATTGTTTTGTCCCCAGATGTCCACAAGCATTAAAGATGAGATGAAATCCTCGAGATAAGGTCTAAGGGGCTCTGTATTTCCTGTTGGATACTCCCGGTCAAGATCTGGGTTTAGAGCAGTATTGAAATCCCCTGCAACTATCAAGACACCTTTGGCAGTCTGATATAGATATTCAGAAAGACACTGCAAGACCTTGTGTTCTTTTGCATGGTTGTATACATTAACTAGAGTGAAGAATCTATCATATAATTTGCAAATTAGTACAATGTAGCTGCCTGTGGGGTGCACGTCAAGTTTTATATACTTAAAAGGCAAATCATTTTTTATCAATATTGCAACACCTTTGCTACGTGGATGATGAACACTATAAAATGGTTTCCAACCATGAATGTCTTCAACATGTTGAACGTTATTGATACCTATATGTGTCTCTTGAAGAAACACAACAGATGCTTGTTGTTCATTCAGCCACTGACAAATCATTTCTTTTTTCTGTTGGACATCAGCAGTGTCTCTAATTCCACAAGTGTTCCATGTGATAAGTTTTAAAGGTCCGGCCATAGTCTCTAGATGAAAACAATTTAAAAAAGAAAATGACAGTTCTTTGTTAAATTTATATGAGCCTGATTGAAGCATTTCTCATATTAATCTGAAATATAATTTCCAACCACAAATTTTTGTAACACCTTTTTTTTTATTATCTTAAATGTATTGCATGAACAAATTCAGTTTAGTAAGTAACCTATATTTGATTTTGTGTGTGTGTGTGTGTGTGTGTGTGTTTGATGTGACAAAATTAGAAAGGTTTTCCAGGCATTCTTATCTGTCAACTATTTTTAAATGAAGAGAGAGAGAGAGAGAAAAAAAACCTCACAAAATAGTAAAAGTTATGATATTCATTTCAGCACTATAGTGTTTTGTTCCCGTTTGAGACAACAAAATGTAAACTAATATTTTATAATAATTGGATTTAAACAGAAACATAGAAGGTACTGATAAACTGAACCCAATTAACAAACTAACTCATATAATCTCTATTAATGAGTCTATAAATACACAAAATATAAAACAATATTATCAGACTTACCTTTTTGATGTTTGGACATTGTGAGAAACTCAAGATTATATTTTGAAGTATGATGTTGTACGATGTTGGTTGTTGACAAGTGTCAGTAATTATCATTGTCATCCAGCCTTTAATATGAGTATCTGTTGCCACTCCTTATGGAAAGTTGCATGAGTCATCAGCATTCTGAACTGAATCTGATAAAGGGAAAGGTGTGGCACTTTGTATTTCTGCATCCTGGTTTGAATGTTTGGACACCTGCTTCTAAATAATAGATAATAGCTATTCCAATCATTTCAATAAAATACGGCACAGAGAGATTGATAGAGAGAATGAGTTGGATTTATGAATGTCAGAATAAGGACAAGCATTAACATTGACTTAATTAACTAAAACAGATTCAACATTTGAACCTCTATGTTTGTGTTTATGTGTGAATTTATAAGTAGCCTATTGTAAGACAGCTCTGTAGAACATTGTTCTTTTTGTAATAAAAATCTATTACAGTTGCAATAAAGATATTGTAATTATGACATAAAATTGTAATGTTAATTGATGGTTGTAATAAAATTGGTGAGTCTACCTTGGTGGTTGTGTGTGTGTAGGCTACACAGAAATACTAGATGACTTTTTCAGGCTTGAATGTAGATTATTTCCAATTGTATTTGAACGGTTTTATTTATATTTATAACCATGAGAAAATCTCTAAAAAATCTACTAGTCTTTTTCAATTACATGTTTGAAAGACAATTAAGATGTAACTAAGTGAACAGCCCAAAAAATAAAATAAAGGTAGCCAGTAGGCCCAACTGACTGATACACTGTAAATGATGATGATGATGGTGCTGCTGCTGGTAATCAGTGGTGTAACAGGCCGCGTGTCCGTAAACGAGTCGCTTTATTAGATTGCACCGCATCGATTCTCGTTGCCAGACCGCTGACTGATTTCCAGATGGGTGAGGAGATCGATAGTCTTGGATTAAATCTGGCTTGGATATAGAGTAATTTATTGTCATCACCATTTTAAATGTTCAACGTGACTACATCGCACCCGTGAGGCCGGAAACCGCCATTGCATTTCATTAACTGTGGCGCTGCGTGTCAGTGAATAAAGATGATCCCTGCTGCTCATCGACTCGCTCTAGACTGCTTTCCAGATGTCAACAAGTACAAGTCTAATCGAGCTTTTACATGTTTGTTTACATGAACCTAAACACTATATAATTCAAGTCATTTAAAACGATTCGAAATGATTTTAACTAAGTTTGTTTCTAACGTAAAAACTCTGCTGCTAGTGATGTGCTAAGCAAATTCGCGCGCAGATGGTTACTCACTTTTCTCAAAAGATACAAAACACATTATGGATGATAATACCAGAAATGATGTGAGAGAAAAAAAAAAAGACACTTGATACTGTTTTAATATAAATCTTAAATACAGCATAGTGACACATCTCGCTTTCGTACATCTACATAAATGGACAGACACAGTACACAAACTACAGGTTTTTCCAAGAGGTCTGTATCTGACAAGATTTCAGATTATGTTCCATCTTCAAAATGTCCTCAGTTGCACATCTGTCTTCCATTGTGTCTTCTTAAAAAAATTAAGATGTGTTTGTTTAGAGAAGCCTGTCATGCCCTTGAGTTGCGTTCCTCCTCCTCATTTTCCAGCTTGTAGGCTGGTTTGTAGCGGGTCACACCTCTCTCGTCCACCATTTTAAGAGATGGATTCCTGCATGTGTTATCCATACTGCCTAAAGAAGTGTATCTATGAGGAAGAGAGATAAGGGCATAAGCAAACCAGGAAGATAATTTCATCTGAACAGTAAATACTGTGAATAGAAGCATCTCACCCTTTGTCATACAGAATACAGTAGGGCACATACAGGGTTCTCAGGAACTCCCAGATGTCATGATAAGTCCATTCCTACAGAGAAAGAGATGGTGGATATGAAGCAGATATGTAAATGTAACATAAGTAACGCCGATCAGGGGTCATTTGTAATTCTAAGAACATGCTGTACTGCCGTGTATTTTACATAAGCACCACTGATTAGGATGATGGAGTTGCTGCGTAATGATCTTTGAGAGCTTCATTCATCATCATTCACCATCTCTTGGCTGTTTCGGCTGCCAGCTTACATGAGAGTGAGTGGGAGACATGACAGTGATTTACTGACTGTGGAGTCAGTTTAGAGACTACAGGAAAGGTGGGAACATGGGTGAAACCTTTCAGTTGTCTTTTCTTTTTTTGTCTGTTTTTTATATATATATATATATATATATATATATATATATTATATATAAATAAAAACATTAAACAGCATTAAATGAACATTAAACGTTTTCAAGACTGACAAAAATAAGACGTTTTAAGCTCCATGCAACACTGAAGTCTAGTAATGCCTGCAAAAAAAAAAACAAAAAAAAACATTTTAACTATGTAATACATTTTCACAATATTACTGTTTTAAATATATTTTGATCAAACAAATGTAGCCTTGGTGAGCATTCTAAACAACAAAAAAAAAAAACTTGTCGATCCCAAACTTTTGAACATTAGTGTGTATATATTAGGGGTGTAACAATACATCGTTATATTGAGATATCGCAATATAAAAATGTGATATGTATCGCTGAGGTAAACAATATGATTTGCGATAGTTTCATCCAAGATTCATCTTACTGTATTTATAAGGTATAATTCACCCAAAAAATTTAAATTCTGTCACCATGTACTCATTCTCATGTTGTTTCAAACCTAAGATTTTCATTCAACTTCCAAACACAAATGAAGATATTATGAAACCTGAGAGATATCTGGCCCTGCGTTTAAAGTATATTCCTCTAACACTTAAAAGATCCAGAAAAAAAAAAAAAAAGAAGTCATAAAGGCATCATAAAAATAATTAATTGAGTGGTCTAATTCAAATCCAAGTCTTCTGAAGAGACATGACGAACAGATTTACAATGGCGCACATACTGTAGTAAACACGGACGTACAAATGCTTACATGACGTGCGAAAAGAAATTTTTGGATGAACTAAGTATTTACAGTTTGGGAATGGCTTTCTTGCGATTAGAACTGCATTGATAATCTGAAGCGCATATGCATCACCATATCACAGTTTTAGTAGTATGATTATTCAAAGCATTTTAGATAGTTTATTCTTATATGTATAGTGCATTAATACCGGGACATAGCGAGCACCGGGAGTGTAAATAAATAAATATTATTAATAACAACTCACCATTATTTTGGGTTAAAATATCACAATAATATGAGTTCATGTTCATGAGTTCAGTATTGCGATTTGTATCGAATCGTTATGAGTGTATCGTTATACCCCTAGTGTACAGTATCTCAAAAGTGAGTACACCCCTCACATTTCAGCATCCATTTTAGTAGATCTTCTTAAGGGACAATACTATACTATTTAGAGTAGTCAATGTGCTGCTTGTATAGCAGTATAGATTTACTGTCCTCTGAAAATAGCTTAATATACAGCTATCAGCTTGTCAGTGCTCAGACCATACGCCGCACACTGCAACAAGTCAGTTTGCATGGCCGTCGTCCCAGAAGGAAGCCTCTTCTGAAGCTGGCTCACATGAAAGCCTGCAAACAGTTTGCTAAAGACAACCTGTCCAAGAGCATGAATTACTGGAACCATGTCCTGTGGTCTGATGAGACTAAGATAAACTTGTTTGACTCAGATGGTGTCCAGCATGTGTGGTGACGCCCTGGTGAGGAGTACCAAGAAAACTGTGTCTTGCCTACAGTCAAGCATGGTGGTGGTAGCATCATGGTCTGGGGCTGCATGAGTGCTGCTGGTACTGGGGAGCTGGGCTTCATTGAGGGAAACATGGATTCCAACATGTACTGTGACATTCTGAAGCAGAACATGATGCCATCCCTTCAGAAACTGGGCTGAACGGCATGATGATGACAACTGCCTTGCCGAGGAAGCTGAAGGTGAAGGTGATGGAGTGGCCAAGTATGTCTCCAGACCTGAACCCTATTGAGCACCTGTGGGGCATCCTCAAGCAGAAGGTGGAGAAGTGTCATGTGTCTAACATCCAACAGCTCTCTGATGTCATTATGGAGAAGTGGAAGAGGATCCCAGAAACAACCTGTGCAGCTCTTGTGAATTCCATGCCCAGGAGGATTAAGGCAGTGCTAAATAACAATGGTGCTCACACAAAATAATGACACTTTGGACACAGTTTTGACATGTTCACTTGGGGTGTACTCACTTTTGTTGCCAGTTTTTTTTTTTAGACAATAATGGCTGTATGTTGAGTTATTTTTAGAGGACAGTAAATCTGTACTGCTATACAAGTATATCCAATTTTCATTTCTACAGTATTGTCCCTTGAGAACATATAATAAAATAATTGCTGCAATGTGAGGGGTGTACTCACTTTTGTGAGATACTGTATATGTATATTTACTTTTCCCCCCCTTACCAGCAGTGGGTTGACCCTCATGTAATTAGGCCAGCCCGGGTCTGTGGGACATAGGGGTGTCAGTGTGTGCGAATAAGGGTCGGTCCGTCTTGTTCCCATCAGGACTGCCCGTAAATCCGGCCTCCTTTCCTGGACCTCATTCAGAGCCTGCTGAATACTACCCTCCACTGAGAACAGCTCCAGGTCATACCTACAGAAGAGAGGAAGACATGTGCCAAATAATTGCACCTATAGAGCTTTGATGGACACTGATGAATTAATGAGGCTGGATGGGATGGATCCATGGTCAACTCATCGTGGTTAACAGACTGCATCTGGCTTGTCAGTGGCAGTACAGAGCGGTTATGGTTTGCAGATGGCACTTCTCGAATTAATGTCTGTCTCACAAGGGAGTTGAACTTGAGACTGACGGGTGCCAGATCCCATTTTATACATGTGGGTAAACAAGCATGACTGGCAATTCCAACATCAGTAACATAACATAAATGCTCAAAGCCTTTTTGGAAAACATCACAATTCAGAAATTTTGTCAGAACAGTTGTTTGAATCAGAAAAAACTAAATCATATGTTTGCATATGCTGTTTCCTGATGCAGCCAAACAGTTCTGGGAGAGATGCCAGAGCTACAAGTCTGTGATTTACCTACTCAGGAGGAAAGAAAACCATTCCAGATTTCTATTACCCCTTTTAAAATCATTGCTGTACCTATTCTATTTTAGTTTTGAAAGGCACCTTGTCTTACCTTTTAATTGTATCCTGCAAAAACCTCTCCATTTCTGGAAAAGGAGAGACAACTCGAATGTACAGAGCTTTCAATTTATCTTTACCACCTGGATACCGCCTGAGAAAGAGAGAGAGGAGAAAAAATAAAAAATAAAAATCATATCTGAATTCTTCAAACTAATTTACTGATAATTCCATGTGATAAAGTAAAGCTCATGTAAGCAAGGCATGAGAACAGCCTGCTGAGTCCTAGTGCAAGTCAGGTGAAAGTGCCAGTAAACACTGAAATTAGCTCAGCATGAGCTTTGGATATCTGTGAAACTTCAGCAAGTCCATGCTGTTTCTTCTTCTTCTTCAAAAAAAGACATATTTGCTAATTACTTGGACATAAAATCCAATTCACAGCATTTATATATACATATGGTGCCCCAAAATGTATTTGGACCCTTAAGCCACACTGAATTCACTGAATGCATACATACAAAATATCAAACCACATGCAAACAATTGATGCTAGGCCTTTCGGCATATTTATTTCATTGTTCTAAACTATTCTTATGCATTTTCGTCTTAAGGTGATTATTAGTGGATGAAGGAAGTCAGGAAGTCCTCAATTTCACACAGGTGTCTTAACAGAATAACTACAGGAACAGTTCATCACATTAACTATAGAAACGGCGATAATTGCTAATGTTTGATGTTTAATGTTCGCCACTAGTTCCTTCGAGATTTTCCTATGTGGTTTAATAGTGGCGTTTTTCAATTTATGAGTAAAAAAGCCTGTGGTAAACATAACTTGACAATACTTTGTTTTGCTCTATAACGTAAGCTACACACACTAGCCATGTTACCATCCAAAGTTGTGAATTTAACTTGTGTGTAAAACTGGAATATTGCATAAAACATTTGCAAATAAAGCAGCGTTTCCATTCAATGAGCCAAAAAGAACAAAATCGTCACTTCCTGATAATCTGGCGCTAAATATAATAATATATAAGAGAAGTAAAGAGAAGCCACTATATATAATCATTTTTGTATACAATATATTACTTGTGTCTCAGAGCGTGCAGACGAAACGCAATAAAAGCATTATCTTGCTTTCTGAGGCAGATGTCTGCTGTTTGGGAACGCAGTTGTGTAAGACAGTTCTGGAAGGTAATTATACCACTTTGATGACAGACTGCTCATGCATTTCAGAACAACCAAAACAGCATTTCAGATGCTGTGCAAAAAGACCGGTCTGCTGGTTAGTCCAGTTATGCCATCACAAGTCATGATGTTTTTGATGCACATCGAGGAATTTATTTGGTAAATGTGTTTCCATCGTAGTTAACGCGCATGTTTTCTTATCGGATTAAAAAAAAAAAAAAAAAAAAAAAAAAAAAAAAGTGTATCAGACTCAAAGTTTTTTTTTATGCGCATTTTTTGAATTTATGCACATTCTGCCATTTCCATCCATGCGCTTAAAAATAGGTGGATGGAACCTTGCTAATCACACTCCCAAACTGTCTTATCTAGTAAATAATCTAGTAAAAATTAACATAACTGCTTAAAAATTCATGTTTTCAGTATGGGTAATTTACATTGTAGAATAAAACTTAAAGTATCAAGTTATGTTATAAATTGAAAAACCCTAATATAAAACCCCATAGGAAAATCTCAAGGGAACCAGGGGCGGGGCCTTTAACATCAGACCTGCATCACTCTATAACTTAATTTATATTCATTTCAATTATTTTAATTTCAAATAGCATATTTGGACATTTTTTGGAAGGTTTGCTTATCTTAAGGAATAGCTCACATCAGAATGAAAATGTATTTACTCAGCCTCATGTCATTCTACACATATGAATTTATTTCTTCTGTGAAACACAAAAGCGTTTATTTTGGAAAAAAAAAAGTCAAATTCAAGTCAGTGGGGTCCAGTGTTGTTCTGGACCGCTTTGACTTTCAATGTATGGGAAATATATCTTTATTATATCTTCTTTTGTGCTCAACAGAATAAAGAAATTCGTACAGGTTTGTAACAACACATTTTTGTTTTAATTATCGCTTTAAAACAAATGCCATTTGGTTTGATATTTTATTATTTATTAAAGACAGTTCATATACATTTTATTGTTTATTAATTAAATTTGAACTTTAATTTAACTTTAGTTGTACAAATACATTTATTTTGTCAACTGTAATTTAATTCAGCCCATAAGATCCCTTTTGTCAGCCCCTTGTCTTTAATTTTGCCTCTCTTACCGTTTTAGAGCAGCATAATATAAATGCAGTAGAGCTGTGCAGTCCTTGCCACCGTTGAAGCCAACACAGAGCTCCTTAACAGAGTATTTATCCAGCGCCATCTCAATAGTCCCCAATGCTGCAGCTACTTTCTTCCCAAGCAATGTCTCTGTGAGATATTTAATGATTTAAGATTCTCTTGCAGCCAATTTCACACATTTAACAAGGTTATTTTCAATTGATTGTAAACTGGTCAAGATCAAACACATAACTGACCAGCAACAGCTCATAAATGCGGTTAAAAAGAAGCTTACCGCTTTTCGAGATAGAATACACCTCTTCAGGTGCGACTGACACTGGGTCAGTAATGAGAGGAACCACAGATCGATCAGGTAGCTCTTCTATCAGTTGAGTCCGTGCCCGATCCACCTCCTCCACACTGTCTGAGTCCAGAACCAGTCGCACACGATGATAATTACTAAGCCAGTCTGGGTAAGATCCCAGAGAGACACGCTTCCCCCAACCTGCCTGCAGTTTTGTGAGACTCGGGGCGATCTCAGTCTCATCCGCATCCACAAACACCTCACGGGTGTGAAAGATGGTACCAGAACCTGAAAATAGATGGGTTAGTCCATTGAACGATCGTTCCAGCAGAGAGGGGATGCCGGGAAATATGTATACATTTCGGACACTGACTAGAGGGAAGCGATTTCGCTGGCCTGTCTGAGGGTCTATGCCAAAATTGAGTTTGGCAGAAACAGGGACCATGGCAAGCTTCATGGGGGCACTGTTAGGAGTGACGGTGCCAAAGAACCCCTCCACTAGCTTTGTCAGTTCAGGATGGGCATGCAGACCTTCGCCAAATGCCATAGCGACACTTTCAAAAGTGACATCGTCATGGGTGGGACCGATGCCGCCGGATGTGATGAGGTGAGTAACAGAAGACGAAAGCTGGGCTACTTCTTTAGCGATGACTTCCTGGACGTCAGGTACCACAGTGATTCGCTCTACCGTGACACCAAGTTTACGAAGTCCACGGCACAGGAAGGCACTGTTAGTGTCGACAGTGTGACCCTGCAATGTAAGCATATAAACCAAAAGTTTTTAACATACGCTTTTTTTAAGTAAATCTAATAGAGTATAATTTCTGCTCTAAACGTGGAAACCTTCCTGCATCTGTTAAAGGGTTAGTTCACCCAAAAATGATAATAATGTCATTTATTACTCACCCTCATGCCATTCCACACCGTAAGACCTTTGTTCATCTTTGGAACACAAATTAAGATATTTTTGTTGAAATCCGATGGCTCAGTGAGGCCTGCATAGCTAGCAATGACATTTCCTCTCTCAAGATCCATTAAGATACTAAAAACATATTTAAATCAGTTCATGTGAGTACAGTGGTTCAATATTAATATTATTAAGCGACAAGAATATTTTTGGTGCGGCAAAAAAACAAAATAGCGACTTATATAGTGATGGCTGATTTTAAAACACTGCTTCATTAAGCTTCGGAGTCGAATCATGATTCGGATCGCGTGTCAAACTGCCAAACTGCTAAAATCACGTGACTCTGGCGCTCGAAACCGCTGATTCGACACAAAAGATTCATAACGCTAAATATGTTTTTATTATATTAATGGATCTTGAGAGAGGAAATGTCATTGCTGGCTATGCAGGCCCTAACTGAGCCATTGGATTTCAACAAAAATATCTTAATTTGCATTCCGAAGATTAACGAAGGTCTTACGGGTGTGGAACGGCATGAGGGTGAGTAATTAATGACAGTTGGGTGAACTAACCCTTTAATGGTCGGAAAACAGGTAAGCAAAATCCATATAGAGCTAATATAAATGTCATAAAAAATAACAGTCCATACAAGACAAAGGGTTAATTGTGACTATTATTAAAAAATATTGTAATTTACCTTGAGGATCTCATCTCCTATGATGAGAATAGCTGCTGTGACAGCACCATCTTTCTGCGTGGAGGTTGCATTGCAGTTCTGAGCCATTGTGATGATTTGGGCTCCAACTTGGTGAACCCTCTTAACTGCTCTCCTAATCTTAGGCAATGCCTGCAGCATTCAGCCGAAAATGACGACACAGGAGAAAGGCAGAGAAAGGAAAAGGAAGAGACAGATGGAGATGGTCTGTTGGGAACAAGCACAAAAGTCTGAGCAATAAGACTAATCTTCTGACTTGACTTCTGAAGCCACAAATTAGTGTTTGATTTCAAGAAAACATGAAATCAAGAGGTAACTTTAATTTAAAAAAATAAACACTTTCTTTAAACTTATGGCTGCATGATTAATCAAAATAAACCAAAGTTGCAACATGCACATATTAGATTACAAAAGCTGCAGTTTATTTAAATAAATGTGCTCTGAATGTTTCAGAGTGAAGCACGCCACTGTGTTAATTTACATCCAAGCAGCTCATGATCCATCGTTTTCAGCAACAGAGCAGCTCAAGTCACAGTAATTGACGCTCCACACGATCTCCTATCTGCGAGTTCGCTTATGCCATTAATTTGGAAATGCAACATGCACCAACAGTCTTTAAAAACCTGTTTTCCATCAAAATAAAAGTTTGATGGTAAAAGTCTCAAAGAGTAGAAATGTCATAAATACATGTTACAGTTATCCTATATAAAAAATTATTGTAATACTTTCTTAAATACTCAATTAGCAGTGAAATAATACAATAGTACTATTAGTGTTTTGCTTAATGTTTGTATTCCATAATAATAATAACTATAATAACAATAATCATTAATATAATTATTGTTGTAATGTTGATATATAAATTACACAATTTTTGGCCAAAATGGTGCAGTTCTACAAACATACACAGAAAACCTGGAGCTTTAAACAACTGCATTTTATTTGCAAATCGCAATTTTATCAGGAAAATTTGTAAAATGGTATGTCCCAGCACAGAACACTCTTGAGGCTGTATAATTATATACTGAATCTGAGTCACTGAATCAGTGGTAACTGGTCTGTGACAGCAGCTGGATGTATATAGGAATATCAAATTTATCCTAAGCAGAGAAACACACATTTGTTGGCAAAATAGTTTGCTTCCCTTACCTGTAATGCATGTAAATGAATTCTGCCGTTAGTCCGGATGGCGTGGCCACCTAAATTCTATTTAAGGAACCACTTATCTTATTCAAGAATGAGTTAGGCAAATCAATGATTGCATTACAGTTGGTCAAACTGAAACTACAGTCTCCTTTCTCAAGGTATTGTCACGGTCATGTGAGTAATACTGAAGTCCCAAGTGCAACGCATGTTCGTGCCATGAAAACTATGAGCAAGTCAGCCGTAAACATTTATACATTAGTTAATACAATGCGCAAATAAAGTGCTGAATCGTAATTCTGCTTTTAAAAAGTTGCTTGATTTGTAAATATTTACTATCGAACGAGAAAATACCCTAACAACGCATGTAACATCAGTACGGAAAACTTAGTTGCACTCCTCCGGTCACGTGACACTTGTTAGCCAATTAAAACGAGGCGCTGCCTTACTTCCTTAATAAACAGACCAATCAGCGTAGTGAGGGCGGGAACTTTCTCGGAAGTGAAAGCAGACTATTTGCAGACATTCTTTATAAAATTTCGTTGTTTCTATATGCTACATGTAAGTGTTCCTATGAAAACGGAGGACTAAATTTTTTTTGTGAAAATACAACTTAGTTTTCGTCTGTAGTTAGCCATGTGACCAACTGAAAGCAGCTTTGACACAAAAATGTGTCTGACGGTTACATTTGTTTGATTTTCTGTCATCTTAATAGTACGGTATGTATAACATTGCATTACTGCTGGAAATTCATGATGTAGCCTAACACCCATTGCACCAGTTAAATGTAAAGCTCTATAACTACACTTTTTTTTTTTTTTAAACAGTAACGTAGGTCGACCACACTTGAAATGCTCCCCATCGTCATGGAAACTCATGATTATGCCAAATCTTTATTTCCACACCCACCTCAGTTTGTTGTCGTACAAACAGCTTGGGTACAGCTGTTGATTTCAATCGTCTTTTATTTCCTTTGGCTACACTAAAATCGGCTGGTGAAAAATGTTCGCTGCACACCCTCAATCCACGGATAGACTGAATGGGCGATCTATCTCGACGAAGAGCGAGCAGCCACCGATTCAATCGTTTTAGATCATGCAGGGGCAATGTGTGAAAAGTCAAACTTTCCTCTTGCATTGATGCCCACTGACGGAGTCTCAATGATTTCTCTCGGTTGAAGCATCCAGGATAAGCACACACGCGCACCATTTTGAAAAATCCACCGCCACGCGCAACCAATAAAGTTTGGGTGCACTTTCTTCTCTGTTGTGAAAAGAGCTGCTCAGTTTGTAGTCCTTCTTCTTTTTCTTCTTCTTCTTGGGTTTATTGGCGGTTGGCAAACAACCTACTGGTGCATTCCGCCACCAACTGGTATGGAGTGTGGACCAGAATGTGTAGGTTAATATACTCATATATTTAAAAAAAACAAAACAACAACAACTATATCCTCTTACTTAAATTAGTTTCTCTAAGATATTGAAACAATAGATTATAACACGTATATTTTGACTCTTTTCTCAGAATATCTACGAAATCAAAACGTTTTCATCTTCCTAATTTCCTAATTAAATGTCTTCTTTCTGTTTCATATTTCGGACAATATATTATAACATGTTCTACTGTCTCTTTCTGACCACAGAAATCACATTTCCCTGTGTTATGTTTACCTGTTTTAAATAGTGTTCCATTTAGTCTAGTGTGTCTAAACCTAAGCTTTGATACTATTATCTCTTCCCTCCTATTCCTCCCTGTATACCTCATTTCTCCCACTTTCCTTTGAATCCTATGAAACCATTGCCCTTTTCTTGTTTCTTCCCATTGCCTTTGCCATCTTTCCTTCAATCTCTTTTTAATAATACTCTTGATTTCTGCCCTACTGATACTAACTGTAAAATCAATGTGATTACTTTTAGTAACTTCCTTTGCTATTTTATCTGCCATTTCATTTTTTTTAACTCCGTTATGTGCTGGTATCCACAAAAATACCACCATAAGCCCCATCATTTTAATTCTGTATAGTGTTTCTGGTCTGCTATTTGAATTATTGTACTGTAAACAAGGAGCTTGAATCTAAACAAATGATTGCTCTTAGTGGCCTTGTATCCTCTATCCACTGTCAGTTTGTAGTCCCCAAACCCGGAAGAGAAAAAGTAGAGTCAAACCATGGGTTCCCATAATCTTAGTGATTCAAATCTTTTGAATCGGTTCAACACAACGATTCATTTACTGATTTATTCAGTCATTCTTTCTGCATGTTACATGGGTGGCGACACAAGAGTGCATGATTGGATGTAATGAGTCTTTGAATCATTCCAGCTATTTAAAAAAGTGCTTATTATCATCTGTTAAATGAAGGTGATTCCAATAAGTGCAATTTAAGCATTTCCTAGCAACTAGCAAAAGATTAGATCTAGAATTAAAAAAAAAATAAAATAAAAAAAAAACCTGCATTTCTCCTCTTCTCTTACCTGCTTCATAACCTAGCTATCAAGTATAGCCTAAACCTGGCATTGTATATTACGAATATTTTTGGCTCCTTGACTTATTGCTTTTCAAGTTGCTTCGGATAAAAGTGTCTGGAAAATGCATACATGTATTATTTATTATTATTATTATTTTGTCAACTGCTGGGCATGCCAAAGTTGTCCAAACTGATTTAATATTGTTTTTTATTTTTTATTTTATTTAACGCATATTTACTTATAAACAAACAAATAAATAAACAGGTAAATAAATAAATAAGTTCATTCATTCACTCATTCTGTAAAATTAATTTGGGCGAAAACAATGCTGCATACCCCCTGCTGAAGACCCCTGACCTAGTTTATTCAGTTTCAGTTCTCAAAAAAAAGAAAAAAAAGAGAGAAAAAAAGTGCTGCTGCAAATATTGTTCGCAGCCCATCCCTTCAGTAGATTAAACCAATGAAATGCCCTCACTCAAATGCTGTTTGAGTGCGTATGAGCCCTTTGGACCAGTTTTATAGCTTACTTTTTCTTTTGAACTATTTATCCTTTTTGACGGAAATACGTGACTGAATAATGATATAACTTTCATTTTTGCTTAAACAATAGACTACTATAAAAATTACTTGAGCTTGCACATTGACTATTTTCTTTTTAATAACACAAAAGGAGAGACATTTAAACTGTTGTTTACACGTTCTTCGTGTTTTGTTAGCTATGAATAAAACAGTAGCCTATTATAGACTATAAGTTTTTTTATCTACGTAATTTAATTACAAGTAGTTTCCTTGTCAGTAATGACCATAAGCGCCCGGGAAAGTCCATGAATGACTTCATATTCCTGTTTAATCGCCGTCTCTGAATGTAGAAAACAGGTCAAGGGCGCGCGCTGAGAGAACCAGGTGCGGGCGCTCTCGTGGACGACAAACCACATGATACAGCAGCCATCAGATCGCGGAAGTGCGACTTTTTTTGGACCGTGGAAAAGGGGGGGTAGACTGGGTGAGGAAAGGAAGGCAGAGCCGAAAAGAAAAGTTTCATGACATTATTCGTACTTCGACGTGTAAAAGAGCCTGGCGAGACCAGTTCCTGTCCCGTATCTGGACTGACTTTGTTTCTCAAATGTGATATTTTTAGGAGTTAATCTGAAAAGTGCTTAGGAGAGCAGGACCGGAATCGAGGGGCCGAAAGGAAGCGAGCGGGTAAGTTCAGGCAAAAGTTGACCACAGTCATGACTGTATTTTACTGGACAGGAATCCATACTGCTCCATACGAGAACGTGCTCGAATGCTTGTGTCTGGTGAAATCAAGCAGTTTCAACTTGTTACAGCGTAGGGTTTGAGTCAGACTTGACGCTTTACTTTTGTTTTAGCTGCTTTTCTATTTAAAACATCGCCCGTTCTATAGTTTGTACTGACATTTTTTGTCATTGACGAAATTTTTTGTCTCATTATTACCCAACATGCTGTGAAAACAACATGAGAGCTTCTCAATAATCGAGATTCGTTGTAATTTCTTTCAAGGCAGAGTAGGCTAAGTTGTATTCTTACTTGAAACAAAATACTTTTTACGTACTTAATTTCGGCTTTTATGCGTATTATGTTTTAAAAATCGACCGATATTATTTTTTGTGACTTAGATTACTCTGGTATTCAGTATCCAACTACTACAACAACAACAACAACAACAACAATAATATATATATATATATATTTTTATTTTAACACCAAAGTTTTTACGACTTTTGGACTGTCTGATTGTTAAGTAAAATGCTACACATTTCTTAAAAAGAATTACAAGTTTAGTAAAGGGTCATTTTACCTAAGAAAAACGACGTATTAACAAGTTTCCTAAGCTATACAATGTATTGACCAGCAAATGGCATCATTATAAAAAGAAGAAAAGTGAATATCTAAAATATTGATAAAACCTGTCTACCTCTGTTAGGTTGTATTGTTACAGTGACACAAATATAAATAATCTCTTGTTGTGAAAAGCAGTTGTCCTGAACATTAGGGCCGTTTATCATGGACTGATCTCACCAGCTGCGAATCCTACACCAGCATGAGCTCTTATCTGCTGCATTAGCAGCTGTCGCAGACATTTGGAGCAACTGAATAATGATTCAGTCCAACACAAGGGACGATACTATGTATTCCTATCAGAATCGGATGTCTGATTGTGACATAAGACCGAAAACTGTACATGGGATCTAGATTGTGCAGTCATTTCATGTCAGTCTCAGGAAACTGAGTCAGTAGTTTTGTCACTGATGGAATTGTATTTGAGTCTTGACTGCCTTTATTTCATGTTACACGAGTATAGACAGGCCAGCTGGCCCAATTCCATCATATTTTGCTTCATGTCCATGTGCATAACTTGGGAAGAGTTCTTTGAGCCTTTATATTACTTTTACAATCTGTTTTGGGCTTCAGTCAGAGAAGATGTGGGATAGTTAAATTTCTGATCATTATTATGAACTTAGTAGTCAGATTAGTACATTTCTTCAAAATCAGAACCAGCTGATTTTGTTTTCCCCTTCTTAGATCATGATATCTGTAGCAGGATGAATGACGGTGGTGTCATGACAGAGCCAAACAGGATTTATGATGAACTGACAGGCTTGCTTTATAGTAACTCTCTTGTTTTCTCTTTTCTTCTAAGTACATATGTTATCAGGTTGCCTGCAGATGACACTAACTGGTGAAAGAAGCACTAGATAGCTCACAATTCCACCTGATTAGAAGCAGGAGGAACAGGCCGACAGTGAATATTATTACTGCTAAATTGACTCTTAAGACGGCCTAATATCACAGTGACACACACCTGCTCAATCTCAGATGAAAAACTCTCTGCTCAGAAAAGAGCCATTTTTGTTTCTGAGGTGTATCGATCTGTCTCAGAGCCGATCTGTCAAAACAGAGTAGACTTATATTTTCTGTTTTGAAGCCTCCGACAAACTTCTTTCTCTTTCTAAATTTGTGAACTTCAGTTGGAAGTCTTCCAAAAGATTGAGCCAAACACATGAGAAATTTGCTTCTGAAATAAATAATTACATATTGAATGATGTTTGCCCAGTGAATTGCATTGATGAAGTGAGAGCAGGCCAGATTAAATGGGCCACTTTATGTAAGATTGTATGTATGAACAATTCGTTCTGTTTGTGTTTCATAACTAATCCCCAATGTGTGTTTGGTTTTTGGTGATGTTATTGATGTTTTCCACTGTCTGACTTCCTCTAATTTATATCAAGTTTAGAAATACAGCACTTTGAGCTACTGTCCCAAACTTCCCATCTATTCTCTGAGGAGCACTCGACAGGATATCATGTTCCTGTGCTATCAGAGAGTAGTTTATGTTTTCAATGGCCCAGATGATGCATATGTTTGCTAGACAACAGAGAAATATAGTTTGTCTGGTCAAGTTGACTGCTTAAACTTGTGCTGTTGTTCTAGTCCTTTACCCTGGGCAGGATGTCAAATGGGTTTTTCCATGGGTTTCAGATTCAGCTGTGGCATATCTGAAGGAGTATTCACCACTTTCAGTGACTGCTAAAGGCGGTGGCTTTGTCCCAGCCTGCCCTCCGTCTCCTGTCATAAGGCTTCTGTGTTGTGATCCTGAAGGTTTCTTCATGAAGATACCTTTGTGCTGATGGTTAGTGAGAACTTTGGCTAGATATAGAACATCTGTGGCGGCAGTGATGTGTAGGTGGTCAACTCTTGAGTCAACAGGATGTTGGTTTGGTCTGCAACAAAGCGAGTAATTCAGCTGCGCATAGAGGAACATGGTCAGGTTCTAAAGCCACATGGATGATAGACCATGATAATGCTCTATGTGTGGTGTGTAGTTGAAATGTCAAGCAGCATGCATTGTCTTTTGTTTCTTTCTCTTCCTCTCTTTCACACCACTTGATTGGTTTTGGGGAGGGGGCATTTCCTGTTCAATTCTAACCATGTTTTCTGTTGCCTTCAACACTTCAACACATATACACACACACACACACACACATACTTGTATATGTGGTTTACGGAGATTCTCCATAGGCGTTATGGTTTTTACATTGCAAACACTGTTTAGTATGTTTTTCTGTTTGTTTGTTTTTGTTTGTTTTTAAGCCATTTGGTTTACGAGGACACAGGAAGTTGTAGTACCCATGTCATTATACACGTGTCCTCATAAACCACGTATAAAACACACACACACACTCGCACTGGCTACCTATGTTTCCATCCAAGTTGTAAACTTAATTTATGCTAAAATTCTGGCTGATAATTATTTTTACATTATGGCTGATAACCCATAAATGGCAGATATTACAGTTATACACTATTTTGTCTAAGTAAATCAAAAATCAAAGACTAAAAAAAATACAATCTAAAATCGGTTGTTTAAAAAAAATTGTGATAAGTAAATTTAGGCTATAATGTACAATATGAAAAATAGATATTATTCTTGATATCTGCTAAAGATTCTTAATTGTTCTTAATTGATTATTAGTGTCTTTTTAAAGATTAACTTTAAGTGAGCGTTAGATGATGGCAAATGTTATCTAAATGGAAAAATGGAAATGAGCATGTACAATTAAAATCCGATATTGATATTGGCTGATCATTAAATTGGTCGTTAAATGATTTTCATACTTTTCTGATACACATCTAGGAATTTATTCAGTAAATATGCTTTCATTGTAGTTTATGGACAGAATTAATGGACCGAATCCACCTCAAGTAAGCATGTAAGTTTTCTTGTTTTCATTCAGCATATTTGATTCCATATTCTATTCCTTGCACTGATGTCAGTTTACATAAATTCCCATAATTTATCTTTTTTTTAAATGAATGATCAATTTCTTCAAAAAAAAAAAAAAAATCAAAACCAGCTTCTTAAATTCGAAGCGTGGGGTGCTACTAAGTTATCACGTTACTTAACGACCACTTGCTTAACCAACACAAATAATAGGTGTCGTTTTTAAACTTCGAAGCTTGGCTTTACGGTATATACATAGGGAATATGACCATCACTTTTAACACATATTAAATATGCTCTAATTTCATAGTGTGAAAAAAATAACTGCTTTATGTGAAAATGTACATAACAGATAAACTTGGGTCATATATCGCTGAAAGGCCTCAAGTAGCAGATTAACTGAAACAAATATGCTTGTTGTAGAGACCAAAATATACCAAGTATTTGTATGAAAAAATGCCGCTATACAGGTTTTGTGCCACTTTTTTGTTTGTAACTTCACCAAACATTAGTAAACCATAATCGATTAAATATCTTTATTTAGAGCAGGTGGTCTCGAATGAGCCCAAACACAACATAAGACAATGCGTAGATCATGGAATGACATGCTACTTGGCTAAACCTATAGGACTTCCAGGATCCGATAGCATCACGATCATGACAGTTTATTCCGCCGTCATTTGAAATTTCAACTAATGGAAACTGGATCTCGGGTATGGTGAGTGGATATAGTGTGTAGAGACGATGCGTAGAGACCAATCGGAAACTGTTTTACAACTGGAGCGTGCTTGGATTGGTTTGATTGTTCAGATTGACATGTTTTGATTTACCATGTGCCATAGAATAGGAGCGCACAGCTGAAACAGCGCTGGAAGATCACTCATCCACCAGGATCTTATTACTTGTTGTTTATTCTATGTATTTTTATTGTAGCATTTACAGAAGTAGTTCCTATGTTCAGTAAAATCACTTGTTTGGAGGGTTTTTTTTCTACCCTAAACCACTGGTTAATTATGTTTAGAAATAATCGGCTAGCCTACCTAATCCATTGCATGGCTTGAAGACAACTTGAAGTTGCTCTGCACAGACTGCATCAAAGTTCCACGAGTACGATGGCGTAATGCATAATTATGGTGCGCTCAATTCATTTTTCTACGTGTATCTGCTGCATGTGTTTTGCGCATGAGCTACACTCTCCTCAGAACTACACACTGTAATGATGACCTTGCTTAGTCGGCCATCAATAAGTTTTATCAATTAAATTATCGACAGTTAATCAATCATCGATTAATCGTTAGCTTCCCTTAAGAATATTTTACCCAAAAATTACAAATTTGTCATTTGCACACCCAAATGTAATTCCAGCCCTTTATTGTGGATAGTTATTCATATAATTCATATAATGCCATATAGGGATGCACCGATACTGGTATCGGCCCGATACCAAGCTCATGTACTTGTACTCATACTCATAAAAATACCCCTGATACCAAAGACCGATACCTCACATGACGTAACTGACAGAATTTTCTGTGCACAGAGACACCGGCGGCAGCAGCAGAAATGGTGTCAGCCTCAAGGGGTGTGGAAATACTTCTAAATTAATGATGACAACACACACTTTGTGAACTGCATGCTTTCAATCACAATTCGTTATCGATTAGTGAAGGCGGGATAGGAGGAATCGCGCTGAATGACACAGACCAGAAGCGCTAACCTCTCACGCGCTCTCTCTTTCTTGCGCGCGATCCCAGTTCTCTCAGGCAGCGCGCAAACAGTTCTCCTTGCGCCTGAATGGTTAAATGCACACATTGTTGTCAAAATGTCCATCGTGTGGTGTATCTAACGTAAATACAGTCAGTTTGGTTTAAGTGGACGTAAACAGGTGGGTGAAAACAGGATATGTGTTAGTATATTACATCCATGGGCTTAGATTCGGTCTTAAAGGGACAGTAGCCTGTTATTGTTAATAAAGCAACAAAAGATGTGTATACATGGTAAATAAACATACTGTATCTGAAAAACAAGTTTATTTATTTTGTATCTCTATAGTATTTGTTGTATTGTTAGTAATTTGTTTGTAAATTTCTTTTTATATAACAATTGGAGTAATAATAAAGAAGCTGTCCTACATTCATTAGTCTCACTTTGTTGTAATTGGGAAAACTGCAACATCACCAAAAAAATCAAATAAAAAAAGAAATGATAAATGTATAGGCATCAGTATCGGTATCAGCGAGTACCAGAAAAAAAAATATCGGTACTCGTACTCGGTCCTTAAAACTGGTATCTGTGCATCCCTAATGCCATATTATACATCTTCTGAAGCTCTACAATTTGCTGATAATCTTCCCATCTGACACAGCTCTCAAACATTTTATGAAAGAAAGAAAATAATACCAGCTCAGAATGACATGAGGGTGAATAAATGTTCATTTATGTTCATTTTTACGTGAACTATCCCTTTAAAATTCACTCTAAAAGTTTGGGTGTGTGAGGAGTGTTACGTGACCTCTGACCTCTTCCTGTGGTGAAACCTTCTCTAATATCACACATATCCTGCTCAGTCCTGATGAGCTGTTTGTAGTTTCTGTAAACTTTTTACCCTCAAGGATGCTACGGCCTTTTGTCCAAATGGTCTCGCTCTGAGTAAACCCACACGTGGCATACCGACTGCGAGAGACACACAAGCTGTTTCTCAAATCCTGCACTTGTGTTCCTGACGCCTAGGCATTTGGAAATGTGAGCTTGCAAATGTTTTCCCTAGTTGAGATTTTGACAGTGATCCAGGGATGATTATGAGTTAAAATGTTGGAGACTTTGACCTATTTTGCAAAATCAGTCAATACAAATCATGTATTTTGTTGCTCGTTTTAGCATGTGGTTGGTCCAAGGTCAATCCCAGATTTGTTATTTTGTAGTGCCACATTTTTTTCTGCTTGTAATGTTGCATGTTATTAAAACATACTATGGTGTACTTATTCTTTTAAGCTTTCCTAAACTGTGTACTCAAGATGTTGTATTGGTTGCTCAGGATTTGCACACATGTTAATGAAATGTAAAGTGTTGTAGAAACCCTGAGACGTTTGCTTTCATATGTGCATGGGAAAACTACAAATACACCATCATGTTTGGGGTCCATTTAAAAAAAAAAAGAAAAAAAAAAAGAAATTAATACTTTTATTTTACACAAGTGACACATTTATAGTGATTTGAAAAGATTTGTTTCAAATAAATGTGGTTCTTTTGAGCTTTCTATTAATCAAAGAATCTTAAAAAATCAGGTGCAATATTGCATAAAACATTTGTAAATAAAGCACCATTTCCATCCAGTGAGTCAAAGAGAACAAAATCATCACTTCCTGATAAACTGGTGCTAAATATCACTAAGAAACGTAGGAGAAGCCACTGTATATAGTGATTTTCATATAATAAATTAACGAAACGCAATAAATTTGTTATCTTGCTTTCAGAGGCGGATGCTGCTGTTTGGAAACGCAGTCATGTAAGACAGTTCTGCGAAGAATTATACCGAACCACATTGACGACAGACTTCTGAATTACCAAAACAGCATTTCACATGCTTTGCAACAAGATTTTTCCACTGGTTAGTACAGTTATGCCGTCCCATCACACAAGTCACATGATTTTTTTTTTTTATGTGCATCGAGGAATTTATTCGGTAAATGTCTTTCCATCGTAGTTCGTGCGCATGTTTTCTTATTGGATAGAAAATTTATCCGACTCAAATGAGCGCATACGCATTTTTAGAATTTATGCGCATCTTGGCGTTTCTATCCAGCAGTTTTTGATGCGATATCCCAAAATGTGCATAAAAATAGGTGGATAGAAACATGGCCATTGATAATAATATGAAATGTTTCTTAAGGAACAAATCGGCAAAGAATGATTTCTGAAGGATCATGTGACATTGAAGACTAGAGTAATGATGCTGAAAATTCAGCTTTGCCATCACAGGAGTAAGTTAAATTTACATTTGTACATACAGTTGTTTAAAATTTTAATATTTCAGAATATTACTGGTTTTACTGTATTTTAATAAATGCAGTAAAATTGGTGAGCATAAGAGGCTTCTTGCCGACCCAAACTTTTGCATGGGTAGTGTACGTAGTAGAGGTCACCTGGTGAATTTAGGGGATAACTAAGGTAAGAAAACAGGCTGATAACCAGCTGTTAGTTAGAATCAATAATATGACTGAAAAGTTTGCATGCTAACATGTTACCGTTTCTGATACATCTAGTTTTTCTGTTCACATACAAACATTTCTTGTGAAAGACATGAAATGATCTTTTTGTTTTTGTTTTTTTTGTAAACATCACTTACGGGCTCTGTAGTATATCAGGAAACCCTGTTTTGTTCCTTTGTTTGATCACAGCAGTTTCTTTAAGGAAGAGTGCAAAAAGAACAAGAGATGTATTGTGACCTAGCAGTTTATATGTACTCTTTAAGATTGGCTAAATGGAACAGTGAGTTGTTGTTAATTTCTTTAGATTTTGAGATCTACTTTTTGCTGCAAGAGAGAGTGGAAGTTGGTGTTCAAGGAAGCGGCCGCTCTGTGTAGTACTTGGAAAAGGGAGAATAAGTGAGAGAGACCTAAAATAGATGGCTCACACTTTTGTAGTCCAGAAGCCTGAGTGAATGCTAATGTAATGTCCACTCAGAAAAGCCAATGCAATGACAGATTGATGATAAATGTACAGTATTTATCTGGGTAATCGTGTCAGTGTGTGACAGCGAGAAACAGGGAGCTTATTGTGTGTTTTCTGGGATTGCTAATAGTTCTGGTATGCTTTTAGAGTAGTATTCAGTATTTCACATCACTTTTGCTGTCTTTGCAGTGCACAGAACATGTGTGTGTTTGTGTGCGTGTGTGTATGTGAAAGATGGGCTTTTCGTATGCATGCCTGTGAGAATCAAAGGTCTTATAAAACCAACATGAAACCACATGTAAAAGTTCTCTGATGCCTTTTATGTTGTTTTCCTGCTTCACTTGAAAACCTGCTGTTTTTTAGTTTTTTTTTTCCTGCTGTGATGATTTGCATGAGATTCCCACTCTTCCCATGATCCCGCAGAGGTCACACCTTGGTCAGAGGACTCAGGTTCTGTCTGTGTATGTAAGACAGCTGTGAGTCAGACAGAAAGTGGCATTACTTGCATCTCCAGGCCTTTACCTAATCTTTTATGACTAAGATATGTGGTTTCAGGGACATGTATGGGCTGCTAAGTCTGAAACATTGCGCTTCAGTGTAGTTCAGCTCAGTCCTCCGGTCAACCCTGTTATTATGAACTGCGCAGAAAAAACTCAGGCTATGTTGAGCCTCTGTCCACTCCCAGAAAGAGAAGTGCAAACACGCACACCTTCTCTTAATATCAACAGTCCACCTTGGGCTAATGCAGAACTGTGTACCACTGGGACTGGGAAGACAAGTTGCTTGTCACTGCAGTGTTATTATAGTTTTAAATTTAGAATTTCTGTTTTATTTTTATTTTTAGTTTGTCCTTTTGAAATAGCTAAGTTTTGGTTAGTTTTTTTTGTGTGTGTTTTTCAGTTTACTTTGATTGATGCGATTTAAGTGTAGCGTCTTTAAATTTCTCAGGGCTATATTGGTACTTTTTTATGTTTAAAGCTGCAGTATGAATGATTTGACTCTCTAGTGATTGAGGCGTTAAAGGGATAGCTCACCCAAAAATTTACATTTTGTCATCATTTACTCACCCTCATGTTGTTCCAGACCTGTATGAGTTTCTTCTTCTAACCCTTTAAACTTTAAACCCGAAATCCGACCCAACAGCTCAAATGAAATCATTATTATAAGCGTACCGTTATGAATTACCGTTGTCAGTAATTGACGCTTTAGTTAATTTTTAGACAAATACATTTATTTTCTGCGTAGCTTTAATGAAAGCAAGTTACAATATTTTGCGTTTCAAAAAAATTTAATACAATTAATTTGTGGCCATTTTTATTCTTAGTCAAGAAAATGTATTTTAGTTTGGTTTCAGTTTTTCCAATTCATTTTTGTTTTCAGTTAAAGGGGTGGTTCATTACGATTTAATTTTTTTAACTTTAGTTAGTGTGTGATGTTGCTGTTTGAGCACAAACAACATCTGCAAAATTACGACGCTCAAAGTTCAATGCAAAGCGAGATATTTTCTTTTAAAGAATTCTCTGTTTAAGGACTACAACAAACGGCTGGTAGGGACTGGTTGGTGACATCACTAACCCTAAAATTTACATAAACCCTGCCCCCGAGAACACGCAACAAAGGGGTGAGGCCATGTTATTGCGTTACAGAACGTAACACAAATGCAATAGCATGTCATAAAAGCAAGATGACAAAATTACAAATTATAACCATAATTAAACTAAACTATACCTGTTCTATCTTCATGCAGCATATATTCTCTGGCTTTATAAGCATCTACAACAGTTCCCACACGAGCGATTTATAGATTATCATGAAAGAATATGCTAATCAATGACTTTAAGATAGTTAACTCCACATCAGCTACATAAATTCATCAACTAACCATTCAGAAACATCCTGTTACATTCTACGTGTTGTCACTTCATCATTGACCGACTCTATTCTCATTTTCTGACATTTTCGGTGAGTCTGCGTGAGGTAATCGGCACTGCTGCTAACAGTACTGTGCTAACGAGCTCTTGAAACTCTGCCCTCTTCTTAAACACAGCAGCTCATTTGCATTTAAAGGGACACACAAATAGAGCATTTTTGCTCACCCTCAAAAAGTGACAAATTTAACATGTTATAAAAATGATCTGTGGGGTATTTTGAGCTACAACTTCACATACACACTCTGGGGACATCTTGTAAAAGTGGCATTATATGACCCCTTTAACTTTGCATTCACTCAGTTTTTGTTTTAGTTTTTATTATATTTTTGATAATGATACTGGAAACTTGTCACATCACACCTGGTTAGGAACAGTGTAAACTTTACTTAAAAAAATAAATAAAATAAAACCTTGATCGGTCACATTTCATATTAGTCAGTCTAAGTTGGTGTTTTCTAGATGCTAGACGCTAACTAGTAGTCTCAGTGATACTAATCCTGCTCTGATTACAGTAGTATGCAGAATTTAATTTAAAAAAAAAAGTACCAATCCAATATTTTTTTGTATAAATTTTCTGTACACTAATTAAGAACTTTGAATGATCATGGTAATATGAGTCTGCTGCCTTTCATCTTCTGCCCACATTTTCAGTCTGCTAGAGTGTGAACGTGGGTTCGAAGTGCACCCACAATGCTTTTTGAGATCTGTGCGCTCTGCAAAGCAGTATCATTCATAAGGAAAGAGTGCATTGTTACCAAAGTAACACAAAGTGTTCCAGAAGAGTTGCTATTGGTTACTGAACGCAGGAACAATTCTATTCTGGGTGGCTGCTTTAAGAATGTTACCTGCTTTGACCAACTACCAGCAGGCTGGAACATGTGTGTTCTGTCAACGATTCAATTTGCGTATGTTGGAGACACAAGCAAGCTACAGCATTACCCGTCCTGCTTGGTCATTCCTTTCATTCCATGGTTTGTCTGAGCACGACCGCAGACATTCTTTAATGCGCCTTTCTCTTTTTTGGGGTATATTTTAATCTTGAATGCACATGCATGGGTGCACAATCAAACAATATCAGTTGTAGCCAGATACTTGTGAATTGGCTCAAATGAATTTGGTTTACTGCCATGTGATTGGTTTTCTCCCAGGTTCTATGAAGAAGAGGGACTAATTAAGAAAATTGATTGTCATAATCCTCAGTTGAATCATGCAAAAACGCATACCTGACACAACTGAATGTTTTTATGCCAATTAAGCCTTCCTTTAGTTCTTTTGTATGATTATGGCCCTCAGGCTAATCAAAGGCTTGCTGTGATTGGTGGCTTTGCTGATGTCATGTGATTTCGTGTGAACATGCTAATATACATTTACATGCACTTTCTAGGAAAAGTGACACACAAAAGAGTGTTTTCCGATGGAGTATGTGGTAAGCGTTCCCAAACACACCTGCACGCACATATCCTGAGGCATGGAGGCTGGTCATACATTACCGAAAAACCTGACCTGACACATTTCGTCCACTTCTGAGTTCGTGTTGAAGCCAGTTGGTTAACTTATAAACCTTGCCGTATGCTATTACTCAGTCAGAGACCCAACTGACAGGAATTACACCCTTTATAATTGCTATATAATTGGAGTTTTTTGTCATCAATCATTTAGGTGAAATTACATTTATTTGTTGGGTGTGTATTTTGATTTGTATTACAAGCCTCGTGCTGAATAATGCTGCACTTTTGCTGTGTATGTAGTCAATTATCGTATTAAAAGTTAAAATAGGCTTTGGTTATTTTAATCTATGAGTCTGTTCTTTGCAATTACATGGCAACAAAAGTTAGTTTAGCAGTTTTAGTACAGTGAGCCAGGTCAGAAGAGAACATCTAGTGCCGTCTATGAATATCTTTTACTGCATTCCACACATGCACGCGCACTGTGCTTTATACACAACATTATGTTTCTGCAGGGAGTTGAAAATGTAGGTCATTAGATTTACCATAATGCCTGGCTCTGCATTACTCTTTGTTAGCTCACTTCCTGTCCTTCTGTTCTGAGATGCTCGAAAGTGTGTGGGTCTCTAGGAGGTGAAACACCTTCATGTTGTCATTAATGAGAATCATCAGCCTCTATGCCAAAGGATGCACTCCCAACATGCACCAGGTGATGGGATGGGTGTCTGGATCTTCACTTTCCAACAAGTGTACTCGCCTATTCTTTTCCTACTTATTCTTTCTGAGGTGTGGATTTGCTGTTTCATTTAATCTGAATGTGTTCGAGATCTTGGGTCATGGCACCAGAACTGTAAAGTAAAGTGAGAGTTTGTTTGTTCCTCAAGCATGGATTATTGTATTTCTTATCTGCTGTGGGTTCCTCTTGGGTTCCTTTTGGGTTCCTTTTGGGATAGATCTTTTCATTTTTTTTTGATGCTTGCATATGAACATTTTGGTTCTTGTTTATCTTTTCAATTTAAAATTTGCAGCTCTCACAGGGTTCAACAATAAGTTTTTTTTTTTTTTTGCTGAACCCACTACCCACTAAGTGGGTATATATTATATATTATATTTTTATATATATATATATATATTAAACCTAGTGTCAAGAAAAAATATTTGGAAAGAACTGAGATTTAATTATTAACTTTTTGCTAGAAAATTGTCATATAGTGCAAAACATGATTTGTTTGTAATTTTCAACCATTTAACTCATCACATTTATTGACAATATTGACAAGCTGTATTATCATGTTATGATTCATAATTGATAAATGGCTGATATTACAGTTTTGTTGTATTTTGTCTAAATATACTAAAAATAAAGCACTAAAATCGCTTTTTTGATTTAGTCATTACAGCATTATAATGTACAGTAGGGCTGCACAATATATCATTTTAGCATCGAAATCGTGATGTGCGAATCCGCGATAGTCACATCGCAGGATGTTTGATGTCAAGTATAGGGATCGTTAATCCATACAGACCAGACACCACGGTTCAAAACGCACGTGATTCTCGGATTAAATGCAAAGTTTGACCATCATGGGTTAGGGTTAGAAAGTTTAGATAATGGCAAAGGTAAATTAAATAACCCTTTAAAGGGTTAGTTCACCCAAAACTGAAAATTCTGTCATTAATTACTCACCCTCATGTGGTTCTAAACTAGAGCTGCATGACTAACCGTAAAAAGATTGCAATCTCGATTCAAACACGCAATCTAATTTTACTAATGACAATGATTCGCCCTTGTCTTTTAAACCAAATGATTCTCATTTTATCCAGAATTGTTTCTAAACGCAGCTCTATTCTAAACCCGTAAGACTTTCGTTCATCTTCAGAACAAAATTAAAGATATTTTGAATTAAATTTTAGAGCTTTCTTTCCCTCCATAGACAGCTACGCAACTACTACTTTGACTCTTCAAAAAGTTTATAAAGAGATTGTAAAACTAATTCATATGAATTAAGTGGTTTAGTCTAAATTATCTGAAGAGACATGATCGCTTTATGATGAACAGATTTATCAACAGATTTTTCAACGCACACATCAGATATGGTAAATGGAAGCTCAAACATGATTGCTTGATGTGTGAGAACCAATGAGGTTAATTCTCGTGTGTTAAGCAGCATGTTTGAGCTTCCGCAAGAACCAATGAGGTTTGTTCTCACGCATCAAGCAGGTTCGGTTGAGCTTCTGTTTATGTTTGCTGATCAATATTTATATGTGAATAAAAGCCTCAATTCAACCGGTTCATCATATAAAGCAATCGAGTCTCTTAGAAAATTTGGACTAAATTGCTAGATTTATATGGATTAGTTTTACGATCTGTTTATAAACGGTTTGAAGCAACTAAGTGGTAGTTGCGTGGACTGTCAATGGAGGGACAAAAATCTCTCTTCATTTGTGTTCTGAAGATGAACGAAATTCTTACGGGTTTGCAAAAACATGAGGGTGAGTAATTGATTTTTCATTTTTGGTTGAACTCTTTAAATTACTAAAAAAACAAATCCAATATCAACTGATACTAATAAAGAAATAATTTGTAATATTGGCTAGTGTTGTCAAAAGTACCAGTACTTCGGTACCAAGTCGGTACTGAAATTTTGAAAATGTGACGATACCCACATTTCTGTAGTACCGAGAATCCGGGTATATTCGGTACCCACTGATAGGGCTTTGGCAGTATTTACTTGAATATGACACAAGTGAAGCACAGAGCTTTGTTTACAAAAGAAATAATAGGTTAGCAATTAAATGTGACATCGCAGCCATGGAAACATTTTGATTCATGCCGAATGAGAGAGGTATGTGAGTCCATAAATTTAAGCTTTGTAGGCTATTCTGCTATTCTATTCAAGTGTCAGTTGCTTGTAACATCAGGAGATAACATGAAGATATTATTAAAGAGAAGGTCTTCTTCCTGCTCGTGTCCCACATCCCTCTCAAAGCACAGAGCGGTAGGCTATATGACGTATCTGTGTGGAAATAAAAAAAATAATATTTAACTTTCTTATTATTTAGGTTACCATTATTTACCGATATTTATTTAATAGTTTTACAGGTTGTAGTGTGTCGTTTCACTGACGGAATAGCTAAAATAAACACGCACGTCTGTTACAAAATGGATGTTTGAGCTTTTTTTTTTTTTATTATTTCAAAATTGATTTCATTGAGGTGTATACACAAATATTTATATGTATGAATACCATATCATATTTAATATGTCTTTAAAATAGGCTATATAAAATAGTAAAATAGTTTCAACAGATTTTGCTGTAGTACCGAAATTGGTACAGAGAACCGTAAAATATTTATTTACTGACTACTGGAATTTTGGTACTGTGACAACACTAAAAGGGCTAGGGATGCTGTACACAGAGGAGGATATTCGGAAGAATGTTTGTAATTGACTAATGAAAAAAAATGTTATTCAATTGGGGGCAAGATCTGTTTGGTTACAAACATTCTTCCAAATATCTTGTATACAGGTTTGGAACAACTTGAGGGTGAGTAAATGATGACACAATTTTCATTTTGGGGTGAACTATCCCTTAACTCTCACCAATAATTGTTTAAATTGTCTAAATTTTATGAATAAAAAAATCTATGTTGGCATCTAAATAACTTACCTATTTACATCAGCACAAGAACAGTTTCCAAAGCATAAATCATGCACATCACCAATAAACATAAGATGTATTGGCTAGAGAGGACAAGAGACAGTTCTGTCAGTTGGCCCATAACACTTTCATCAGCCTTATTATTGAGCCCTGTCATGTTTGTTTGTCTGTTGTCTTCAAATTTAAAAGTGTGTAATTGAATCTGTTGTCTTTTTGAAGTGATCATGTTTGTTTACCCTGTTGTCTGCATTAAATCATTTCTTGTGATTGTCTAGCTGTGTCTCTTTCATATATGTGTGTTTTGCATACTCTCTCGTTCTCTCTCTCCCTCCCCCTCCGCCTGTCTGCTCTGAGTGTGTGTGCTCGCCAGACATGCCCATGCCCTGGAGCCAAGGACCATGATGCAACCGTGTTTAAGCTCGAATATTCCCTCCCTCCAGACGTTTCTGACGGACATTTCCGCACAGTGAAGTGACAGGGAAGAAGCAGCAGAAAAAAATGAATCGATGCACCTTTGCAGCATTCGCAGTCCCCTGTGTCCTTAGAAAGCAAGAAAGCGAACGGAGTGCACTCTGGGATTTGTAGTTCAGCTGACTCTTCCCCATAACCCTGAATTCAGGTCACTCGACTGAATGAATAACAAATCAACACTCTAGTCATTTACACATTTTGATTAGACGCTTATTGTCTGGTTGGTCTGAACGTGTAAACGCGAATGCTAGGATAACCTTGAGGATGCACCAGATGACCTGCATTTTGTTTTTGCATTGGTTTATTGATGTGGTTGAAGTTGGCTCACCCAAAAATTGAAATTCTGTCATCATTTACTCACCCTCATGTCATTCCAAATGAATTTTGGAAAACGTATGAGTGTTTTTGTTGTGGGGTCCAATGTTGCATTGTTTTGGACCTCACTGACTTTCATTTTATGGACAAAAACAATTCTTCAAAATATTCTGTGTGTCCACAGAAGAAAGATAGCCATACAAGTTTGCAACAACATGAGAGTGAGTAAATAATGACAGAATTTTCATTTTGGTGATGGTGTCAGCAAGACAGAAAAAATTTGTGTGGAAGATTATGGAATATCATTAAGTAGTAAGTCATTAACTCGCTTGATCTTAAGTTACCATGGGAGGAGCGTTGAGGGCAGACTTCATGCTCCTCATCCGCTTTTTCCCTCCATCCATGGATGCGCTTACACTCTCTCTCTCTCTCTCTCTCTCTCACTCTCTCTTTCACTCTCAGCCCCCATCATAAATGTGTGCATTAGAGAGAGAGGTGCTCGGCTGCTTGTGCATGCATGCACACTCTCATAAATGCATAAATGACTGATGCTGCAAGGAGAGAGAGCGAGAGAGGAAGGGAGGGAGGGGGCAGGAGTGCAAAGGGAATCAGCGCTAGCATCAGTGAGAGAGAGAGTGAGAGCGATAGACCAGACAGGGAGGAGAGGAGAATAGAGGACAGTCGGCTGCATTGCTCCTCACACACAGACGGAGGTGGAGAGAGGAGAGGATGAGAAACTGTGGGGGAAGGAGAGGACAAAAGAAGACCGCTGTGCCATTCATCACGGCGTTCCACAGAAGTGAGGCTGGACGCGACTCGTGCTGAACGAGGGAACCGGCGTGACTTTGTGATTTTGAAGAGAACCGAAGAAAAGGATAAGAGAAAAGAGCGTGTTTTTGTCTTTCAGGGAGGAGACTGAGCCAGAAAGCGAGTGAGGGAGAAAGAGGAGAAGGAGGAGGATTGTCTGGCACTGTTTAAATATTAACGTGATTATGATTTGTACATGAAGATTGTTTGGTTTTACCTAAAATGTGGCTCTCTCACTCTCTTTTTTAAATTCAAGGACTTGGGAGATAAAATATTACTTTTTCTCTCTGTACCAACTACACAGTGAGGACAAAAAAAAGCTTTTTTTAAAGCTCCTTAAATTCTTTTACTTTCACTTTTTTGGATGGCAGCCTACAAACTCTTGTATTTCTAATGTACATAGTGCTGTTTGTTATTGAACCAATGTTTTTGGTGTTCTTTAAGAGTTATGCAGACAAAAAATCAGGTTTTTTATGCAAAACGTTTAGATGTCTTTATTTGTAGTGTATAAAAAGGTGCTTTTGAATATATAGACAGATATTTCATAGATATCAGGATGACTTTTTAGTGTTTGCTAGTTCTGCTGTCTTTAGCCCGGAAGCGTGCACGAGTCTGTTTTAAGTGTGTGTACTCTTGAGCAATATTTGATTTCCTCATTGGAATGGCGCCACAACTGCGCTGTGTGCATGTTCGGATGTGTGTCTGGTTCATTCTGCTTTCTGGTGTCAAAACCAATCACCGTTAAGGTGTTGGTGGTTGCAGCAGCTGAACTTTCCCACCCTGTGCCAGCGCTCGCTGCAGAACATTGATTCTCGCTGGCTTTGAGCACTCGTGATTGAACGAGGAGAGAGCCGACAGGTTTTGTGTTGGCGAAACTTGTTGGCTTTTGTTTGGGTTCTGTCATGACTCTGTCTCGCATGATTTTTCCTCAGTCTGTTACCATGGCAACAGCTTCATTGGCATGTTAAGTTCTCACGCTTTATCTTTTGTAACTTCAGTGCAAGTGTGTTGCAGTGTCCCAAGTTACGCTTTAAACTGGACTTTAAGTTCAATCTTGCCAGTGTTAGGAAAGAGTCGTGCCTTCAGACCTAACGAAGGTTCAAGGTGCTTTCTCTGAAACTTTTTTTGCTCATTCAGTCAATCTCTAAATCAGAGTTGCCATATCTAACATTGGCTTTTTTCTCTGACCATCAATATCATTGAATTATGATGTTTATTGAAGATGGTGTAGTTAAACTCAGGTTTTTCCATCCGTGTTGGAGCTCAACTGCACTAATTCAACATCCGATTTACCTTTATGATTAAAGTGATCCAAAACAGTCTTAAAGACATGTTAGCTAAACCTGTGATTGACAATAGTCTATGTGGCTGGTTTACTTCAGACGAACGGGAACCTCTCAACCTTTAGATACAATTCAGTGACTCGTTCACTCATGTTTACTGGATTCTGAAACAACTCGTCATATCAATACAGGGATTTTGCCATATTCCTATAACCGACAGGTGCTACACCCAAGCTAGGTTACCATTGTGTGTTAAACTGATACTGATATTATTTAAATGTTTTTATTTATAGTCTGCTTCTTGATTTCTACTTCTCTGTACAGGTTCTCCTAAACACTGTGCTACTTCTGTGCCATGTTGTGTTGACGTCAATAAAGTTCATGACACGACAAGTAACTCTGAAATACAGTCAAGTCTAGGGTACTTCTGTGTAAGTGCACAGTAAAAAAAAAAGAAGAGCAACGCTGTTTGTATACAGTAAACTCTGCAGTGCTAAAGTACTGATTCAGTGCCATGTCGTTGTGATACAGTTTATGAACTTGCAGCCCATATCTTATTGTGCTTTGTCAATCGTGTCCGAGCGGTAATCCCCTGGGTCCTTCTGGTCTTGTGTAACTCCAGCTGAGATAATAGGACCGCATCGTTGTCTTTGACACATCTGTTGGAACAACTTGAAATGTTTCGCATTTGTTCACGCACATCTGAGGCAAGACAGTGTCTCCTTTTGCAGCCCTGAGGCTTCTTTGTGGTCACACACTGGTGCTAAAAAGAAAAAACTATCAAAAACACCTGAACGGACAAAGTAAGCCACGACAATAGAAGCTCAAATTGTTTTTGTGGTTGCTTGTGTAAAAATATGCAGTGAAAACCATTGTAAACAGAACAACACTGGATTTGGCCCTAGTCGGCTGGACTTGGCTACTAACTGGTGTTCATAACAACAGTAGAAACTGTTAATGGTCTATAAATGCTAATCATTTGTGAGGTTTAGAGTTACCCTGGTCTGTTTACTCAGAACTGTTGGAGGTTACAAGACTGTTGCCTCTCTATCAGAGGTTTTTAAAGTGCTTTACACTGGGGAAGTGCATTGGTGCGGTTAAATTCGGTGTTTGACTTTGCTAAGTGACGTTTAGAGGGTAGGTTTTCACTCAGGAAGCAGATCTATAAAGAGCTGCTCCATCCAAGACTGTTTGCCTGATTTCGAGGTGTCATTTAGGCTAATGAGCGACTGATTGATTTTCCAGTTAGCATCTAATGAGCATATCTCTGGAGGCGGTACTTCAGATTTGGCCAATCGGGTCTCATTATCATCACCTTGACAGTGCTGGAACGTGCTTGTTTTAGGAACATCATAGTTCCTTTGCAGCTGGATTGTCACACTTTAACTTCTTCACAGATAACACCAAACAATCAGTGGTTCTCTAAATGGTGCTCGAACCCATGTTGTCTTCTATACAGCCATATTTAACTTTAACTTAACTGTTTCAGGGTTTTTCGAGTCTAGTTTGTCCTTTTCTAAATCATATTTCTACAAGCTGTTGTTTATCAGGGTTAATTATCTGTGTATAATATAACATTTGTTGTAGTTTTTTTATGGGTTTTTCGATTCAGTGAATTATTGCGATTAATTTCAGATTGCAAAGAGGCTCAGGTGTTTTTTTTAAGGAATAAAAGAGTAGCAGGACAGCCTGGAGAACGGGAAAGAAGACGAGGGAGGGGGCGTGGGGGAGAGAGAGATAATCTGGAAGAAGAGAGCGAGTGTGTTGGAGAGGGAGAGAGAGCTGGAGAGGCAGAAGCTGGAGGAGGAGAGGAGGAACGCTGTGGGATACACGGTGTGGAGGCTGAGGGAAGGATTCCAGGAGAGGAAGGATAGAGAGGAGGATAGACTCAAAGAGACGAGCGCAGAGGGCGCAAAAGCAGAGCAGCCTGAGGTGATCTGGAAAAAACGGGAGGAAGAGGAGGAGAAAGATAGGGATAGAGCTCGGCTTGGCGACAGATGTCCCAAAATCATCTGGAGGAGGAGGGAAAGGGAGTGACGGGAAAGGATGGGTATGTGTCAGCGCCAAGCGCTCTTAGATGTGTGACAGGAAGTGAGGTGGCAGATTTAGATTTACGGTACAAGTAAGCCTGCATGTACTCAGACTTCATGTAATCTAGGTGCTAGATAGTGCACATCAAACTTTTTAGGCCCTCTTTTACTGTATGAAATTAAGTGTTGAATTTAAACCCGGCCTAAAATAACGTGTATAGTATCATATTAATATATTTATATACTTTATGATTCTTGAAACACATAAAAATCATAATTATTAAGGTACGGAGTAAATCAATTTGAATGCTACTTTGTAATTTTACTTAATACATTTTAATGTTGAAAGGAAAATGAAACATTTAACTGCACTTTAGCTTAATATTGTATGCATATTTGAATTTTTTCACAAAAATAAGAGTTTTAAATCACGCTGTAATTAGCGGACATCCTAGGGGTCACGGATCCGCTGTTGAAGATCTCTGGTGTACTTTTTTTTTTTTAACACCTTAACACTAAATTAAGTCTTTAAACCAAACAAAGGAGATTATGTTGATCGGTGCTGGTCTAATAATCACTGAGCGAAGCAGTTTGAATCATCATTAAATGATCCACATTCGCTGGATCAGTATTTCAGCATTTTCCATCCATCTCTTCCCGCTCTCTTTCTCTCTCACTCTATTGATCTGTCTGTCTGACGGAAGCCTCCTCTCTCAAAGTCTCAGCTGCAGCTAATAGGCTTTTTATGGGACTCTGTCAGACACGAGCTTGTAGAGTGGAGCCCGGCACATGCAAAGACAATGAACACACATAAACACGATTGCGTGCATATAAAACACAACAGTACTCTTTCACACATCTCTCGAGATGGATTGTGTCTAAGGCACTTATAAATATACCAATAACTTCATGACAATCATACTATATTTAGTGATTTATAGTGTCCTAAGAAGCTCTATGCAGACTTGAGATCTGATGCAAAACCTTCTACACATTGTGTATGACAACAGCAGAAAACATTACTTTTTTGCATCAGTCTTTTCGTCTTGTTTCACATCCTGTTTTTGATACTTTCCGGACTGAACAGTCAGCACACTGTCATCTCTCTGGTGCGATGATGAAGGAATCAGTGGATGCAGGAAAAAAGAGGACTATAAAAGACCAGGGAAGACAAGTTATCGATTGCCATAGAGCAACGTGGAAAGATATTTAAGGACGTTAAGTGGACACTGAGACGGCTGAGACATCATGGAGCTCGTTCCCAAAACCAAATACACGCCCTTTAGGAGCGACTCTTTCAGCTCAACAGACGAGACGGCGTCCAATCCTTCCCTCCCTTCTTCTGCTCCTCTCACTCCTCTCACCCCTTCTGGCATCCCTCCTTCTCTCTCCTCATCCTCCCTTACCCCCATCCTCCCTCCTTCGTCTCCACGGCAGGCTGAGAACAGCCCCACAACCCTCTGCTCCTTCTTCCCCAAGATGGGAGCCCTGCGGCTGGGCGTGTCTTCCACTCTGCTCCCAGGCCTGAAGGCCTCCAGCAGGCCGTCAAGCATGCCAGGCGGTCAGGGAGGTTTGGAAGAGTCTCCAGGAGACACTAGGACCTCAGCCGCCAGCTCTTCTCTTCCTCCTCCTCTTCCTCTCCTTTCTCTAACAGCCCCATCTCCTCCTCCTCGTCCCCCACAGGATATGAACCGGCTGGGCGGGGCCTCGCGGAGGGCCCGTGTGGAAGGGGGCCAGCTCGGCGGAGATGAGTGGACACGGCACGGCTCCTTCGTCAACAAGCCCACCCGAGGTTGGCTGCACTCGGACAATGTGGTCAGCACCAGTGGGGTCTCTTACACTGTCAGGGTAAGATGCATGTATGGGTCTGTCCATCCAGTTATCTGTCCTCTTCCAACCTCTGCTTTCTTTTCTGGTTGGGTTTCCCTTTTTTTCCTCTTTCCATTGAATTAGTGGTGCTTTTACTTGAATAAACTGCTAACCTTAAGTATTAAGCTTTGCATAATTCATAAGATACTGTTTGTGCTACAGACACATTATTTACTTCAACTTGAGGAGAGGTGTAGTGTCACAAGTGGTTTATAATAAAATGGGCAGAGAATCTCATAGGGTTACAGTGAGCAAAAGACCAGAGCCATATCTGGGGTACAGAATATCATAGGTTACATTCACACTGCAAGTGCTTAAAGGGTTAGTTCACCCAAAAATGAAAATTCTGTTATTAATTACTCACCCTCATGTCGTCCCACACCCGTAAGACCTTCGTTCATCTTCGGAACACAAATTAAGATATTTTTGATGAAATCTGAGAGGTATATGACTCGTCCATAGTCCAGAAAGGTACTAAAGACATTGTTAAAACAGTCGACGTGACTGCAGTGGTTCAACCATAATTTGTCTTTCTCATACGTTGTCTACGTCCAGCACTTCCAGGTTCTACATCCGAATGCCGGCTCAGTATTGGCCAAAGCTGATCACGTGAGCAGCACGACGCATGTGTGTGATGCTGACGCAGGAGCCGGCCAGTACTGAGCCAGTGTTCAGACGTAGAACCTGGAAGTGCTAGACGTAAACAACGTATGAGAATGACACAGAAGAGAAGATATTGTTGAATAAAGTCGTTATTTTTGTTTTGTTTTTGCGCACAAAATGTATTTTCGTTGCTTAAAATTAAGGTTGAACCACTGCAGTCACATCGACCAATTTAACAATGTCTTTAATACCTTTCTGGACCTTGAAAGTGGTTGTTAAATTGCTGTCTATTGAGGAGTCATACAGCTATCGGATTTCATCAAAAATATCTTAATTTTTGTTCAGAAGATGAACGAAGGTCTTACAGGTGTGGAACGACATGAGGGTGAGTAATTAATGACAGAATTTTCATTTTTGGGTGAACTAACCCTTTAAAAAACCCTTTCACATGTAAGTAAACATGGAGGCTACCAAAGTCAGTGTTAAAAGGTGATTTCAGACACATCCCAGAACATCCTAGTATTGAGAATCTCATCCCCGCTGAGATTTGCATAGGCGAATGGTACTTGTATTTTCTTAAGAAAATGTATAAATATTGTTATACTATTACTATTGTACTGTTAAAATTATTATTTAATAATAATCGATTCCTCCTTCTCCTCCTCCACCTACTACTACTACTACTACTACTACTACTAATAATAATAATAATAATATAATAACAATAATATTAATGTATTAAAACAACTGAATGTAAAGTGGACTGATCAATTAATAGAAAATTATATTAAAAAAAAATTTGAAAAATAAAGTTAAACACTTTTTTAAAAAAAAATTTATTTAACTTTTATTTTACACTTTTTGGTCACTGAAGGAAGCCTAACTATTTTTTTTAATGATCATACAGAAGTGTGAAAATCCTTTGGGCAAAACATTAATTTGAAGACGATAGGCATTTCTGATTTGATTGTAGTTTTTGCACTTTGTCTTTGGAAATTTATTATTATTATTATTATTATTATTTTGCCTTGATGTTTAAACAGCATTGGGTTTTTTGTTGTTGTTTGTTGTTGTTTTAAATTATGTAGCCCTAATTTTGACATAGAGTTTGGTTAACAGCTTGGAGTTCAGTTGATTTTCAGTTCTTTCAGTGAAACAGTCCATTTAATATGCTTAGTGGATTGTGTTTTCTTTAATGTGTGGCATTTTCAGATGAATCCAAAGTCTACGGGCAGGAACTACATTGAGAACTGCTTTATTTGATTAGTGCTTCGTTAGAGCATCAGTTCTCATAAAACGCACACACGCACACACTTAACCACATGCACTACAGATGTGTGGCCAACTCAATAATCTTGACACAAGGCAACTGTGCAACACTCAACTGCATTCTGTGCTTTGAATTGTGGTTTGAGGTCTCTCACAGGAAGTGCATTGAGTGAAGGTTTTGTTTTCTTTGTCTTTGCTGCAGTATATGGGCTGTGTGGAGGTGCTGCAGTCAATGAGAGCACTGGACTTCAACACGAGAACTCAGGTTACCAGGTAACACATGCACACACATTCACTCTCGTCTTGCACTTCCTCTCATATTCGCTCAAATTTCCAGTTTATGTATATCCACAGTGTCCCACAGGAGTGATTTAGTCGTACATTCTCCTCACATCCTAATGCACATGTGCAGGAACATACACTCTCTCGCACTGGTCCAGTTAAAAGCCCCTCCTCTAATGAAAAATTCATGTTTCTCTCTCAAAGAGTGTGACAGAAAGAGAATGCAGGAGAGGAATGCTAAATAATGACCATACACAGTCATTTTCTTATTTCTTACCATTCGGTTTCTTCCGTTCTCACATTTTTTTGAATAATAATAATAAATGTATGTATATGGGTACACATATGAAGGGTCATGAAAGTGTTTAATAGTTGTTATCTGTAGAACTATGAGACTGCAGAACATATGTGTATATATACGACATATACATGACATATATGCCGTATTAAACCACATTATTTACTAGTCCGCTTTGCAACATGCAACACATTCCACAATTAAATTTTGTGCTTTTGTATGGGAGTAAGATATCAGGGCAGAAGGGAGGCGTTATAATAGCAGCAGCCCTGCTGTGTAACCACAAAGTCTTTTAATAGAATCCTCTGGAACCCTCATGGTTTCCTCCCTTTTCTCTGTGTTTGCGTGTGCGTTTGCGCTGCTGTTTGTTAATGGATGTTACACACATTTGCTTCTCAATACTGACAGTAGCAGCTGCTCGATAAACTGTTTTCATGTGTAATCCTCGATTCTCGCTGGAGGGTGAAATGCATTCAAGGAAAAAGCATTAGGAGGGTGTCGATGAGTTATTGTAGTTTGGAAATTTTTATTTTGTTTTTTCATATTTTAAATGCAATTTTCACTTAGATGTAATTTTAATTGTAGTTATTTATTTATTTATTTATTTTTCAAAAATACACACACACAAAAAAAAGGTTTGTTTGCTTTTTTTTTTTTTTTAATGATATTACACTTTTGTGTCTGACTCAATAGGTTATGGCCAATAACCAAAAAAGAACCAGTTTAATAATTTTATAAAAATGTTTCGGTTGTTAATATTAGTTAATGTATTAACTGTTTTAACTAATATGAACTGACGAGCAATACATTTGTTAGTGTTTATTAATCTTTTTTAATTTTAGTTAATAAAAATCCAGCTGTTCATTGTTTATTCATGTTAGTTCACAGTGCATTAACAAATGTTAACAGATACAATAGTTGATTTTAATAATGTATTAGTAAATTTTGAAATTAGCATTAACTAAGATTAATAAATGCTATAGAAGTATTGTTAAAGGGTTAGTTCACCCAAAAATGAAAATTATGTCATTAATTACTCACCCTCATGTCGTTCCACACCTGTAAGACCTTCGTTCATCTTCGGAACACAAATTAAGATATTTTTCATAAAATCCGATGGCTCAGTGAGGCCTGCATCGCCAGCAATAACACTCCCTTTTTCAATGCCCAGAAAGCTACTAAAAACGTATGTAAAACAGTTCATGTGACTACAGTGGTTCAACTTTAATATTATAAAGCGACGAGAATACTTTTTGTGCACCAAAAATAACAAAATAACTTTATTCCACAATATCTAGTGATGGGCGATTTCAAAACACTGCTTCATGAAGCTTAGAATCTTTACGAATCGTTTGTTTTGAATCAGTGGTTCAGAGCGCCAAAATCCCATGATTTCAGTAAACGAGGCTTTGTTACGTCATAAGTGTTTCGAAACTTCAATAGTTCATGTGACTCTGACAGTTTGATATACACTCCAAACCACTGATTCGAAACAAATGATTCGTAAAGCTTCGAAGCTTCATGAAGCAGTTTTTTTTTAAATCGCTCATCACTAGATATTGTTTAATATTTTGTTGCTATTTGTCGCTATTTTGTTAGTTTTGGTGCACAAAAAGTATTCTAGTCGCTTTATAATATTAAGGTTGAACCACTGTATTTACATGAACTGTTTTTAGTAGCTTTCTGGTCATTGAAAGTGTTAATTGTCTTGCTGGCAATGCAGGCCTTACTGAGGATAAAATTAGGATTTCATCAAAAATATCTTAATTTGTGTTCTGAAGATGAACCAAGGTCTTACGGGTGTGGAACGACATGAGTGTGAGTAATTAATGACATAATTTTCATTTTTGGGTAAACTAACTCTTTAATTCTTAGTTCATGTTAACTAATTAAACCTTTTAATTGTAAAAAATATTTTTGTAAAAATATAAAATACTTAAAGCTTTCATTTTAAATGCTGCATCACAAGGCTTTTTACAGTGAAATATTACAGTAGTTAGACCCCCCCCCCCCTTGAAAGTGGGCAGCCCTACAGTATAGTGGTACAGGGATGATGTCAAAACCAAGAAGAAGTAAAATAAAGCCTGTGGTAAATATATCTTGTATAATATATCAATAAATTACTCACCCATACCGTAAATGTGAAATTTGAAGCAGTAATTTGTTTCTAACCCTAACCCCTAACTAGATAAGATAGTTTGGGATGTGAGTCTGTGCAGTTTTGTTATAGAACAAAACACCAAAGTATCATCAAGTTATGTTTATCACAGGCTTTATTTTACTCATAAATTGAAAAACCCCATTATAAAACCTCATTGAAAAATCTTGAGGGAACCAGTGGCAAATGCACCACTCTATTATGATGAAAAGTGGATATTCATTTTGAGATTTATTAATGTTGAGTGTTTTAAAGATGACAGCCTTATTACTTATTCTGCTTATGCCAAGATTAAAAAAAAAAAAAAATACGACCAATCAGTTTGGTTGTTGCATTTTTTTTTTTTTTTATGTCAATCAAACAGTCACTTCTTTTTTATTTGGGTGGTGTTTTTTTTACAAGAAACTGTAAGTCTTGTTATAACGCATGTTATTTTTTAATTTTTATTTAAAGGACCACCATTGTGCCTTCCATGTCAAACTACAATGACTTAAACATTTTATTGGACTGCAATGTTTTTCATATAAATAGACAACGGTTTTATTCAGAGATGTTTAACTGATGTATTTAAAAAAATGTATTTTAGAATATCTATCTTGTATTAACCTGAAATGTCTTATATAGTTTTTTGTTAATTGTATAAATTGTCTTTTTTTTTTTTCTGTTTTCGCCATGAAAATAGCCTTGTTGCTGACATAAATTTATTACTGGCATAAATAAATTTAACAATAGTGATATTAATAATAAGTAATTATTAATAATAAGTGAACAAGAACCTTGGTGTATTTGTTTGCATGTCTGCCTGCTTGCATGTGTGATGACAGGAAGTGGAATGATTGGAGCATTTGTCTAATGTAATTGTCCCTCAGCCGTATGAAATTTGGGAATGCGTGAAAAGGAGTGTTATGGAAACTCTCATCTAACAATCTGATTATGTTCTCCTCACTATGTGTAGCCGGCATATGTGTATGTTTATAACTGTATGTTTTGTATTTCAGGGAGGCAATATCAGTGGTGTGTGAGGCAGTACCAGGTGCCAAAGGAGCTCAGCGAAGGAGAAAGGTATTCAAAGCTTTATCTTATCTTACTTTCTCAGACACAGACTTTCAGCCTTGCAATATATTCAAACTTTTGTTAGTTACAGTTACAGCTCACAAATCTCAGTGTTCTACGGCCTAACCAGTTTCCAGTAAAAATGTTACTGTATCATGTTCAACAAACATTCTCTCTCACACACATATTTTGGTGAAGTGTCTTGGCTGGTCAGACTGTGGTGTTTGGTTTACAGCTGGTTTCAGAGGTTTGCTTCTAGGGTTTGTGTGTGAGTGAGGAGCCCTGCCTTGGTTATGTGTAAGACAGGCCTGTTTCACACAACATGCATAAATAGTGTGTAAGCAGAGCAGCAGCGTAACTGTAGCAGATGGTACTGCAGCTCTGTACAGACAGTAAAATAATTTCTGGGTTATCACATTTTTTGTCCCTTTAATAACAGCTGTTAATTACAAATGGTTATCAGTAGTATGGCACTTGAAGTCTATTACAGAAATTGCCATCATTAAATCTAATTTACATGAGGAAGAGGGTCGTATTCATATCCAAATGTTAATTAATTTACACAAAACTGAAACTAAACTCCAAAGTGTAATTGGATCTGTTGGATTTAGGCAGATTTACAGAATAGTAAGTGTTTGTGTTGCTGTTATTGCATGTGGAACTAGGGTAAGTGTACCCATTGTGCCCATGTACCCTTTAAGCCCGCTTTCAACTTTGAAGTCAAATAAAAAAAAGAGAAAATCATATTTTGTGCTGCTCATTATTTTAGAAAATCCAGTGATTTGTTACTTCCCTGACATTTTTATTGCATACCAATCACATTTGGCAAAGTTGAGTTAGCCCCAACCCTCATGTGCATGATGTCTCAGAGGACCTCACACAAAGACACATCAGAAATCAACACATTTCTCCAATTTTGAAATCACTATGAGGAAAAATCACTATGATGTTTAGTCCACATTATATTTAAGATCCATGCATATCTTTGTAAACATATCTTACATTTTTAAAGGAAAACATAGTCATTTAAGCCCACCTTGTGTGTTTCAATGAGGAATCCCTCTAATTACAAACTTTGATACATTTTCGGAGTGAAAGTGTTTAATGATAACATTTCTTTGTGTACTTTTACCTTACTAACCTTTTACCTTAACTTAAACTTACTTACTACCTTAATTTACAACTATATTTAGATAGGCCCACAAATTACACACATTAATTCAGTTGAGATAGAGCCCAATTTGTCCTAAAGTTCCTTATGTATTACCGGGCATAACTCGAGAGCCAAGCCGAGTTAAGGCTCTATACTCCGAGCATGGAGGGCCCACTAGGAGGCCCCCGTAAGCCCAGAGTTTGGAGCCCCAACTCTGCTTGGCTCCCGGGATAAACCCAGTCAAACTTCCAGCTTGACTGCAGCTGCAACTCTAGAGTCAAGCCGACTTGAGGCTTCAGACCACCGGCCTGGACCCCCAGCCACTAACACCTAGGGCTCTAATCAAAAATTAGTAAAATATATTTTTTTTAATACTTCCCTCTCACTGAATAAATATATTGATGTTTTACTTCTTTAAAACCAATAGATTTTTATATTTTGTCAATCAATCATGATGTGGGCTTATTTGGAACACATGCAGGCTTAAATGGTGCCAAAAGTACCAATTAAGGCCCAAACTTCTGACTTTATTCATAAAATATCTTCATATCTAAAATGTACATCAACTAATTATGCTTTTTCAAATGAGAGATTAATCTTGCATTTTAACTAATTGTTTTGCTTATAAACCATTTCAGTATCTATGAAAAACACTTGGGCTTAATAGGTACTCTTACCCTAATTCATTCTGGTATTTCACATTTCTTTGCTTTGTAAAAGCGTGTATTACAAGTGATTGCTTTTTAAAAAAAATATTTTTATTATAATACTTCTTTACTTTTTTTGTAGTTGCATTTATTTATATAAAGCGTCAGGAATACAGTAATGTTATACTTACAGTAAATATTATTATACTTAAAATGTTTTAATATATTTTAAAATGCAATTTATACTTGTGATTGCAGAACATTTTCATTAGTCATTACTCCAGTCTTTAGTGTCACATGATCCTTCAGAAATAATTCTAATATGCTAATTTGGTTCTCAAGAAACATTTCTTATTATTATCTATGTTAAAAGCGGTTTTGCTGCTTAATATTTCTGTGTAAACAATGATAGAGTTTGATTCTTTGATGAATGGAAAGTTCAAAAGAACAACATTTATTTGAAATAGAAACATTATAAATGTCTTTATTGTCACTATTCATCAATTTGATGGACCCTTGCTGAATAAAAGTATTACTTTCTTTTAAATAAATCGTTCTGAGCCTTAACCTAAGCCTGACGTGTTACTATAGGTACTGAAAAATCCTGTAGCTTTTATGTGTTGAAACAGGCCTTAGACAGACCAAATTATTTAAAATGTTCTCTGTTTCCCATTTAAAATCTCTTTTCATAAAATATTTAGTTTTCATCATCTTTGTCATGAAATTTTTAGCTTTTCTTTTTTTAGTCTGGTGTAATTAATGGAGTCTGTTTCTGTCTCTCTCCAGCCCTCCTCTCGTTGTCTCTCCTCCATCTTAGGGAAGAGTAATCTCCAGTTTGCTGGAATGACAATTAGCCTCACCGTGTCGACCAGCAGTCTGAACCTATTGGCAGCCGACTGCAAACAGGTTAGACGTCACACATGCACACAGATGTTGTAATACAGTGCTTTCTTTCTTGCATGAAATTCACTGTTACCCTCATCTAGTGATAAAAGCGTCATGCAGACGCTCTTCACAGCAGGACGGGTTGGATTGAATTATGCTATCCCTTCTGAATAAAATATTTTGTCTTAAAAGTGAAGTTTGAACATTTTTGCAATGTTAAAATACTTTTCTCATATTCTGGTTGTGTTAGTATGTACAGAAACAGCTATAAGCGAATCATTCAAGTAGGTTGATTTCCCTGAAAAGTGTAAACACTAGTTTGATTCTGATCGCAAATTGTTAGCGCTAAATAAGCTAAGAAAGCAAAAGAACTTCTACTCACTTGTCAATCAACCATTGTGCTAAAATACAGGTTTTAAATGAGCTGGTTCTGTGTGAATTGAAAAGAAAAATCCAAAAATGCAAAATTATTATTATGTACATTACTTTTTTTGGTTGTTGCAAGTGGTCACAGAAGACACATTTGAGATGTGTTAAACAATGATTTGTCTTGCCTGGAGCTGCACGATTTTGGTTAAATTGAGAATCACAATTTCTTTTTTTGCTTAAAATAGAGATCACGATTCTCCCACGGTTCTGAGTAGACAACTGAACAAAATAACATGTAATTTACTAGAGGTTCTGACAAAATGTTAATTGCTGCAAACTATATTTAAAAAAAAAAGTTTAATTAATTTTGGATTATATTTTTAAAAATTTGAATGATTTAATGATGTACTCATAAAGACTTCACTTGTTTCATTACAGGATGAATCTGTGTTTTTTAAACGAATCTCTTGAATGAATCAATGACAAATGCATCTTTTTATACGCCTACTGGCGTAACAATTTATTTGATACAATTCTAATTTGAAGCGTCAGATTGTTTTCAGAAGGCGATTAGTCTATTTTGATTTCTACATCAGTGTTTATATCAGAACTATAAACTTTTACAGAAATAATTATACTGTGGGTTGAAAAAACTGTTTGTGAAGCTGTTTCATACCAATACATGACAACTGCTTTTTGTGGGACAGCAACAGGGCTGTGATCACACTTGTCAAAGGTTTAATAGACACAGCCAAGTCAATATCGTTTAGGAATAAGATCGTGTGGGTGTTTCAATTGTGAGTGTGGTCTTTATCGATTTATCGTGCAGCTCTAGTCTCTAGTCTGAGTTATTTTAAAACGTTTTTGTTCATTAAAATGAAATAAAATGTAAATATTAGATGAAACACGTAGACTAAAAATGTTGCCTTGGAAGCTGACTGAAATAAGTTTAGTTAAAGTACTAAAAGTACTAAAGTACTAGCTAAAGTACTAAATTAATTAAACCTAGTAAATAGTAATATTTAAAAAAGCACATGTCAAAACTACTAACAATAAAATGAAAAAAAAAAAAAATTATATATATATAAAAAAAAAAATATATATATATATATATATATATATTATTAGTAATTATTTCTTGTAGTTTTTATTTTATTTAGTGTATCTAAATAGTAGAAAATAGAAATAGCTAGAAGTATTCTGCATTCTTCCAAGGGGCTAATCTTCAGATATTTTCTTGACGTTTAACTAAATAAGTGTGGTACCCAGAGGCCTAATAGAGTATGTAAAGTTGGAGTAGTAGGCAGGAGCAGATATCCTCTGGCTTGTTTACAGCTGCACCACAGGCCTTTTTTTCCCTTGCTAATAATTCTTCAGTTATACGCCAGTGTGTTTCGCATTAGCGCAGTGAGGTTTATCAGCGTTTGGGCTGCTCAGCAGGCAGCTGACTGGAGCCCAGAATAGGGCCTGGAGTAATTGCCCTGCTGATATGTGTTTATCTTAATGAATCTAAACCATGCAGAATTACTGCACACAACTGCTCTGTTCCTCTGTGTTAGACCGCAGTCTCACCACATCATTTCTCCCCTTTCCTCCCCCTTTGTCCATCCTTTGCTTTCACTCACCCTTTGTCACTTACATGTTTGCTCATTCTTCATGCCATGCCCACTGCACTTTTTTGTCTTTTTTTTTGTCACATTGTCCTTTTCTCCATCCCTCTCTCCCTACAGATTATCGCCAACCATCACATGCAGTCCATCTCTTTTGCATCAGGAGGAGATCCAGTGAGTCACACCCCGTCTCTCGATATATCTTTCTACTTTTCTTTCTGTCATTAATAGGGATGTTTATCAGTGGCCGGCGATCGTCATTGTTAATTTCATTGATTAAACTTATCAGTTGTTGATTTAATCAACTGCAGCACAAATCTGTTTAGTAATTAGCCAAGCTGATGGCCATGCAAAGCCTTGGATCGCTTTTAAAAAGAAAATAGCGTAACGTAGTCATTGTTAGAGCATTTCTCTTTAAATAACGAGTGCATTCACTGTTTAGACTTTGAAAGTGTATTGTAGTGCAGCATGACAGCTGGAGGGATGTATGCTAATAATTAATTATAAGTAATTATTATTTTCAATTGATTTAATTTAATAAATATAAAGCACAATTTTAGATTTAATTATTTAATAATGTTGATATAAACACAAATATATTATTTAAATAACTAATCGAATTAATAATTGTAATTATTAATTTGTTTTAATTTTTTATTATAATTATCATTATTATTACATGTATTAATTATTATAATTAATTAATAACCTAATAAATAAATAAATAATTATAATAACTTTAGAAAATTTTAGAATGTTTTTAAATTAACTATCAAAAAATAATAAGAATAATAGTAATAATATATAAAATATACATACATTTTATTTAATATTTGATTTAAATCTTTTATTTAAATCAATATTATATATATATATATATATATATATATATATATATATATATATATATATATATATATATATATATAAATAAAATAAATTAATTTAATATTAAATAAAATTAATTTATATTTTATATATTATTATTATTATTATTATTATTAGTTTTATTATTTGATAGTTAATTTTAATTAAATACATGTTTAATCATTTAGTCGGTTAACTGATACATCCCTACATATATTTCATTTCCTCATTTTCATCTTGCTCATAGATCTATCAGCTTCAGTCTCATTCTGTCATCCCTCGCTCATTTGTCTTATTCATCTGTCCTACTGTCTGTAGTCATCTGTTACTTTTCTCCCACTGTTTCCTCTTCTGTTTCCTGCCCTTTAGTGAATAGGCTGCCTCAACTAAGAGTTACTTTCTTCTGCTTATCCCTTTGTTCTGTGTGTCTATTCTGTAATTTCTCTTAATGTCCTCCTGTTTATTCTTTTCTTCTTCTCCATTCCTTTCTTTCTGTTTCTCCCCAGGACACAGCAGAGTATGTTGCCTATGTCGCCAAAGACCCTGTCAATCAAAGAGGTAAAAACACTTTCACATTGAATTCTGTCATATCTGTAAATTAAATGTAAATTACTGCTTTCTAATTTATTTCAATTGATGTTTAATACTGAATTACTTAGTTATGTGGCGTTATTTAATATGGCTTTAATTAAAGGAATCGTTTACCCAAAAAATATGGAACGACTTGATTTGGAATGACATGATGTTTAATTTTTGGGTGAACTATACCTTTAAGCAATGTCTACATGATATCTTGATCTATAATATCTGATATTTTAGAATATGATAATTTCCTGCATTGTAGCGTGTCATATCCTGGAATGCTCAGAGGGCTTGGCTCAGGAGGTCATCAGCACCATTGGTCAGGCTTTTGAACTGCGCTTTAAACAGTACCTGAAGAATCCCCCCAAACTGGTTACCCCTCATGATCGGTAAGAGTGTGTGTGGGGCCTGATCAAACATGTAGTGCAAACATTTGCATTTGTCTTCCTAGCATCATTGGAAGAGACCTTAATATCCTGTGTGTGTGTGTGTGTGTGTGTGTGTGTGTGTGTGTGTGTGTTTGTTTGTTCTTTTGTTTCTGTATGTAATTCTGTATGTAAACAAGAGTCTTAAATACCCTTATGAGCTTGAAAAATATGTTGGTATAGACTTGTTGGCTATGAATGCTAAAGCACAGTGCCATTGTGTCTTTGCACTGCTTTTACTCACATCGTACACTGTAAAACATCCGAACTAATGAGGTTTTGTGTGTCTGTCTGTGTGTCTGTGTGTGTCTGTGTCTGTGTGTCTGTGTGTGTGTGTGTGTGTGTGTGTGTGTGTGTGTGTGTGTGTGTGTGTGTGTGTGTCTGTGTCTGTGTGTGTGTGTCTGTCTGTGTGTGTGTGTCTGTCTGTGTGTGTGTGTCTGTCTGTGTGTGTGTGTCTGTGTGTCCATCCGTCCATCTGTGTGTCCATGTGCAGTTAAAATTTCAGGAAAATCTTCCAGATATACCAAATATACTTTATATTCAATGTACTATCTATGGAAACAAATATTAATATCTTATGCAATATTGCATTTCAGGAACAGTGTTGATATTAACTATTCATAAGCTAAAACTATTAAAAATCTTTTTGTTAATTGAAATAGATGAAATAAAATAGCCTATAAGTATTAGATGAAAAAATGAAGCTTAAATGAAAATGAGAAATGTTGCATTAACAACCAACTGAAATATATACTGAAACTACAATTAAACTTAAAGACTAAAACTGAAACAAAATTAAATTAATGCTTAATAGAAATATTAGTAAAATAAAAATGACAAAATGCCACCTTGGAATTATAAGGTTCTATCTGCATTCTGAGCAGTTTTCAGATATTGAGCTTTAAAGTTTTTGCATTCCAATCGACTTTGTAAAAGTAATTAAAAATCACATGATGTAAATAAGATGTCACAGAATAAGAATATGTGAATAACTCAATTTTGACAAAAAATGTCAGATAGAACCTTACAATTCCAAGGTGATGAAAAGCACATAACAAAATTACTAAAACCTAAACTAAAATTGAGATGAAAACTAAAAATTCACTAATTCAAAATATTAATTAATACTAAAATAACACTGCTCAATAAATGATGTATGTTGTTCTAAGGAGTGTTTTTCAATTATTTGTTGTTCCTACTGCTGGTTGTTCACTGCTTGTTTCATAACAAAGCAATACATCATTTAACATCACTCAAACAGAATGCCAATGTAAATATAATAATATAAATTTTAAAATAATAATATAATAATGCTTATCTCTCTCTTTTAGGATGGCTCCTTTCGATGGGTCAGCCTGGGAGGAAGAGGAAGAGGACCTGGCTCCACCCCCCGACGTTCCATATTACAATAACTTCCCGGGTAAACAGCCTCCCCCTGGAGGCTTGGTTGACATGAGAACCCGTCCTGGACACAGTACAGGAGCCACGCTGGTGAGACGCACATTTCTATGAGCATGTGTTAGTCGGTTAGTTTGATTGATCTCACTGAGTCTTTTGAATCAGTGACCATTAAGTGGCAACCATTAAATGAGCGTCTTTTATGTGTTATGAGTGAACCGAGTCATTGACTTGATTCCTTAAAAAGAACGTTCTTCGAAACAAGTCTAAATTTTGTATCTATAAATCTATGAAGACAGTGTTCAAGCATCATAAGCTTTTTCCTTACAAATGACAACAAAGCAGATCTTTAATTTCCCCTCATTGTGTTAACTGCTAAGCAAGTTTTGTTAAGGTATACAAAAAATAAAATCATTAGGGTCTGAGCACCGATGGTGAGAGGACCCTCTTGGAATTGCTTATTAATTGTTATTATTTAATTTAAAATACTAATTTAATACAATCAAATAAATGCTATCAGCTCATGCTACATTAAGTCTTTACAGGCTTTAAAGCCACCAAAGCAGTCACACATTTCAAACTAGAGCTCATCGTCTTCAAAAGAGAGACACTTTAGCGAACAAGCAGTATGATTCAGTATGTAAGTGATATAGTGTATAAAAGTGATTTTCATTCACTTAAAAGATTTAAAAACAGATTCATCCATTAACGAAACACCACTAGTGAATAAATGTGTCAACACTCTAATGTGATATGTTTCCACAGCCCTATGGACAGCCCAGCCAGAACGATATTCACAAGCAGCCTCTACCTCCTCTGCCAGGTCAGGCTTGCTCACACACACACACTTCACACTAATAATCCCTGCCCTGTTCCTTTCATAGTGCCACATAGTATTTGTCATTCTTATATTGTCACACTTCCCTACATTTCATTTTTCTCTCAGCTGAGAATGTCATTCTGTAGAGTGAGTCAGCGTTTTTTCTGTCACTGTCCGTTGGTCTCTGTTGGACTCTTCCCAAACCTATTACACAGCTCCTTTGAGAGGTGGCTTCTGGATCGCCGGCCTTGCTGACAATAGGACTTAGAATGGCACCGCTTAAGCGCACTCATCTGAAGGTTAACTCGCTTTAACCTCACTGGCCTCTCTTTCTCTCTCCCTTTCAGTGGGTGTTAAGGAGGGAGGCTTGTTTGATGACCCCTCATACGTCAATGTGGATAAACCCCGCACCCCAGCGGCGGCCGCTGCAGCAGCCAATGGAAATGCTCACAGAGATGCGTTTGACATGAGTGAGTAACACTTGCTTAATGATATAGCATGAAAAAAGATGTTTTGATAATATAATATTTGATATTTATGTATTTGCTCTAAAATGGCTTGAAAACATACATTTTGAAATATTCAAAACATTCTCCATTGTGTTTTTCAGTAAATGAACAAAAGGAAAAACTTTTTTTGTGTGTGTGCGCATCACTGAAACATCAGAATACAGCAATAATATAAATCTAAGCATTTTTCCACAATGTGTTTAATTAAATAAACACAAGGAAGAATGCTTTATATTTTGTGTGTGTGTGTGTGTGTGTGTGTTGTCCAAAGTACTGACTTCGGTACCAAGAGATATACATGAAAGCAGACGTCTATCAGTGAATCCCTAATATATCCGCTGATAGACGGATCTGCTGATAGACCCCTGCTTTCAAATGCTCCCGTGTGTATTTGTGTAAGCGCTCGGTGAAGAGCTTCACAGATGTCTATTTACAACATGTTTTTGAAGCATTGATCATTGTAGCCAATTACAGACATATCTGTTGAGCGCGTGAACACAATGGCCAATCAGAGGTGTTTAAAAATCCGCTCAACAGCGCTCAAAATACTAGGGGGAAATGCTGGTATCGTCACATTTTTTAAATTTCAGTACCGAATCAGTCTTCTGAACTTCAACTCTGTTTTTGATGCTGAAGTTAAAATCACCAATATTGATACAGTCTAGCCTTTTATTTCTGGAGACTCCTAAGGAGGAATGTTTTCTTCTCCATTTTGAAGACTTTAGGCCTTTTCACACTGTGTTTAACCCCGAGTTATCATCATTCTAAACACCGCTTTTAACCCGGGTAAAGGAACTTTTCACACTTGTAATTTAGAAGCAGGGTTAGCACCGTTTTTTTCCCGGGGTTATGAAACCCTGCTCCGGAGCAGGGTTAGCACCGCTGTTGCAGCGTTAACCCCACATTGCAGTGGCAAATTTGTACAGTGTGAAACGATGCAGTGTTAGAATGTTACAGCCAAACGGTTAGCAACAGACAACCATTCGCACACTCATATTTGCGTGCTTTGGACAGTCACGGAAACACTGTTGTATATAAACACTAAATTTAGCGTTTGAGAGGAAACATGTAAAATGCTGACAGAAAATGACAATTCTTACCTTTTATAGTCCAAAATGTCTGTTCAATATAAACTCGATAGTACATTCGGCAATAATGCTAGAGCTTTTATGTACACAGGTCGCGTGCTGCGTTCATCCAATCAATGACACCGATACCGCAAATATGCAAATAAAGACTGTTAACCCAGTATTTAGGAATGTACTGTGTGAAACATCAGCCAATGAATACCCAGGATTTATTGTTAACCCCAGGTAAATTATGAGCAGTGTGAAACATGATGTAAGGTAACACAAGGGCTTTTCACACTTGAAATAGTTAACCCTTGGTCATTTTAAACCCCGGCTAAATGGAATCCTGGGTTAACAATTAATCCTGGGTATTCATAAACTGACGTTTCACATTGTACATTCCTAAACCCTGGATGAAACGGTCTCTTCTTCCCTAAAATTGTCATGGTTTCTGTCGGCATTTGACCTTTTTCCTCTCAAACGCTGAATTTCCTGTTTATATAAAATTTGTGAAATATGAGTACACGATTGGTTGTCTGTTGCTAGCTGTAACATTCTAACACTGCATTGTTTCACACTGTACAAGTTTGGCACCGCAATGTGGGATTAACTCCATAAAAGCGGCGCTGACGTTTCATAACCCCGGGTAAAAAGTGGTGCTAACCCTGCTTCTAAATTACAAGTGTGAAAGGTTCCTTTATCTGGGGTTAAAAAAGTGAAAAGCCCTACAGGATTCCATAGACCCAGGGTTAACTATTTCAAGTGTTAAAAAGCCCTTTTTAGTAGTACAGTTATAAGTACGAGATAGAATAACTGACAGTAAATTCACCAAAGATCTCTGTCTTTTAGAGCCATTTGATGCTGCTTTAGGCGTGTCGGGAGCAGTGGCGCCCCCTATGGCAGAGCAGCTACAGAACGAGCCCTGGTTCCACGGACCTTTAAGCCGCAGACAGGCCGAAAGACTCCTGACCAAGGATGGAGACTTCCTGGTGCGGGAATCCGGCACCACACCAGGCCAGTACGTCCTCACTGGACAGCAGGGCGGCCAACCCAAACACTTGCTTCTGGTGGATCCAGAGGGAGTGGTGAGTCAGATGGTGAAAAATACCACATTGTCAATATTTGGTCCTTATTAAAACGTTATATAATTCTATAGCATATTAATATGACTATTTAACTTCTGTATCTTTCCTTTTCACAATCTGTAGGTGCGCACCAAAGACCACCGTTTCGAGAGTGTCAGTCACTTGATCAGCTATCACATGGACAACCGGCTGCCAATCATCTCGGCAGGAAGCGAAGTGTGTCTGCAGCAGCCAGTTGATCGCCGAGCTTGAGGAAAAAAACCTGATTTTTCTCCACCACACTTTTAAGAGAGAAAAAACTCCTCCCTTTCTTACTTTTTTTTTTTTTTTTTTTTTGCCAGACTCTTTTAGAGAAATACTTTTTTTTCCAAATGGGAGTGTAAGCTAATCATATCTTCACAGAAACACAGAATTTTGTACCGCATCAACCACTGGCCATGAAATTAAGAAGCGATGCAATCATTCTACTTGAAATAAGCGATTACAAAAACCCAACCGATAAGGCGTCTGAAAGAGAAGCTGATGCGTAATTGATATGACATCACTTACCCAACACAATATCATGTCTTGAATTAAGACTGGGGTGCACCTGTAACCATGGCAACAGGCCCGGGCATTTTTAGAGTCGAGGGTTGATGTGAATGTACTAAAACTTCAAAACCTTTGTAGCACTCTAAAGATTCACATCTAGTGCAATGGGCGAAATCCAAAGACTCAAGCTTCATATTGGTCATTTGTTTTCAGAGAGCCATTTTGTGGTGGTCCGTTTGTAAATCCTCACATTGCTGTAGTCTCAAGACTGTTTGATGAATATGCAAAACTTTAAAGAGAATACAGCGCTCATTCTCCAATCACAGATGTCACCATCCGCATCAAATCAGTCACATCCGTTGTAAATCCTACCGGAATTTCCAGTGTTCCCACCAAGGGATGACATTCAAAATGCATCTTATTCTCACCCCCACAAAACCCTTTACAGGATTCCGAACACGATCCCCTAGGAAAATTGGGAATTTTGGCCTTTTGGGAACACCCTGAACATATGTGAAAGCTTTAGCAGCATGGAAGCTGTGTGGATTTTTCCTTATGCAATTAAGCAGACGCTGTGAGGAACTTACGCTGCCCATTATGAGGTATTACGAACTAGTGTGTGGAAAAAGGGAACATTCCCTTTCCACATAACATCATATATATATATATATATATATATATATATATATATATATATATCAGCCTGGGAGAAAAGGGACGAGAGAAAAGAAAATGAAGTGCAATCTGTCAAAATTGGTGTGTAAGCCTGAATAAGACTGAGGGACTGTGGTTTGAAATCAAACTGTTTAAAGCCTACTTATGATGTCATTTTAAACAGGAATTTATATATTTGTTGCAATGATGTCATCTTGTCGATCAGCTGATGACATCATCGGCTGGATGGTTTTATTCTGGGAAATGGAGGTTCTATTTTTCTTTGTCTTTTCCTTGTGGATGTTTCTTCTGTTCGCATTGACTATCAATTTTCACGTGTAACGAAGTTTCAGCTGCTTCAGTACGTTGAGAGCCTTGAGAAAGTGGGAGGATATGATGTGTATCGTGAAATGTCTTTTTTTTTTTATTTTTATAAAGATTCACTATAATTACTCTACATTTAAATGATGCATATTGCAAGGGGACACTCCGTCCAGGAAGAGGAAGAGCACTCCAAATGAATTCTGAACGTGTCTTTGCAGCCACAAGTGCAGTTTCTGTTGAAGCCACAGACAGGAAACCACTTTTTTTTCATCTTTGTTTGCTCTGATATTGATTGTGCCTTTTTCACCAAACACAGACACACCGATAAAACACAGTCGCCTTTTGTGGTTCAATGGGCAATCATGACACTTTCTTTTCTTAAAAAAAACAAAACAAAAAATAATCAACTGCAAAAATGACAAGTTTGGTGAGGCTTAGTACAGATTTTGGGAAAGCAGTCTTCATTTTCTTCTGCACATTATTTCTGCTATGCTGTTTTTACTGTGCTTCGTTTAGTGCTGATCTGTGGGTTAAATAAAATCGGTTAGCATCACGTTATGTTGCTTAAACTTGCATTTGTGAATAAACACCTTAATTCTGTCTCTTATTCGGAGACCAACTTTAGATGCCCTGTAAGAGAACATGTAAATAAGCTTTGCCTATGCTAATAGCTCTGTCTAAAACCAGTCATTCACTGTGTGGATCTGTGTCAAATGAATCCCTTGGGATTTTGCAAACTTGCAGGATTGTACTGGGTGAAAAAACAAAGGTGTAAGATTTGACAAGCTCTCCTGAAGACAATGCATTCACATTGTCCTCATCACACACATCTATGTAAATGATGAGGATTTGCTTAGTCAGATGTACAAAGACCCTTATCTGGATGTTTTATGAATCTGAAATGGGCAACGGTTTTATTTTTAGACTTTTTAATGGATGTAAGTTGTGTATTTTGAGTCATCTGTCAATACTCATTCCACATTATAAAATCCAGACAGATTCCAGCTGCAGCTGTATGTAACCAGCCCGCACACTTGTGTGATTTTTAGCCTGTTCTATTTCAAATTGGATGTTTTTTGTTTTTTATCATTTGGCGTCACAGATTTATGTGCTGATGGCACCACAGATCTGGTCACTAACGGTAATGGAGTTTAAACAAAGTGTGTTTATGAGTCTGTGTGCGTGGATGCATACATACGCAGGGCTGGAATGGTCTGGAATAATCTGGCTATTACAACTCTGACTCGCCACTCAACTGTTTGCTCATTTTCATATTTCACAGCGGCCTTTTGTTGCATGGAAACCCTTCCTGTTATTATGGTAATGGTGACTTTTGTGTTGTGGTTGGTTGTTTGCTATTTTCTAAGCCAAAGGCTATTTCTTTCTTGTTTGCCTATATAATTGTTGCTTCTTTTTAAAAAAAAAACAAAAATACATGTTTTTGATTATTTTAATAATTTGTTTTATGTTGTTGTTCTTTGGGGAAAACATAAATGTTTACACCTGTATCAAACGATAGATTACATATATAAATACGTATATATCATTCATCTTTCTTGGTGCGTTTCATTTTACCTATTGCCTTGTTTAGCACAAAATCCTTTTAAATGATAAAACTGACATTTCTTTGAGGGCTCTGATCTAGATTAGTTTTATATACCAGCCAGCCTCAATTAATAAGCATAAATCTATTGCTCAAGGGTTTCACAGGCCCTAAATATGTCAGATCTCAGATTCTTATTGCTATAATGGCCATGACAGGGTTCGTCTAAGGTTTTGTTTATTAACATTAGTTAACTATGGGACTTCAGTTAACATGAACTAACAATGAACAATACTACAGCATTTATTAATCAATGGTAACTTTAATACACTCTTAATAATAAAGGTTCTAAAGGAGGTTTTTGCAGTGATGCCAATGAAGATTTATTTTAGGTTCCTCAAAGAACCTTTTAGTGAACAGTTCTTAAAGAAACCACTTTTTCTTAATGTAAACAGCATTTTAATAATCAAAATAACCTTTTTCCACCATAAAGAGCCTTTTGTGTGATGAAAACATGTTTAAGGTTCTTTGTAGAATCAGTGATGCCAATAAAGAACCTTTATTTTTAAGAGTGAATACATTTTCAAAATCTAAAGTTGTGTTAGTTAATATTTGATAATGAACTTTTAACTAACATGAACAACTAGATGTTAGATTAATAAATGCTTTAAAGCATAGATTGGTCATTGTTAGTTTATGTTAGCTAATGTGTTTAATAAAACCTTAAAAGTGATTATATTAATTTCCTAAATCACACTGATCATATTATTACTGAGTAAATAACATGAGAAAAGACTCTGTATTTGTGTGTGCACTATAGGGGAATATTTTGACCGTCATTCAGGACCTTTCAGTGGACAGTAGAGGAATTAGAGATGAACAATAGGTAGATAAGAGATGTTGTGAGGCCATTGTGCAATAACAGTTAACAGTTAGCTGGCATTTTCCACAGCTGAATAAAAGGCAGGGGGCACTGGGTCCGTGTTTCCCTGTCAGAGCATAGAGCGAGAACGCAGTTCGCTTCAGGGTTTCATTTGAAGAGAGGTTACGGTTGGAGGAAAAAGTGGAGACCCACAACGCGCAGCGGCAAACAAGGACCTGGCCCGCTCTCCTCCAGTTCCTCCCTCCAAGTATCGCTCGCGCTCTCCAGTCGACCGTGGAGCGTTGGAGAGAGATGCACCCACAGCGCCCGCTGCCCCAGGCCATGCCCTCCTCACTGGGCCAAAATCTGAGAGATGCAGCTATGAGGATGGGCCATGGCAAGGGCATGCTGGGAGGAAATGTGGCGTATAGCGTTATCCAGTCTCTTAAAGAGTGCCTCTACTTCCTGCTCTGCTGCTGGTGCATCAAAGAGATCATGGATTGATTGAAAGAAAGGTAAAACAAAGATTTTACAGGTATGTTGGAGGTAACAAGACTGCTTAATTACTCACCCTCATGTCGTTCCACACCCGTAAGACCTTCGTTCATCTTCGGAACACAAATTAAGATATGTTTCATAAAATCCGATGGCTCAGTGAGGACTGCATTGGACAATTAACACTTTCAATGCCCAGAAAGCTACTAAAGATATTTAAAACAGATCATGTGACTACATTGGTTTAACCCTAATGTTATGAAGCGACGAGAATACTTTTTGTGCGCCAAAAAACAAATAACGACTTTATTTAACAATATCTAGTAATGGCGATTTCAAAACTCTGCTTCATGAAGCTTCGAAGCTTTACGAATCTTTTAAATCGAATCAGTGGTTCAGAGCATGTTTAAAACTGACAAAGTCACGTGATTTCAGTAAATGATGCTTCATTACATCATACGTGTTTCGAAATTTCAATGGTTCAACCACTGGGGGGCGTGACTTTGGCAGGTTGATACACGCTCCGAACCACTGAATCGAAACCAAAGATTCGTTAAGCTTCAAAGCTTCATGAAGCAGTGTTTTGAAATCGGCTATCACTAGATATTGTTGAATAAAGTCTTGTTTTGTTTTTTTGGCGCAAAAAAAAGTATTCTCGTCGCTTCATAACATTGGGGTTGAACCACTGTAGTCACATGAACTGTTTTAAATACGTCTTTAGTAGCTTTCTGTGCAATGAAAGTGTTGTCTTGCTGGCAATGCAGACCTCACTGAGCCATCGGATTTTATGAAAAATATCTTAATTTGTTTTTCGAAGATGAACGAAGGTCTTACGGGTGTGGAACGACATGAGGGTGAGTAATTAATGAATTTTCATTTTTGAGTGAACTAACCCTTTAAGCTATGAAAAAAATGATTGTGAGCATGTATAGGCTACCAACATAGCATATACAATCAGTGTTATTTAAGTATACTATTATAGTCTACTATTTATATAAAAAAAAAAAAATGTAATAATATCAATGATGTTTAAAACATTTGTTAAACAAAACGAGGGCTCACAGACGTTTGGCCTTGACCTTGTTTAATTGTGTGCTGTAGTCTGCTTATGCTACCTATAGAGGGCGCCCCAGGCAATCCCCAAAATCTAGTGATTATTCTGAAGCCTGAGTAAATATCATGTTACTAAACCAGTATGTTAATTGCCAGATCATATTTCAAGCAGATATACAGTGTTATTTATGATGTCTCCTTTTCTTTTTTCAGAGTTTTTGAGCCAATGGATGATTCATTACAGATGTGTTGATGCTTTGGCCTGATTTCAGATCTCTTTACACATGCATAAACGCACATGCCTTACAAGCATTAGAGGCTGCTGTATTAATGCAGTTTAAAGCATTATTCAAACATGTTTTAAAAGAGACTGTTTGAGAAAACTGTGCAATAAATAAAAATATATAAAAAACTGAAGAGCTCCTGATGCTTTTTAAATGTTTAAAGTGTAAGGTACAAAGTCAAACCATGACTGTGTAAGGTATTAAAAATAGATATGCAAATACAAAGTAAACAAATACAACGTGCCATGAATATGCTCATTATAATACATACCCAACATTTTACACAAATGGTTACAAAAGAAGTAGCATATTATATAGGCTCTATCAGAATAAATACTATAAACTGAGGCATTACACTCAAGTCAATGTAGAGCCACTTGTCTGTAGAACTTCTGAAGAAGATGTAGGTTGTGGCTGTGCTTGCAAATGCAACACTCGTCACCACAAAGCTAAGGTGTTTTGGGTGGTTGTTATGGCATAGTGTTTGTACAGGTGCTAATGATGTGGTTTTAGCATGTTAATATGCAGATAGGGTATTCTGAGTGGTTGCTTACTAAAGTCGAAAAGTGATATAAGCACATGCACAGTAATACTGGGGTCCCTAAATATGGCTCAGATCTCTTTCAAAAGTCTACAGAATAAAAACCTATTTATAAAATTATGGTCTCTTTTTGATTTATTTAAAACTTTTAAAACTATAAAACTTAATACAATAAATAAAAACAACAAATAGGCCTAATTAAAGTAATAGGACACCTCTCTATGATTTTATGTAACCAGATTTATAGCCTACACAAGTCTAATATATATGGATGAAGGGTTGTTCGGATCTTTTTCCCATTTGTTTGAGCATATGCTCCTCGTTTTCATGTCACCTGTGTTTGTCAGTCACAAAAAAAAAAAAAAAAAGTGTGCTTTGAAGCACGGAGGATAAAGTATGCTCTCATTGGTGGAGAAGGCAGCATGTGGGCGGGACATAGCTGAACAGCAAGCGCTGATTGGCGGAAAACTTTACAGGCAGAAGGCGTGTCGGAGACAAAACTGCACACTGGAGTTTGCAAGTTTGCTCAAGACACGAGAAAGTAGTGGAAATAAAACCTGTATTAAAGGTGCTTCAGAGTTACCAGGTATGCTTCTGTTTGATACTTTTTGACATTTTTCATATTTAACCAAACTCACATAACCCATTTGTTAGACTCGTCAGCTTGTTTTTTCTGTATTTCCGGCATGTGCATGAATGTAAACTGCGTCTAGGACATTTGCTTGCGGGGTTTATACTGAACACTCCCATTTTGACAGCTGCCTCTGCTTAAAATGTACGCCGACGTCCAACACCCTTGTAACAATACAAACACACAGAGAACATACGATGGCGTGCAGTATAGTATTCATGAAGCATTAAAGTAATAGCTGTGCTGATGTACTCATGACGTGAAGTTGTTTCCTTGTATGGGCATTTTATTTCGGATGAGGTGATGAGAGAGATAAGACTGACACAGACGAACTAATGAAGCTTTTCCTTTTAAATCTGGGCTAAACTGTTGGACAATCTAACCGTTTGATCATATGGGAAATCCAAACATTTAGCGTTACCATGGTAATCATAGTTTTCAGTTATTGTTGCTTCTGTAAAATGATAATCAGTAATTGTTATTATTCGTAATTATTGCTTGTAATTACTTTGTAATTGTGTTACATTAATATGGAACCCCTTCCAACTTTATTTAAGCTTTCAAAAATAATAACAATCCCCTGTTTTTGCTTTGTGAGAACGGGTGCTGCAGTATTGTCAATATTTTAAGTTTGTGAAAGCTAAGTTCTTGTCTGTGAACTTAAAATGTGGTATCATTAAATCATTTACTAAAATAATGTATTATAACATATTTTTAATTATTCGGAATTTAATAAATATTAAATTCCAATTTTGGTACAGAATTCTCTCGGATAATACCAGTTCAGTTAGGTGCACTTTGTGCTTCTTTCTGTGTTATTTTTAGCTGTTATCTATTTCAGACATTCTTCTAGATCCTCAACAACTCTCATGGCTCATGGCTACATTGAAAAAAACTCTCATGGGAGTCACATTATTAGCAGACCCAAATTACTGCGAAAGGAAGAAGATCCTTATTAAAGAGTGAAGTGTGTCACAAAGTGGTACGTCTGTGATTAGGCCTCTTACATTTTTGAAATTTTGGCTTAACTGGCTCCCATTCTTTGTCAGATCTACTGAATATTCATAAGATTTAGCACAAATGGAAGAATGTTTGAATAAGTTGCTGTAAATCATTGAAATGATTGTAAGACTTTGGCCCACTTGGAAAAGTAGCCCACATCAGTCTCGCTTTTCTCACTGGTATTCTGGTAGTGAGCAGTAGGTCCATTGCTTTGTTTTGTCAGTGCTGTCAGCAGGAGTATAACTCCACCATTCTCTTCTTGCATTAATGCCTTTAGTGCTGCTTCTCTTGACATCCTTAGTTACACAGTTCTTTGCCAAGATATTTACCAGCCAAGGAACCGGTGGTGCAACCAATGGGAAAACACAAGGATAATACTAATGAAGTGAAAACTCTTTCACAGCACCTCCAGCTTTTCACTCTCTTCTTCACTCCTGTGTTTTTTTTCACTAACAGAGGCCTGCAGTGAAGTCACCGTCCTCATTGAACTCACTCACCGCCATCTCTATTATATAAACATCGTCCGTTTGAATTCTGATATGTCTAATGACAGCATATGGGATGTATGCAAAACAGTAGTATTATACATGTTCAAAGTTTTTTTTTTTACATGTCCTTTACGTAATGTAATGGACTCACGCAATGAAACTCAACCCGCAATACAGTTTACCCTTACATTTTTATTATATTGTCTGTTGATTTGTCACTGAAATAAAGCTGATGACTTTCTGAAGTGCTCAAGAACACTTGCTGTGTGTTTTGCAGTTGCTGGACGGAGCCGCTAGGGGGCAATGTCTGAAAACAGCAACAGTGCCAATGGCAACAGCTGGACTGTTCTTACCCCAGTGGTAAAGGTGCGTTTCAGTGTCAGACGCAGGGGTGGAAGTCTCTGAGGTTTGAAAATGTTCATGTTGATGCATTCATGTGTTGATATATGGTGACATTACGTTGATGATTATGTTTCTCATTTCTAAGTTAAAATGAATAGGTGGGTCAATGACATGACGTGCACATTTTTGTGTCCGAGTGCATTATTTCCTTTTAAAATAATTTGATAAGTTCATGACATATATCACCTTATTCTAGAAAACCTATTTAGTTTGAATTCATTTTAAGTACATTTTAATAATACATATTATTTTATGTTTTGTTATCTTACAACCCCAAAATGTCAGGCGGTTCAACTGTCCGAACAAATGAACAGACTAAGAAAACTATTTAAAATGGTGTCCTAATGATAAAACATTTAAAACTAAATACTATGGCATCATTTTAGGTTTGAAACCTTTCATATAAACACATTTTATAAATATCAGTAGTTTTAAAGCTGTTAAGATCATTGGAAAAAAAATTGTTCAGCAATTGTCAGGGTGGCACAACTGCAAACATGACTCTTTTATTATGAATTGACAACGTAATAACATGATAATAATGCATTATCCAGAGGACCCCAACAGAGTGAAAATGTTTGTAGAGCTCTCTCAAATACTGGTAAAAAAAATGCTAATTTCAAGTATGGATTAGTACACTTTCCATGTCAGTGCTTGGTTGTACCGCCTGACATAAAAACAGTAAAAAAATGAATTATGTAAAATTATCGAAAATTATGAAGATGTAAAAACCATATTGAAAATGATTCAGATGTACATATTCCTATTTGGAAAATACTGTATGCTATTATTACTTGGTCACACCACATGACATTTTTAGAATCATTAAATTTAATCCTTTCTTGAAAATGGTATAAAAGTTTTTTAAAATCATATGAATCCAACATGAAAAAAATACATTTTTCAGAGTTTATTTTTAAACTAGATTTTTCCATTATCATGGACACTGTTAAATGTCATTGACCCACAACGAAATAAACCGTTACTCACACTGTGTCAAGACAATGCTAAAAGCATAGAGGAGATTAGATTTGTTTGACAGAGACACTTTTCATGTCCAGGAGTCTGGAGTTGAGAATGTGGGTCCGGTAGCTGAAGGTCTTAAGGTTGAGGGGCAGCTCTTAAAAGCACCTGAGCCCCCATCTGAGGCCAACAGTGACCTGAAGAAGCACTCCTCTGAAGCATCTGCTCACCAGCCAGAGACAGAGACATCATCACAGTCGCAGTCGGACCCAGCGCTCACCCATGGGTCAGAACAAGCACAGGAAACTCAGGTGTCCTTCCCTAAATAAATGCTTCAGATGATCTCAAATCCTGATGGCCATAACAAATTTTACTATATGACTTGTTAGGTCATATAGTAAATTCTGTTGATCTACCAAATGTTTGCCAGGTAACATCTCCAGAGAGTGAGGGTCGGGCTCAGCTGAATGCAGCACATGTCAATGAAGACCCCAGCTCTGTCAGTGCCACTGTTGAGGACGTCAGCTCCTGGACCCCTGACCATGAGGAGCGAGAAGCCCTAACAAGTCACTCAGAGAGCCCAGTTTCTCCTGGCACTGATGTTGATTCATTCTCTGACTCATACACTCACATAAGTCCTACCTCTGGATCAAGTCCACTTCCTGCTTCAGGTTGTCAGGAAAGAGACTGGTTTAAATCTGATGAGGAGTCTCTGAGGAAAACCATAACCGAAGGTGAGTTATATACAACATAAATGGTAGTGTCACATACTTTTTCCCTTAATGTATTTATAATCTCTTTTGTGTTTATTTTATTTTAAAGGAGTTAGTTTTTAATACTTGTTGTCTATTTCTATGTTTTGTGTATGTGTACATTTTAAAGTGTTGTTGGTGAACCAACCGGAGCTTAACTGCAGTTGGCAGGTCTGATATGAAATGATGATGGACTTGCATGATGACTGCTGGCAGCTTGACAGCTTGATTTCTGTTTAATGTTGTTCTTAATTTATATATACAGCGTGTCAACTCTGATTACATTTTGGATGCATCATTCTCTATGCTTTTTCCCCTCTTTTTTAAGTGAACATTTGCTTGTACCTGCATCATGAAAACACTACAGACTTCATTCTGTATTTATTTCCCAAATCTTTTTAAATGGTCTAAGATGGTAAATCAGTGTTTGTCTTTAGTTTATTAAATTTATGGTCTTTATATGTAATTTGAAGGAAGGTATGAGGCTACAGCAAAATCATTGTAGGACTTTGGCTGTGGTGCTTTAAACAGCTTGTGTAACAACATACACTACCGTTCAAAAGTTTGTTTTTGCAAAGCTTTTTTATACTCCGCAAGGATGCATTTATTTGTTTAAAAATACAGTAAAAATGGTAATATTGTGAAATATTATTACAATTTAAAATGACCGTTTTCTATTTTAATATACTGTAAAATGTAATTTATTCCTATGATGTCAAAGATTTTCAGTAATCATTAATCCGGTTATGATCCTTCAGAAATCATTCTAATATGCTGATTTGCTGCTAAAGAAATGTATTTTTGTGGAAATGATGATATATTTTTTTCAGGATTCTTTGATGAAAAGAAAGTTCTAAAGAACAGCATTTATTTGAAACACAAATCTTTTGAAATATTATGAATGTCTTTACTGTCGCTTTTGATAGATTGATAAAAATGTATATGCTTTATAAACACAAATGATCGCCTTGCAAGTGCTTCCGCCAGACCGCCTTCCGTATTCTCCAAAAAGCTTACGCTGTATGTCCTACACCTTCCCTATTCAATTTACAGAAAGAATGGAACTGGCTCCGCGTTTGTTCCGTAACTTGAATAGGGAAGGTGTAGGACATACAGCGTAAGCTTTTTGGAGAATACGGAAGGCGGTCTGGCAGAGAATAATCCTGCAATGTTTTCATCAAAAACCTTAATTTCTTAAAAAACATGGACATCTTGGATGACATGGGGGCGAGTAAATTATCAGGAAATTTTTATTTGAAAGTGGACTAATACTTTGATGCATCCTTGCAAATGATTCATTTCTTTCCAAAAAAATCTTACTGTCACCAAACTTTTAAACGGTATTGTGAATGTATGATAATCTTGTTTGGAAATGCTACAGTATGGCGTGTTTTAGTCATCTTGCTAATGTGCAGTGAGAGAGTTTAATGCTAGTTCACTGAAGCAGCAGACCAGACTGATGAAGTGACTGTGGGGAGTTCCAGAAATAGAGTCTTAGTCTCAGTACACGAGTGGAGCCTCACCAGACACCCCTAACCCTACAATCAGAGGACACTAGTGAATGTTTAATCATATGTTCCAGGGCCAAAAAAGGATCTTCATGTCCTAGTTGTACAAATAATGTTAGCTATTATACACACACACACACACACACATATGAAGCATTCATAAAAGCCCTCCTAAACTATTTTAAAAAACAGTGACTAACCAACTGTAAAAAGGTTGCTTGTTTAGATCGTGTATTTGTGTAAAAACCATGCTTTTAATATATACTGAATATCTCCTAATAATCATATGCCCTGTTTTTGTGTAGAGTCTAAAGAAGTGTTAGAAACAAACAGGAAGGAGTGGGATGGTTTACGAAAGAGAAAAATCTCCCATCTGAGCTCTTTGGACAAGACTGAGACAGATGATGATGAAGAGGGAGAGGAGGAAGACTTTCAGCCCCCTCAAAGAGAAGAGGAAACAGTCTTTTCTTTGAACAAGTGCATCCTTGCAGCTGTCATTCTTCTAGGACTAGGAACCATTTTTTTCTCGGGTGAGCATGAGGCTCCTGTTTTCACACTCTTTTTCATTTTTTTTTTTTTTTTTTTTTTGATCTAAAAATCACTATATTTTCTGGATTCATTAGAAATTCAGTACCTAGCATGTTCAGATAATCAAATAGTAATAAATGTATAATTTTAATAATACTTATTAGATACTTGTTTAATCTCCATGTTCAGCATTAAAGAGTGGGGCTTTAGGTTAGAGATCATTTAAAAAAAGCTTTCTTTTTGCATTATTCTTATTTAAAATAAAATGTCAATCATTACAAATTATATATTATCAGCATAACAATTTGAGTGACTTTTTTTTTTTAAATCCTAAAACTTACCAGGTTTAAATTTAAATGTGAATTCCATTTTTTCAGTTTGATGCCTAAAGACAATGCTCTTAGGCTGCCGTTATTAGGTTGTCAGTCACTAGAAATGTATACATTAACATAACTACATACTTACAAATGTGTTTGTTTGAGATGATGATGGTTATCAAATTCTGTAAAGACTCCTGAACAAACTGATATTGAATATGGTTTGTCATAAAAGGGATCATGTGACCAAAATTTACCTATACAGTGGCCATATCAGATAGTGAATTTGAATATGTTCCTGTGTCTGAGACTGAGGTGTGTTGTTTCACAGGTATTCTCATGGACCTGGATGGTGGTAGGAGGAGAGAGAGTGAGGGTGTGCGTGTGTGTACGTGTGTGCATGTAGCTACTTAACTATATTTTGGGGACAAATTTGTACCCAGAAGTGACCAAAACCTGACATAATCTCCAAAAACCTCCCTTTAGGGACGTCCTCATTTGTAAAACTAGTAATTAATTAAAGTAATTAAAGGCTTTTTTAAAAATGTAAAAATGCAGAATGTTTTCTGTGATGGGTAGGGTTAGGGGTATGGTTAGTGTAAGGGGATAGGATATACAGTTTGTAAAGTATAAAAACCATTATGTCTATGGAATATCCCCATTTAGATAGCCAAGTAAACATGGACCTGGATGGTGGTAGGAGGAGAGAGAGAGTGTGTGTGTGTGTTTCAATGGAGCTGTAAGATAATTAGCTCAAAATAATTTGCTGGTGAATGGTTGCTGCAGTTGAAAGCATGCATGTGCTAGATATAAACCAGTGGTTCTCAACCTAGAAGTCACATTTGGAAACTTAGGCTGCCTTATACTGTATATCCGGGTTTTCCATGTATGCGAACCCTGGTTCCTCAAAGTTAAGACAACAGCAAAAAAAAAAAAAAGATGATTTGAGATGGTTAGTATTTATTCTTCTTATTATTAAGGTTTTAGCTTATTTTTTGTCTTATTTTTCATCATTTTAATATATCTTGAAGCAGCCTAGTGTGCTCCCTAGTTGAGAATCACTGATACAAGCTCATCTCTCGCTGTATGTGACTCAAAATATTTTATAGCCTGAAATATTTTCAGTACCCCACAAAATATTTTAATAACTGATTATATATTAATATCAGACATTTTATAAAACATTTCAATGCTTCATTACCATCTAATAATAAGTGTATTATTTATTGTAATTGTATTATTTAACTTAATAGTTTTAAATACAAATTATTTCTGTATTTTTTGTGTACATAATATCCTTATTTTGAATAATACTTAATGGACTGGTTTCACAGACAGGGCTTTAGACTAAGCCAGGATTAGGCCTTAGTTCAATCAGGGCATTTAAGTAGCTTTTATAAATGTGCCTTAGAAAAAAACAAAACAAAAAAAACATTACTGGTCTGCATCTGAAACAATGACACTGACATATTTTAAGATGTCTGTACAAGTTGCTTTCAGTTAAAACAGCTCAAACATACATTTAAGTCTAGGACCAGGCTTAAGCCTTCTCTGTGAAACTGGGGAATATGTTAAATTGAGAGTTGTTTTCTGGGCACTGAAATTGTTTGTGCAGCATGGTTAATTTTCTGCGATGCGAAGTGGATGCACAACAACTCTGAAAGACTGAAACACCATATCAGATTAGTGATATGAATGATGCATACATTTATAAAATGAATCAAACACATTATTATAGATTAAATTCTGAACATTGCATGCAGCGCTGCAACTGCATGCTTTCTGTGTGATCCTACCATCCCTATTATTGAGGGCTTCATGTTCATTTCCCCAGCTTCTTTACATTGGTCTATGTTGCTTTTTTCATAATTTTATATGTGATCAAGTATGCTTTTGTCATGTTATTTTACTTGCATTTTCCTCTCAGAAGCAGACATGGATGTTAAAGAGATGAAGGATCCAACAAATCAGGTCAGATCATTTGCTCTTCTGTTTTATATGTGATTTTTTTTTTTCAGACCTACACTTTATATTTTAGTCAGTATTATTTAGCCTTTTGAATTGTAGATGTATTTGTGTGTGATAGGAGTGGCTCAGCCCTAAAGTATCCAGAGACACGCCTGTTGGTCTTCAGCCTCCAGATATTTTAAACAAACAGGCAAAGGAAGATCAGCAAATATTGGTGCTACAGGCACAACTTCAGGTACAGACATGTGCAGATCCATGCTAAATGGACCAACAACATGTCTTGCATGTGTTTTTCACTCTCTCTCTGACCTTAAAACATACACAGTATAAATGATCTCTTATTCTGTTCCTCAAGGCCTCCAAATGCTGTTGTAATTTACTTTTGCTTAACTGTTACATGCAGTAAGGCTATTTCTGTATTACATCATTCTCTTTTATATTTCGAAGGAGCAGGGAAACTTTAGATTTCCAGTGTATGGCCCCTTTAAAGTTTTTCAGTTGTTCACTGTTTATTATTTGCCCTGTTTGCAAACTCAGCAACATCAAGGTGAACTGAAAGCAGCGCAGCTTCTGGCAGAGGTGGGAGAGAAAGAGCGTGTGAGGAGAGAAGAGCTGGAGAAGGAGTACCAGAGGATAAAAGGAGAACTAGACAGAGTACCTGCTCTTCAAAAGGAGCTGGAGCAAGAGAACGAGAGAATGAAAGAAGAAAATGTGAGAGCAAAGAAAGAGCTGGAGGCCCTGCCATCACTGCAGAGAGAACTGGAGCACCTGAGAGCCAAAGTTTCACAGCTCACACAGAGCACAGGTGCGGTAAACACACATGCGCACACATTGACGGCAATGATCCATCACTGAAACATGTATTCTGTGTGTGTGTATATATATATATATATATATATATATATATATAAGTTGCTACATGATGATAGTAATGGTGATTTATTGAAAATGAAAAGGTTAAAACATGAAAATGAAAAGGTTAAAACATTATTGCTGATTTTTAGATAGATTCTATTTTTGTTTTCTGAAAATATATGTATTTTAAAAATGACTCTCTTCCAGAAAGAGCAGAACCTGTGCATCCCGTTGCAGCCTCTCAGATTCCCCCTGCTGGAGACAAAAGAGATATACCGCCCATAGAAAGACAAGACATGAAGCACAGGAAGACTTGGGACAAGAAGAGTGAGGAGAAGGAACAAAGCAAAGGAGACAAAGAATGGAAAAAGAAGAAAAGTGGAAAAAAGGAAGATGACAAAGAAAGGAGCAAGAGAGGAACTGAGGGAGAACGTACTAAAGAACAAAAGGACTGGAAAAAAGATAAAAGCCACCAAGAAGAAGGTAAAGCAGGGAAGAGAAAAGAGGGGATAAAGGACAAAAAACGAGATGATGGTAAAATGGGGAAAGAAAGTGAAGACAAGAAAGATTTCAAAGAGTGGCAAGAGAAAAAAGAATGGAAGGAAGATAAAAAGGGGAAGAAAGACAAACATGTAGGACAGGATGAGAAGAGGGGAGACAAAAAGGACTGGAAGGATACTGGGAAAAAGAAAGGGAAAGAGGGAAAGGAATGGAAACTGAGCGGGGAGAGGAAAGAGGACAAAGACTGGAAACGCGATAAACAGAGTGGTGGGAATGACCATAAAGAATGGAAAGAGAAAAAGACAGATGAATGGAGAGGTGAAAAGGAGTGGAGAAAGGAAAAGAGTGAGGGAAAACACAACGATAAAACAGAGAAGAAATGGAAAGGAGAGAGAGAGTTTGGTGGAAAAGAAATGAAGGAAAAGCATTGGAGAGAGAAAGAAAGAGAGTCAAAAGATGAAGAGTGGAAAAGAGAGGGAATAAAGGAAGAGAAAAAAAACAAGGCATTCTACCATAAAAATGTCGGGAAAAGGAGTCCTAATGAAAAGGAGAAACTGCACAAGGAGAGACATGGGCATGGAGCGCCAGACGAGACAACCTCCCATCACCATTCCGACCATGAGAACTATTGGAGCAAACAGAGAGAGCGGATACAGCACTATAAAGGGCAGCGGGAGACGTGCAGCGGTGTGGCAGACTGCGCTCGAGTCGAGGGGCTCTCTCCGGTCAGCCTGCGGGACTTCGAAACACTTCTCCAATCCTACCTGAACAAGCTCCAGGATCCCGAGGACCAGACCTCCAGGGAAGAAGAGCTCCGTAAGCTGGTGAAGGAGTTCTTCACGGATGGAGTGTTCGCTCATGATCAGATGCCGTTCAGTGAGTTTGTGGAAGATGTGGGGGACATTCTGGAGGACATGGCTGAAGGTGAAGACAGCGACAGCGAGGAAGAGGAGAGCGATAAAGATGATGACGATGAGATGGAGGAATTTGAAAGAGAGGCAATGGAGAAATTTGCACTTCCAAAGGAAGTGAGGAAGGTTGAGAGGAAGGGAGAGCAGAAGAAAGAGAGCGGAAGAGTGAAAGGTTGAAGGATCCTCAAGGTGAAAGGTACATCTGGAAACTATAGGGCCTGATTTTCTGCTTAATAATGTGGAGTGTCATTTCTAAAGAGCATATTTATTTTGATCAGTAATGCTTTGCTTTTTCTTTTTTTAAAGATAAAGCACTACTGTAAGGCCTCAGTGATGGTGGTTTCCTTCTTCAAACACTGTTCTTCTCACTTGTCATTTTTACCTTTATCTGAACATGTTACACAATATGACCATTAAATAAAGACTCACGAGTCGCCTGCTCTGTCATCCAAAGATCTGGGGCTGGATTCAAGAAACTTTCTTAAGAATAAAACTTGTAACTTTTATTTTCTTATTATTTTCTGTTTTAAGAAATGTTAAGAATATTGTGTCTTACCAACAAGAATTTTTAAGAATCTTTTGTTTTTCTTAAGATGGTTCTTTAAAAAAAAAAAAAAAAAAACTGACAGAGAATTAAAATTTTGGAAAATATTAAAAATCATTGTAAATGTCATCTTCAAATTAGGATATAGACTGCAAGGATGTTTTAAAAAATATATGGGACCATTCAAATATTTTAATATTAAGCATTATAATACTAGATCCATAATACATATTACTACTACAATATATTTTACTTTAATAATCTAGCATACTTGTAAGCTTGTTGGATGTTTGTTCTAGATTAAAGTTAGTTATCAGCCGAGAAAGAGACAGAAAACCCTTTTAGAGATGATGAGGTGCTTGCTATTTAAAAATAATAATAAAATGAATATATGAATAAATTTATCTGTAAGATTTGTAGTATTATGTTTGTTTTAATATAAGATCAATGTAACCTCAATTGAAGGTTAGTATACAATCAGACAAAGTCAAATCATTTTATCATTAAAATGATTGATCATTTTGTCAAGATATTACTGAATCCAGCTCCAGGAAAACATGCTGACAGAGGGAATGATGTCAGGAACTGAGTTCTTTTTTTTTTTTTTTGGGACTCATCTACTGTTATGGGTTATGGCACATCAGGTGTATATTTAAGACCTGGCACATCTCGCACAAATATAATATTTGTCTGGGAATATTCATCAGAAGAATGTAGTTCAGTGTTGAGTGTGAGAGTTATAGTCAAAGCTGATTTGTGATAATGTTCTTATTTTGTCCCTTAAAGTAGTCACGTAACTATCCATGTGCATTTTAAGATCTTACTTGGCTTATACTGTGTGTACAGATATTGAGTAGAATTGTTCTGATAGACTATGTTAGAGTTTTATTAATGTTCATAATTTTTATTATGCTCTGCTTTTTTAAAATTCTTTCAATTATTTTGTTTGTCATTAGGGTTAGGACTTTAAACCCATTGTTTTTTATTTGTTTGAGAGTTTCACCATTATTTATTAATTTTAATGGAGGAGAACTTTAGTAAATAACATGCCTGTATTGTCTGGCCCTTTTGTAATTGTTAAAAAGTGTTGCTATAGCCAACAAAAATATAAGCAAATCCTTAAAGAAAAGTGGTGAGTGAAGGTTTGTCATTTTAAGATGTGTAATATGTGTTTTTTATCTGAAATCCTATTGCACTTGTGTCGAACTATATACGCTGTCAGGCAAAACTGCTTGCACATTTACAGATTTCACAGAACTGTGCTTTGTTGAACTATCTAATGCAAAGTCTCTTTAACTACTTAAAGGCAGCGTGTAGAAGTTTGTCACAGACCACTAAATAGTAACAAAAAGTGCAACACAGATAAATGTAATACTTAAATAACTTTTTTAAGTTTAATTGCTGAAGTTCAGATGGTTATGTTGGTAGTGGGAAATGTTTTTGCTGTAAAACTTTTTACAGAATAAAGAGGTGCATACGGTTATGCATGATGTGTTTCTTTTCTGTGAAAGTTATTTGCTGTGTTATTTGTACATTTTTAGAACAAAGTCAAAACGAGGCCTGCATCAGTGACTGGAATGCAGTTTACAGCTGGTAAAACCTTATCTCTTCATCGCATCACTTTGTAGTTCCTGAAAAGAAAGAAGTTTTCTCAGTTCCTCCTGTGCTACACCATATTTTAACATACAAAGCCTGGGTTTCTACATTAATGTCAAATAAACTGTGAAGTTTGTGTGTGTGTGTCTGTGTTTGTGATTTATGAGGACACAAGTTTGTATAATGACATGGATATTACACTGGTATTATGGCGTAAACATGAAATATGAGGACATTTCTTGAGTCCTCATATTTAAAATAGCTTTAAAAACATACTAAACAATGTTTTATTAAAGATGTAAAAATGCAGAATGTTTTCTGTGATGGGTGGGGGTAGTGCAGGGGGAGAGAATGTACAGTTTGTACAGTATAAAAACCATTACGCCTGTGTCCTCACTAAAATAGCAAAACAAACGTGTGTGTGTGTTATCATAATTCTGAAGAAAATCAGATAATGTATATATTGAGTGATATTTTTTCATCTGTACTTTGCCTATTTTCTCAAGTCAGTGAGAAAAAAAAAAAGGGGGGGGGGGGGGGGTGTTTGTTTTGTTTAAAAAAAGAACCTGTTTTTTTCACAGTAAAAGAGGAAGTGAGGGAAATAATATTTCATGCAGGGTCTGAACAAGTGCAGTGTGAGGGTAAATGCGAATGAAAACCTTCTGCAGATTCAAGGCATAGGAACAGATTTGTTCTTTTAAAATGGGTGTGACTGACTCAGATTGCTCGAGCTTCTGGTGGAGATTTGCACTGGGTTTAAGTATCTGCAATGTTGTTTTTACTCTTATAACTAAACGCTGCATAACCACTGAGGAGCATCTCATCAGAGACATGCCCAAGACTTCACACTGCAACCATTATCCAGGAAGGGGTCCATACACGGACTGCAATATTATAGACCTGCGCACTGATCTGTCAGAGGTAGGCCTTGAGGTTAGATCCCTTTGCATCATCAGCGATATCGCAAGCATTCCTGCCAATGCCTTTTCACACTTGACTTCTTTGGAAGTCCTCCAAATAGATGGTAAAAGCATTGAGAGGGTTCAATCTGGTGCATTTTCAGGACTCCCCAATCTGAAGTATCTCTGGCTGCTTTTCAGTGATTACATTTGCAGATCCGTTGCCATGGAAAGTCTTGCATTTGCTGGTTTGACTAATTTGGAGGATTTGACACTGATAGGTCTGAAGTTATCCAACGTATCCAGCAGTATATTTGATCCGCTGGTTAGTGTAATCAAATTAGACATTACCAGAACTTGTGCAATGGACCTTAGTGATATTTTCTGTTATCTTCCGGATGGAATGTCCCATCTGAAGGACCTGAATGTTATAGAAAGTAGGATTTCAACGATTGAGACCAAAGAATGTCCAGGGGGATCAAAGACCTGGCCTATGACTGTTCTTTCTGGGATTCGAAACCTTTATCTAATAGGGAACAGTATCGAAATTATCCAAGCAAACTCATTAGCTGTGTTCCAGAATCTCTCCAGATTTTTTATTGAGTTCAAAGGCGAGTCTCTGGACAGTATTTGGGAGTCTGGGATTGGAAAAGTCAGTGAGTTGAGTTTGTCAGGGTCTTTAGTAAAAAAATACTCAACAAACTTCAAAGATTTGTGTCATCTTGCCTCCAACCTTCATCTTCAATCCCTCAGCCTCATTTTTACATCAACAGACAGATTGTCTGCAGAGGACTTAAAGGATTGTGGGACAACATTGACGAAGTTATTCATCAGCAGTTCGGAAGTAGACCACCTGGACTTTAGTTTCTGGACAGGAAACACAGGTATGCAAACACTGCGAATGCACTATATGAAGTTGAAAGAAGCACCGTTCTGTGTTGGTGTGAATGGGACTGTGTGGTCCCTAACCTTACTAGACCTCACCGGAAACTCAATTAAAGTTATAGACGGAGACCAGTTTGCTTGTATGCCTCTTCTCGAGCAGCTCTTTCTCAGTAAAAATACCATAAAAACCCTACAGCTGAATGCATTTCGTGGTTTGCATCACCTTAAAATTCTCAAGCTTGACTCAAACAAAATTTCACAGCTTACTGCAAAGGATTTCAGATCTCTTAAGGCTTTGGAAATCCTGCTTATCGATGATAACATCATTGAGACTATTGAGGACGGAACATTTCGGGACCAGCGGGAGCTTCGTGAACTGTCATTTGGTAGATTGGAGTATGTTTATACGTTGCATCTAAATATGATTTTTCATGGGTTTCCACCGAAAATACAACGACTAAGTATCGATGCACATTATGGAACAACTTTTTACATGGGAAGTACACCACAGCCCAAGGGAACATTTCTTCTGGAGCTAAATGGAGACAGGCTGGATTTTGCAGACTGTAATACTACTGTTTTCAAGGCAGTTCGAGAGCTAAAAGTGAATTGCACCTTTTTCATATGCAAGAACGAGTTCATGGCACCTTATTTCCCAAACCTGGAATCTTTTGAGATCTTAGGAGAAGCTGAAGGAGCACATCACAGTTACACTAAAATCAATACACTGCACCGTCTCAAGCGTCTCAAGCTCATCAACCTGAACCTTTTCAATTTTACAGAAGCTGGAAGTGTCTTCAGGAACCTAACACAACTCCAAACCCTAGTGCTGGTAAACTGCCATCTCAGCTTCCTGACCAAGAGTATGGTTAAAGATCTGACATCTCTGCAGCTGTTGCGTCTCTACAGCAACCATCCTCTGATCTTGATTGATGGTGTGTTTGAAGTTTTGCCAGCACTAACAGCATTTGTTCTTGACCGAGTGGATTTCCAGTGCAGTTGTGTGAGTAGCTGGATCCTTGATTGGGCAGAGAGCACAGAAAAAGTCCAGGTTATCTACTTGCAGAAGCAGAAGTGTGTCTGGCACTATAAGAAACTCAATTTCTTGAAGACCATGGAGAAGCTGTGTCAGACTGACGCACAGTACATCTGTTATGTCGCCACAGCTGGCAGTGTTTGTCTTCTGCTGTCGGCAGCCGTTGGATATCGCTTTGCTCGCTGGCCTTGCGTAGTCCTCTTCTTCCGCCTGAGAGGATGGGTGGATAGGAGGTTTGGCAGGCAGTGGCATAAGAGGAGGAGAAGACTCCAGGAGATCGAGGAGATGCAGTACGATGCCTTTGTGTCTTTCTGTAGCCGTGACGAAGCCTGGGTTCTGGGGGAGATGGCTCCTCGGCTGGAGGAACAAGGGAACCCGAGATTGAGGCTCTGTTTGCACAACAGAGACTTTGAGGTGAGGTGTATAAAAATGAAATGAAATGATGTTCTATTTGATCCTCTGAATTTAAATACATTAAAAAAAATGCTGTTGAGGTACCTGCTTTTTATAAGCATTATCAGTTTATCCATTTCCAAGATGTAGTCTCATTGTGAACATCTTGTAGGTGGGAAAAGATATCATGGACAACATCAGCGAGAGTATCTACAGCAGTCAGTGCACAGTGTGTTTGATCAGCCGCCGCTATCTGCGTAGTGACTGGTGCAGTCTGGAGATACGAGTGGCCACACACCGGCAGCTGGAAGATCAGAAACACAGACTCATCCTCATCTTCCTCGAACACATCTCTCCTTTTGAGCTCTCTGCTTTTCATCGGTAATTATGGGCAGTGTTGGGGGTAATGCATTACAAGTAACATGAATTATGTAATCAGATTACTTTTTTAAGTAACGCATTACTTTTTAAATTTACAATAAAATATAAATAAAAGTTACTTTTTCAAATAAGTAATGCAAGTTACTGACTGACAGCTCTCCTGTCCCCATGTTGATTGAAATCGTAAGTAAGTCCAGAGGCGTTGTGTGTGCTGTGTGCGAACATGATGGTTGTTGTAGTTCTAGGCTAAATATGAGCAGGCATTTACTCATCTCGCTTGCACGAAAACAGATTCACTATTTCTATTCCTCAAAATGAATAAAAACAGTAAAATCCAAACTCAGAATTTTACGCAAACCTGTAATAATTAAATATATTCAATTAAAATTTCACAAATATACTTTATGTATTTAATCTCACTTTATTAAAAAATGTCTTTGCTGCTGACCTTCAATGATCCAATTAAACTATACTAATGAGCAAAAATTACTTTATTTTAGATTTAGAAATAAGAGTGTTGAACTTGCTCCTCCTGTATCCTATTCTTCTTTAATTTAGAATGGCAGTACAGCTGAAAGGTTTGTTTGAGCTGCGCCCTCTGCTGTACAGGCGTAAATATGCATTTCATTCAGCCTGAGGCTTATTCATTTCACTTTTGGTGTAAAAGGCAAGTGGTACTCACTGCAGAGTCTGTGATGGCCAGCTCCTCCTCTCTGGACATCCAGTGGGGTGGAGAGATAGAGTTGTGGGTAGGGTTAGGGTGTGGTTGTACATTCGCTCCTCCTCGCTAGACATTAGCTTCCCCTCGCTGGACGTTTAGCGAGGGGGAGCTAACGTAAGCTTCAACCATTTGCTCTGCAGTGAGCACCTTCTCGTAAAAGGGCCTTTACATTTGCCAAAAAATAGCTTTTTTTGTTGATGTTAAAAAACAAACAAGCAAGCCCAGCCCAGGTGAGAAAAAGTAACACAAAAGTAATGTAATGCATTACTTTTCATTAAAAGTAACTAATGCAATAACTAACTTTCCCCAACACTGATTATGGGAAGTTGGAAGATGGCCCTCTTAAGAACATTTACTGCAAAACTGCAACATATTCAGAGATGAGTATAGGAAATGACGATGGATCAGCCAATATACACTACTGTTCAAAAGTTTGAGGTCCATAAAAAAGAAATGAATACTTTTATCCAACAATGACAAATTAAAGTGACCAAAAGTGGCAGTAAAGACTTTTTTTTTTAATGAATGCTGTTTTTCGTTGTTTTTTTTTTAACTTTCTGTTCTTACATAGCTCACCAGTTTTCAACATTGATAATAATAATAAACATTTCTCGAGCAGCAAATCAGAATGATTTTTGAAGGAGAATTCAGGATTGCAATCACAGGAATAAATTACATTTAAAAAAAAAAAGAGTAAGCAGAAAGGTATTTGAGGCTGTGCTGTATTGAGAATAAATCACAATACACAACTTATTCATGATACAGCACTAGCTTTGAGCACCTTATTGCTTCTATAAAACAGTTACCATACAATACAAATATTAAAGCCAGAAATATGTATCAATGCAACTTTCATGAAGTAAACTTTTTCTAAAAGCCTTCCTTCCGCCGGAAAAAAATAGTCCCTGACCGTGAACAGCAACAGAAGTTACATTTTCACGCCATTAGATGGCGGCAAAGACTGTCTTTATGAGTGTGTCAGTCAGTAGCTAAGACTTTTACACTGAAAAGACTGAATTGTTGTGAACACGGAACAAGACGCAACTGACAAATGCTTTGACTAGCGCTGTCAGTCACAGGAAGACCCCTTAACTGTTAAAAGGACAAAATAATGCATCAGACATTTAAACAGATTTTTTATTATGAACATAGGACTGACCTGAAGGAAAATGCTAAATCTGAATGCAGGTAATAAACTCGCTCACTCGATCTCTTTCTCACAATACTCTTCTACATAATACAGGAAGCTTCAATGAACAATATCAATTGAGAACATACAGTTTACGTTGCTAAGAGTGGTTGCTAAGGGTGTTGTGTACTGATACATAGAACCGTTGGGTGAAGCGGTCATAGCCATGTTTTATCGTGAATAAAACACAGCTATGAACCAATCAGAATCAAGGACAGGAACTAACCGTTTTATAACATGTAATAATTGTAATAATATTTCAGAATTATACAGTTTTTTATTGTATTTTTGTTAAATGCAGCCTTGGAGAGCATAAAATATTTCTTTCAAAAACATGAAAAATTCTAACCGACCCCAAACTTTTGAATGATAGTGTATTATTAGGTTAAACTGTCATCTGATTTTTTTGCAGTACATATGCTAATCATTTAATATGATTTTAACTAATTTATTAATTTAAAAAAAAGTTGTTACTAATGTACTAAATCAAATACTGTTTGTAAATTTGCCTTTTGACAATTTAGTTGTCAAATCTAATAATTAAAAAAATGTTTTGAGATGAGTTTTAGTGATACAGTATATGGTCAAGAGGAAAATTAAAGGTGTGTGTTGGGGGGGGGGGGCATCTTACACCATCGTTCTGATTTCATGGATTTCTTTAAAGCAGATTCATTTTCTCATTTTATATATTGTCTAAACACGTTTGCCATTACTTTCAATAGTTTGGCCAGACTGGTGAGATCCCGTACATATCTGGACTGGCCAGAGGATGAAGCTGACAGAGTGCACTTTTGGGATCGTTTAAGGAGGAACATTGCAGAAGAAGACATGAATGACACTGAGGTTGAAAAGATACTACATTTAGTATGACTATAATATGAAAAATATATAAACTGAAGCTTTAAAAAAGAATCACGTTACAGGTGTCAAACTATATTTTAAATAATGTCCTAATTGTTTTACAGGAAGCTTCTTGAAACTACACCGTTAAACATCTGGTGCATTCCACAAGGACTGTGGTCAAGGAGCAATGATACACTGTAAAACAAATCTTATTAGTTCATTCCATTTTTAAAAATGCCTGTTATGCTTATAAATGTTATGCTTATCAGTGTTAATTAATGAGTATATGAAGCAACTTGTTGATTCTTGCTTTTTTCACTGTATGTTAATCCTAACTTAATTAGTAATTTGATAAAATGAATAAATTGCTCTTATCACAATCTTTTTCATCAATATCTGCACATTCTACACATAGTGCAGCTTTCACAAGTTACAACAGAAGAGATACTCTAGCCATTGTCACTTAAAGATTAACTAGAAGCCGATTTCCTCATCTGTACCATTATAGTTCATAAACACTCCAACGTAAAACCACATCACCTACCATTGGTGCTAAAAGACATTTCAGAATAGAAAACATGTTTTCAGTTCCCATTATGAATGTTCGTTTATATGTTCTATTTTTACACCAGTCAAAAAATGTTGAAATACTTCAAATTAGTTTTGTAGACAAATATAAACTGTACCTGTGAATGACTTTCTTTACAGAACTTAAATGTTTCCATGGTGCTCAAAAGATGTGCTTTATTTGCTGCAATACCTCAGCAAGAACATCTTTTCTCAATACTGATATCCTGCAAGTATTTTGGTTTTGAATGTAAATCTAGCAATACCTTCTTTCAAACACTATATGGCGCTGTTACACAGAGTTTCTCTCTCTCTCTCTCTCTCTCTCTCTCTCACACACACACACACACACACGTTTAAATAAACTATAATCTGATTAAGCACAAAGCACTGGCATGTTAACATAGGTCAGTTTATATTTTAATTCTTTACTCCAGTGACATTTTAGATGAAATTCACAAAATGTGATTGAAACAACATCAACAGCTGTCTTTGTTTAATTGGCACTTAACTGATCACTCTGAGCTCTTTGCAGCAGATAACACAAACATAACAATTTCAAGCTGTTCAGAGCCCTTAAAAAATGTATCACTGGCTCAACAACACTACTATAATTCAATGAATGTTTGTGGTATATGTTGCTTGTAAAAATGTAGGCCTAATGTAATGTAGTTGGAATGCCTGTAATCTGAAACCATCAATATCTTGAGACATACTTTTCACATCTGAGCTTGCGCAATACATTTGCTGGCATGTAAACGTCATTTCTGAAGTTCTATGAAATTGAGCAAACCTTCTTTACTACCTTGACAACTGGGAGAAAATATTAACTAAACAATAAAATAAACAAAAGATAAAAATAATAAAAGATTGAAGAAGATAAACTTCTGTCATTTATTATTGACCCTCATGTTGTTACACACCTGTAAGACCTTCGTTCATCTTTGGAACATAAATTAAGATATTTTTGATAAAATCCGATGGCTCAGTGAGGCCTGCATTGCCAGCAATAACACTCCCTTTTTCAATGCCCAGAAAGCTACTAAAAACATATTTAAAACAGTTCATGTGACTACAGTGGTTCAACCTTAATATTTTAAAGTGACGAGAATACTTTTTGTGCGGCAAGAATAACAAAATAGCTACTTTATTCCACAATATCTAGTGATAGGTGATTTCAAAACACTGCTTAATGAAGCTTCGAAGCTTTACGAATCGTTTGTTTCGAATCAGTGGTTCAGAGTGCCAAAATCCCATGATTTCAGTAAACGAGGCTTCATTACATCATAAGTGTTTTGAAATTTTAGTAGTTCATGTGACTCTGGCAGTCTGATACGTGCTCCGAACCACTGATTCGAAACAAATGATTTGTAAAGCTTTGAAGCTTCATGAAGCATTGTTTTGAAATCGCCCATCGCTATTTTGTTATTTTTGGCTTTCTCGTTGCTTTATAATATTAAAGTTTAACCACTGTAGTCACATTAACTGTTTTAAATATGTTTTTAGTAGCTTTCTGGGCATTGAAAAAGGGAGTGTTATTGCTGGTGATGCAGGCCTCACTCAGCCATCGGATTTTATGAAAAATATCTTAATTTGTGTTCCGTAATAAATGACATAATTTTCATTTTTGGGTGAACTAACCCTTTAAGATTTAGGCGTGTCCTGCTTCACAACATGTGCTACTCGTATTTTTAACATAACACTTTCTGTCTGATTCAATGTGACAGATTTTACATTCAGATAAAAATTTATATAGCCTATTTAAATATATGCCTTTCAAGACTTATCTTGGTCCCAAAAATACAGTCCCATTGGTGCTACCCATGATTTTAAAATGATTAGTTAGCCGTACATCCAGATATGTGTTTTCTAACTGTAAGAAGTGCTACCCATGTTATATTAAAGATCTTATACTGAAAAAAAAAAAAAAAAAAAAAAAAATTTTTTTGATAGGTTAACCTACTATTCTGAGCAGGTACAGTAGGTCAGAAATTTTTTTTTTACTGGCATGATATTCAGTCAATAGAGGGCTTCAACTGAATATTTACATTTAAAATAATAATGAGTAAAGTATAAAATAATGTTTTATATATATATATATTATACTTTTGACTTTGACTGTGATTAAAGTCAACAACACAGCAAGAAATTCTGTTGTATTGTAGTATTATAACGGCAAACAATACAACTCAAAGGCAAACAAAACCTACATTAATGTTGCATAGTACCAACCAAACACAGAGACTGTTGGCTTAGAGAACAGGGTGGAGGAGAATCACTGGACTGTGAGGGTTTTGTCTTGGTAATTGGAAAGCACATGTTCCTGATAATTGTGTTCTGGTATGCTGTGCTTTCTCTCTCACATAGCTGCATTCTTTCTCCCCCCCTCCCTCACAAATATATCTTCATTCTGCAGAAAGAAAGTTACACTAAAGAAGACTTCTTAAATGTATATTTTGATATGTTGGCAAAGTATGTTGGCTGAAAACTTGGAAAACTTGCTGAAAGGTCTCTGACTAAACTCCTAAGGTGTGGCTATGATGATCTCACTATGCTAGTATCTCACTAAGCCTTTGTGCAACAACCAAATACATGCTCCTACTTGTGATAGGCACACTCTCTCACACAGGTCATTTAGACATGGGCAATGCAGTTGGAACAGAACACACTATAATAAACCAAAAAGCAGAAAGTGTAATAGATATTTAAAAAAAATAATTAAAAAGTAATTTAAGTTGTATTATTAACTTCCTAAAACCTCTTCTCACCTCATTTTCTGGCTTGGTTATGACAGTAGACTACGCTTTGAGGGGAGTTATGTCCGCACAACACCTCTCTTGAGTAATATATCCTGTTTTCCCCACCCATAAAGTTCTGGGTATACGCCCAGTGATTTGATGGGAAAAAAAGCAACTTGGTAAGATTGGAATTCACAGAAGAGGCATTTTATAGGCATTGTACTGGCTTAACATAGAAGAGGCAAGAATCAGCAGAAGAAAAGCAAAACTAGGTAAGCATTCCTATTTGATCCTAAGAGGTTAGCAGACAAACTCTATTGTGTTATTTGATAATATTTAGTCGGTTTAGAGTAAAATAGGATGACGTTGTGGGTATTATAACACATGTGTTTCTGTGTTTAGAATATTCATTATTTATTTAAGTTGCTTTGTCTCGATATGCTTGCTAAAAATAGCCTATAGGTTTTCTGGTCTTTCAGCTTGGTTAGTTCGCTGGTTTTAGGGAAGTTTGGGGCACTTTTCAGCTGGTAAAACTGGTCTGTTAGCTGGTTGGAAGACCAGCCTAAATCAGCTTGAACACAAAACTTTGGCATCAAGTCAACGGGGTTCCATAAATAAGGTTTCGTGCCAGTTCAAATGTGTCACTTTCCGTTTAATCTTCCTACTCTGCCTAAATATTTCAGTCCTTACGCGTGACCGTAAGCTCACTTGTCCGGTGACTACAAGTAGCCGATCCAATTCCCTATAGATGTAACCCAAGCCCTTCTCTTTTTACACCAAAGAAGAAATCAGAAACCTGCCTTTTATTAATTCAGAGCGTTTTCTCAGAGCGCACGCGCGCGGATTCTGCTGCAAATCCTCCACGTGAGGTGAATACATTCCCTCCTTATTATGCGTCGTTTGCGGTGATAAGCACTGCAGTCGACCTTACGAGCATTTTGGGGAAATGCACTCGATCCTGAACCGGACGAAGCACGACCTCAATGTGTCAGCGACGACACGGCCACCAGAACGGCGTTAATAATGAATACAGAGATAAGAGCTCGAGACAACTTGCTCAACCTTGCCTTCAAGTTCTGACAGCCTGGAGCACGCTAAGGAAATGATTCACACCTCACGGATAGAGAGCTTCAACATTTAGGCTACATAGACTGGAAAAAACACCAACAAAAAAACCGAAAACTCTCCTTATTTGGACAGTCCACCCCCAAAATTACGTTGTTCCAAATCATTCACTTCATTGTAGGCCTATAGAAAAAAAGAAAAGAAAAAAAAAATTATATATATATATATTAGTAGACAATTAATGTTTCGAAATATACATTCTCGAACATAACATTTCAGTAATGAGGTACAATTACCCAAGTACTTTACATCTATGCATATATTCCTTAAAAAAAAAAGAACATTTAGTAGAAAAAATATTATAGGCCTACAAATGATGTGTCCTGTATCCGCTCAGTTACTTTAGGAATGAGATCATTCCAGTCATGTTAGGGCAATGAATTAAGTGTGATAGCTATAACTAATGTATGTCCTTGCAGGAACAAGAATATCTTAAAGAAGTAAGAGCCATGAACCACCTGCCTGCACAAACTAAAAAAATTTATCTGTTTGTTAGCTGAACATGAGTCTTAATTTTTTCACTCAGTTTCTTATCCTCGTTCTTTACATTTTCAACTAGTGATGCAAGTTTGACATTTTTTAGTTAACATCAGGAAACAAGGGTAAACCACAAGTAGCCTAGAGGGACATCTAGAGGAGCAGGAATGGAATGCAGTTCAACAAAGAAAACTGTGAGGAAAGCATACCAAGGCTTCATTTTGCCACTATTGCAATTTTTATTTGCCCCTGTGAGCAAAACATCTTCCCATTGACCTTATTTAGGGTAGACGCTGTATTTATTTATTTGAAAAATGAAAACAAGGCAGTGGAAATAGACAAACAGTCCGTTCAACTGGTTGTAATGTTGTGTAACCTGGTATCTGGTACCAATATGTTGAACCTATTAAATAGACCATTCTTCACAGCCTCATTTTCATATGCACAAAATGAAATACGTATTGTGATACTGACTAAAGACTGTTGCTATTCACAAACTTAAAGGGTTAGTTCACCCAAAAATTAAAATAATGTAATTTATTACTCACCCTCATGTCGTTCTACACCCGTAAGACCTTTGTTCATCTTCGGAACACAAATTAAGATATTTTTGATGAAATCTGATGACTCGGTGAGGACTCTATTACGAGCAAAGCCACCGAACCTCTCAAGATCCAGAAAGCTACTAAAGACATATTTAAAACAGTTCATGTGAGTACAGTGGTTCAAGCTTAATATTATAAAGTGACGAGAATACTTTTTGTCCGGCAAAAAAACAAAATAACGACTTTTCAACAATATCTCGTGATGGCCGATTTCAAAACACTGCTTCTGAGCTTTTGTTTCGAATCAGTGATTCAGATCTCCTATCAAACGACTAAACTGCTGAAATCACGTGACTTTGGTGCTCCGAACCAGTGATTTGATTCGTAAAGTTCCGAAGCTTCATGAAGCAGTGTTTTGAAATCGGCCATCACTAGATATTGTTGAAAAGTCTTTTTTTTTTTCTTTTCTTTTTTTGGTGCACAAAAAGTATTCCCGTCACTTTATAATATTAAGGTAGAACCACTGAACTCACATGAACTGTTTTAAATATGTTTTTAGTACCTTTATGGATTTTGAGAGAGGAAATGTCATTGCTCTCAATAGAGGCCTCACTGAGCCATCGGATTTAATCAAAAATATCTTAATTTGTGTTCTGAAGATGAATGAAGGCCTTACGGGTGTAGAACGACATGAGGGTGAGTAATAAATTACATTATTTTCATTTTGGGGTGAACTAACCCTTTAACAATTTTAAGCAGCTACACTACAGTCAAGCTACTGTTGATACAACCAACAGTTAAAGCGGCAATTTATTTAAAAAAAAAATGTATATCCAATTATGTAATTCATAATTTAATCATAGCCACATTTTCTGGCGCAAACATAATGAGTGATTTATGAATGAATTAACACTCAATTACAATTAACAGTATTAAACTTGAACAGGTAAATTTAGAAATAGAAGAGAAACACCCTAATTTACATAAGTGAGTCATACTATGCATAACAATTTTTGTAAATCTGTTCATTTACATGAAACTAAATGATTCACTATAATAAGTCAGACTCCAACACTGCATCCATCAAAATCAGACTTTCCAAAGCTACATATTTGATGGTTTGTTTATTCCTTCAGCTCAGCATTTAGTCATGCTACACTTTTGGTATAGTAACTCATTACTGGAAAAGCTACATTAGGCCTATAAAACCAGCTGAAATTTGAACATTTTTAAATAAAAAATTAGTTAGTTACTCCCCAACACAGGAGCTAATGTGTTAAATTTTGTGGCACTAACTGAAGTCTGAACAAGTCTGCCTCAATGCTTTCCAGTGTGCTTTTAGTGCTCATTTCCGTTTGGCAGCTGGCCTGTATTGCAAGTTAATGGGTTTTGTTGACTTCTGAATTTTACAGCATCTCATTACATGACAGTTTGTTTGGGTCCTTTGAGACTAATCACTAGGAGCACCTATCAATCATCCTGCTTGATGCTTCTGCCTTTGTCTGTCCCAGTCTGAGCTTGAGTATCACTCCTAATGAAGTGCATCCCATTTAGAACAATGACAACATTTTTAAAGACAAAGCCACTTCTCTCTGCAGCAAACACCAGCTTCTTGCAGCCACACACATGACCTTATTCATACAAAGAATCTGTCTTTCCACATCTGCAACTACAGTAATGCAATGCCACTTTGGTTGTTCAGAAGAGAGAGGAATAATAACCATTATTATCAGTATATTCCACCAGGTCTTCCTTTAGTATTTTCACCCAAGCCCTGCTCAGGCTTCTCTCTCTCTTTAATTAGGTTAATAGAGGTCCATCAGTAATTGGGAAGATGGCAGGGCAGTGGTGTAATGTACTAATGTTAGTGGTGTAGTGTAAGTATTCAGGTGTGACGTCTGTCAGATGGAAGATTTACCTGGAAGGGGTGGCCTATAGAATTACCAATACGTCACACCCACATTAAAATCACATTAATTTTGTGTGTGCATGTGAGCGTTGTAGCTCATCTCAAAGGAAAATGCAGGCCTTGTTCAGTTAGGCAGCAAAAATCTGATTTTTCCCCTTCCCGTTTAGTTTTTTAGTAGTCTGTGCAGAAAAAAAAAAAAAACTAGGAATGCATGATATACTGTACAATATTAGAGTTTTTCTCATTTTTTTGTTTTTACATTTAGATTCATTTGCTGTAATCTTGTAATCTTCAGCATTTTTTCATACTGTACATTATAATGTTGTGATGTGTAAACTTGTATTTAAAATGATTCATTTTTAGGCTTTTATTTAAACAAACTAGTAGAGAATTTCCGTAGCAGTTATTGACAGGTTATCATACATAATATAAAAATGTTTGCTTTTATATATTTGGTGTTTTGGTGTATTTTGTGGAATTGTGGCCTTCACTGGTGTTTTACTGTACCTTGTGTTTGTTATGGATTAGCCTGCTAAATGTCACTGGAAGGAAACCCAAATTAGATCATTAATTATTTGTTAGTGTCAAATATGCGATGGGATCTACAGTACAAGAATATGAAATGCAGTAGGTTACACTTTATTGCTTGACTTTGTTTGTTGGCAGGGAAGGTTTGAAGGGGTTTTCATCCAAGAGGAAAGGCCTGTGAGAGTGGGCATCCTTCAAAGAGTGTGTATTAGCTTTTGTGTATTTTTGTTGTCGGACGAAAGAGAGAGAGTGTAACAGACATGTAGCAGGCAACCCCAACGGTAATGTGAGCCTGTGGATTGAATATCCGTTAAAGATCACAGGTTCCATTGTCTTGGTATATACTCTACAGCTCTACACACTCCTCCTCTGCTCCTTTCTCCCGCCTCCCTTCTTCATGCTCCTTAATTATTCTAGCATCATCCCTCTCCTCAGGTCACTCATTTTCCAGTGCCTGCCCTTTCTTTTGGTTATCCCAGCTGCTAAAACAACACTTGCAAACATTATGACTCCATCCTTACAATGCTTATTGTAGTGTTTCCCAACATTTAGTTTTGTTTTAAATTTTTTTATCTTAGGTACCACCATAACGGTCAGTTGCAGCATTGACGCAGGATCTAATTGCAGCAGTAATGTTTAATAACAATACAAACAAAATAACAGACACGCAGGAGCACAAGAGAAATGCAGGAGTAAAGCATCCAACTTAACATAGAAGAGAACGGAAAAAGAAATGACTGAAAATTATGGCTCATTATACACAGACTAGGGTGCTGTTTACACAACACAGTTTTCAACTAAAAAAGGAGAACTTTTTATGCATTTTGGGCCTGAAAATGCAAACTTAAAAAAAAAAAAAAAAAACAGGTTTCAAAGCACACGTTTTTGTAAATGATATCGCTGTTGTCTCGATGTAAACTAGAAAAAAATGTGAATTTGTGGAAACGGTAACATCATGCACATGCATATTACATGTTCAGTCTATAGTAGTTTCTTTACGAAGTGACATCGCCAACTACTGGCCTGGCATGCACAATACAGCCTTTTTAGTAGTTTTTGCTGATCTGTGTGAACAAGGATCATTTTAACAATGTTGTTGTCTGTACACAAAAAAACTTTATTATATTATTTACATATATTATTATTTATAAATATAAGTCTGTTTTATAGGCTAACAAAGCTAGATCAAAATATTTCCAAGTATCCCATGAGGTACACTTATTGTCAGAAGATGAAAAGTGAATCAGTTTGTGTTCAGTATATGATGTTTTATGTATATTGTTCTCTCCTTTGTACAGTTACAGATATGGAGGGTGCCATTAAAACCGTTGTTATGCAGTACCTGTCTTCAGCACGTGGAAAAGAGAGCCTGGGTGGGAAGAGCTTCCAGAAGTTAGTCCAGGGTCAGCTGGGCAACATCCTGAGTGTAAGGAGCTCAATTCTTACATTTGACCAGATGTTTTTTGGTCCATTTAGTTCATTTAGTTGTCCATCTTAAAGATATTTTGTTCAAAATGTTATTTTTAATCATCTTTTTGCTTTCATTGAATTGAGTGGGCCTGTGGTGTGACAACTGAATTAAAATTAAAAGTACAAATATTTCCTAATCTAAAGTGCTGCATGCATGTATAAAAACAATCAGCAAAATACATTTTAGTTTAAATAATAGTTTTAGATGGAGTATATCATGTCACACTACAGAGCATGTCAAATAATGAGTAAATGTCAAGACTATGTGCAGCGGCAGACTAAACCAATAATCGCCCAATTATGCCCTAGGGAATCAGGGGGCCCCATCTAATATTGGCGAAACATACAGTATTTGGTAAACACTCCATTGCTCAGAAGAGTGTCAAAGGTTTTTATCTACGTGTTTTGCAGTGTTGTAGCCGTATCTGTTGATTTCTTGAACACAATCAGAGGTGTTTAAGTTAGAATCCACTCAGCATGAAAATGAAAGTTTTTGTTCGGTCATTAATTATAAATAACAAAATGATTAAATGTATAGTTTTAAATGATTTAATTAGTTGTAAATTAAATAATTTTAAATATTAACACTCCCTCTCAGGACACTGATAGTGCTTCAGCAGTGAAGGATATGATGAAAGGACTGGATGACAACCAGGATGGGAAAGTCAGTTTCCAGGAGTACCTGACGCTGGTGGGCTACCTGGCGAACTCACTGAGTGAGCAGAAAACCACAGCCAGTGGACATGCAGAAGCCCCAAAGCACTGATGACAGCTGATTACACTGACACTAATTTGTATTGCTGGAGTATTACACCAGTAATCATGGTAAATAAGGGAGAATGGGGCTGGTTGTCACACTTTTTACTTTAAATAAATGGTAAAAGTCTGTATATGCACACCAACAAAACATCAAACTGTTCTTTTGGCCAACAGACATTAATAAATTGTGTGAAATTACAATATATATACTGAGATTTAGCCCATGACTTCCCAGTGTAACAACTAGCCCCGGTCTCTCTCTAATGCAATATAAAATCTGCAATTAAACTAAAATTATATGAAACACTTTTACATTATAAAAACATTACATTCAAATTATAATACTGTTTACATGTATTCATATTTTATGAAATTATGACCTGTGGCCAAGTACAAGTGCTAAATCCCCCCCTCCCCAAAAAGTTTTTTTTGTGTTTGTTTAAATTCCATTTTTATTTCAAGATTTGTGTGGTTTCACAAAGGATTTAAAAGTAGGGTAGGCAATGTTTAGGGTAGGCAAACCCAAACACTTGGAAATTATGCCTTTCTATGGCAGCACTATCATTGCTGAAATGAATCTGCAGCAGTCAGGTGGTACAAGTCAGAGCTTGTTCATTAATATCATAATGTTATGTGCTTTGGGACATGAGGTAATTTAACCCTTTGCAGACTCTGCTCTGGCTGTGTGCGTTTATGTGTTTTGGAGGAAGGGTGTCTTTGGAGAGCGCTCTGAAGGGAGGGTGAGATCTTATGCTTTCAAAGCTAGCTTGCTATTGCTAGCCTCTCAGAAATTGCCTACCCTACCTTTAATTGTTTTTACGCAATGAAATAAGTGCTTTTTATGCTTGATTAGTGCTTGCTTAGATAATAAACATAATAAGGCATAAAAATGTAAGCCATACTACAAATGGATTTATAGATTTACTCGATGTGGTAAATTAGAGCGTTACACTACTGGAGAACTTTTTGTATAACTTTTCAATAAAAATATGGAAATAATGAAAAAAAAATCGTTGTCTTTTAAATTTCAGACATGTAATACAAGCTAAACATCATGCTTTAGGTACAACACGCCCTAGCATCAATACATATGTTTGAATGTGTTAGTTTTCTTTCAATTTGCCCATTTGTGTGTGTGTGTGTTCTTGTATGGTTTAAGAGGACACAAATCTGTATAATGACATGGGTATTACAACATAAACATGGTTTACACTTCTTGTGTCCTTGTGAACCAAATGGATTTAAAAACATACTAAACAGTATTTTTTTTTTTTTTTTTTCAAATACTTCAAAACATTCCAAAAGTTTTCTGTGATGGGTAGGTTCAGTGTAATGGGACAGAATAAACAGTTTGTACAGTATAAAAACCATTATGCAAATGGAAGGTCCTCATAAACCACATATAAAAATGTGTGTGTGTGTGTGTGTGTGTGTGTTTTCAGTCCCAAACCTTGGCTGGCATATGTGTATGGACACCGTTTGTTTAATGATGAATTAACACCTGTGCAGCAGTATCAGGTGTGACAGGACCACATGTAGTCAGATGCTCACTCAACGCACACACACCTGAGAGAAAATCAGCACCTCTAAAGACCCTTGGGCTGTTAGTAACCACATTTGTGCCATGTAACCTTGGTTAGCCTGTAACATAATCAGTCCTCAGGCACCTGACCCCATTTCATCTTATGGCATATGCCATTATGTTAATAATTTTAGGGAAAAAATCCAAATCAATAAATTTACTTCTACATATTATATAATTGCTAATTCTAACTATATAGACTCTCATATACTAAGAGATACATGTGTATTTTATGTATTGACTATATATATATATATATATATATATATATATATATATATTACACATATATGTATGTATACTATATACAGTATGTATACTATATACAGTATGTATAAACCATATTTTACAGCATCATTGCTAATATTGTGGTATTTCTAGAGCTGTCGGATGTTTGGTACAGCGATGTTTGTGTCTAAGTCATCATTTACAGGAGATAAATGATTTAGTTCGGGGTGCTGAACTATCACGTCTCTAAAAGTTTAATGTGACAAGCACCAGTACATATAACTAACCTTTAGGATCAAACATATCTATTTACCCAAAAGCTCTTCTTTCAGTAAAGTCCAGGTCTTCAGAGCATGTTTATATACATGAGTTTCATGTAGTATCATTAGATAAATACGAATGTTCAATAAAACAAAACAGTATGTGGCTTGTTTTCAATTGCTCAAATTACCATCTAAGGCAGAAAACTTTCACTCTTTCAATTACATCAATGAGTATCAACATCACATTTACTCTTTTATGCAACACTGTTTTTTTTTTGTTTTTTTTTGTGAATGTGTAAACAGAGAGGACAAAAGGTGGGAAATAGGTAGGCAGAGATAAATGAACGATGGATAGAGGGAGGGACGGAGGGAGGGAGGGAAGGAGGGAGAAGTGCAAGGTATAATGGGAGGAGAACCAAGTAGGTATATAAATGGTGCCCATCGCCTCCTGTCTTCACCAGCATTCGTCTCTCCTCAAGGAACAGAAGAGCAGCAACTATCTAACAGCAAGGTAAGGGAAAGCAAAGGATGGACGGAAGAACAGATTGTAATTGTGAATTATTGCTATATGCTAGATGGATTTTGTGCTGCCTGATGCTTCTTAAAAGCTTTTGGACCAGACTACTAAATAAAGACCTGGGCATCTTTTGCACATGAGAATCGTGCGCTAAATTAAAGTTTGGTGTAAAGAGCAGCTGTTTAACAAGCATATTTTAACATGGCTTTTCTGAGGCTCCCCACCTCAAGTTTTGTATCTGAGGAGAGTTTTCTTCTCCTCTTAAGTTACTTTTGCCAACCCAACCCAATATATGTATCAGTTCATCCATCAGGACAAAGCACAGCTCAAACCCAGGGCAGTGTTTGTTTAAATATATGTGTATGTGTAGCGAATTGTGGGCACTGAGATTGGCTTGGATTACACTTGGCCAAGTAACTTCCTCCCCAGGTTTGGAGTGTTTTCTCCAGTTTAGGATTTCACCCTTATCAGGCGAGTCACATTTCCCTTCTGTAGTTGAGTTAAGCCCCTCGTAGGATGATCTGGAAGGAGAAGGTGGGGGCCACTGCGTGTTATGCTGAGAATATATTACTGCTTCTTTTGCAATGTTTTTACTGTTGCGGTCTGAATATAATAAGCCTGCCTCATGCTTTTAAATATTTAACATGAGCCAGAAATACTCCCCCTAAAGAAAACCTTTTGTGCATCCTTGAGTGCATTTATAAGTCTAAATACAGGCACTTGCTACAGTGACCAATAAATGTTGTTGGTTTTTTTTTCCCCAGAATGTCTTTTAACTCAGAGAATGCCTCCACTCTGGAGAACGCCATGCAGCTGATGATTCAGACGTTCCACAAGTACTCTGGGAATGAGGGTGACAAATATACTCTCAGTAGGCAGGAACTCAAAGAGATGCTTACGCAGGAGCTGGGCAACTACCTTGGGGTGAGGAGAAAAGAGAGTTTTGTTTTCTTTGCGAAAGTCAAACGTTTCTGATAACCTTTATCTGCATCTCTCTTGCTCCACAGAATGCACAGGATAAGGATGCAGTAGATAAAGTTATGGGAGACCTAGATTCAAACAACGATGGTGAGGTGGACTTCACAGAGTTCATCATCCTTGTGGGCGCCCTTACCGTAGCCTGCAATGACTTCTTCCTTGAGTATCACGAAAAGGACGGAAAGAAGGCTGACAAGAAAGAGTAGAGCTGAATTTCTCTGAACAAAAGCCAACACATGACCAGTGAAGGATGATTAGAGGGAAATGGGGGGAGAAGGGGAATATTTGTGTGTATGAATCTTGCTTACTGATACCGAAAAAGTTTCACCTCTTCATCCACGTTCAGTGCAATCCTGGGTACACAAAATGCTCCATAAGGAGCAACATGTTTCCAACCCCTGAAACAACCTATTAAAAATGAAAGCATAAGGAATGAGATTGTGAGATGGTCTTTGTTGAATATGTGAATATGTGTTTCTTCCTTTGTTTTGTTTTTTAACAATTGGAGTTGTTCATTTTAAAATAATCTCTCCATATTACAATAAACTGCATATTTAAAATAAATAAATGAGGTTGGTGTGCTTTTTCATTGTGAATGTAGCAGTAATGCTTACTGTATTGGACATGTTAATCTTTTAAAGTTTTTTTTTTTTTTTTTCCCCCCCCATCAATGATACAAGGATGAAACAAAAATGTATAAAGAATGATTACATAAAATGTATAGTCAGTAACAAGGGGATCGGCCAACATAGGCCAATATTAAAAGTTTTAACTAAACAGGCTTTTTCAGTGACAGCACGCTAAAATAGGACTAAAACAAGCATAAATTAATAACTTTAGAGGTTCTCAAATGTGGAGAAGGAGAGTGACCTTGTACACTTTCAAATATATACTGTTCTGCATTGACAACAGATGCGAGAACCAGTGAGTTAGAGTTGTGTGGAGTTTCTTCTTCTATGTACATTATGGCGCTCACTGCCCTACGCCAGTGGTTCCCAACTCTGGTCCTGAAGTACCCCCACCACTGCACATTTTTGATATCTCTCTTATCTGACACTCATCTGAAATCTTAGAGTGGGGGTGTCCAATCCTGCTACTGGAGAGCCACTATCCTGCAGAGTTAAAAATGCTGCCTTTCGGAGGGCGCATTCCAAGGTAGGAAGGCATCAAGGCACATGCAAATCCAGTGTTAGCTTTAGTACCTGTCTCATGAGATACCTTCATCTGATCGATTTTTGAAGGCAGCATAGATGCAGAGATGGTCTTATTATTGGGAGATACGAGTGTCTGTGGCTCTACCATTGGAGAAAGCGTAACGGCTAACATGTGCCTTGATAACCTATCACATTACAGCCTTGACATCATTTTGTTTAGAGTTGTGCGACAGTCAGTCACTTGCCCTGTCCAAATACCCACACTTGCGGTCTTGTTCACTTGAGAGCGCGTGTACGCGACAGGAAGTAAGTGCGCAAGACTGTCCCATGTCTTAAAAACGCCCAAGTGCAGTGCCCTTAATGCACACTAAACCCACACTATCTTAAATACAGCTTCAGAGCGGTACTATAATTTGGTAGTAAAACAAAGTGTTGCACATTTTATTGATGCAAAAATGAGTAGGCTATGTATATTTTGTACATCATTTGCAACTGCTCTTTATCACTTAAAAAAGCACCACAATTTTAAAATTGTGTCTTCTGTTAGTTACGTAGTGACCACTGAACAGACATTTAGAAGTGTATTTTAAAAAGCAAAGTATTGAAAATAATAATAAAAAAAAAAGCTCTTTTTTGCAAGACTATAAGTGTGTCCCATCGGGTAATCAAAAGTTCTATACACACTTGCAGTCTTCACGCCCACTTGAACACTTGAGCCAAATACAGGAAATAAGTCATGTAAGTAGACAAGTGGTCAAGTGCAAAGACTGCAAGTGTGCGTAAGTTTGCTGATACCATATCATACCCCCCTGTAAGCTCTAAAAATAGATCAATCCAAAATGAATGTTTAAGAGCAAACATGTTGAAGATTAGCCAATGGGCTGTCAATTCATTAAATGATAAGCCGTTTTCCCATAAAAGCAGTTTATTCAGTGTAGTGAAGCCTCACCTTTACTGACAAAACAACCTTTGGTCTCCTTCCCCACATATCACAGTGTTTTTTTTTTGTTTGTTTTTTTCTAAACTTGCCTTCAAGTTGCTTTGATATCGCACAATCCTGCACTTTCCATTCTGTGACAAGTGAGCTATTAAATAAATATGCAGTCTGAAAGTTGCGGTTGGTGGTCAATTTGTGTGAAAATGTAAGTTTGTGGAACGCACTTCAAAATGGCGGCAAGGATTCCCCTGAGGGGAAGTGCTCTAGGGAAGTTTGCGAATGCATGTCTAAAAGTGGAGTGGAACGCAGCCACGGAATCTAGATAAGGTTTGACCAAGAAGTTGCTAGATTTGTCGCTAGGCTTTTGGGAAAAAAAAAAAAAAAGTCTCAAAAGGGGCGGGGAAGTCGCTAAATCTAGCCACAAACTCCTCAATTGGCAGCACTGCTGGGGCTGCGACGTCCAAAATCGCATGCTCTAGGAACTTATTTTGAATATGTAGTTTATTTCATGACAACTAAAAAAAATATGTTCTATAGGCTATAGTATGAATGTAATCTGGACATACATTCGCCATGTTGACCTTATCACGCGATTTACCACCGCCATTCACAAATCCTCTCCCGTGGCCTTATGGAATAGTACAGTGTCCATCATATGCACACTTGCCGGAAGAAGTAAGTCATCTGGGTACTTTTTGCCTACTCTTTTATGAGTACCTACTGTGAATTCGAACATACTTCTTTTGTCACATAGGCTTACTGTTTTTCGCCTAGGCTATAGTATGGAAACAGCCCTAATGCAGCTCAGGTGTAAACGCGTATGTGTCTACTTGTGATCCAATCAACCAAAACGCAAGACCAGTTATAAACAGGGCCTAAAATGTACAGTGCTGGGGTACTTCAGGACCAGGGCTGGGAACACTGATGGAAACGAACAAAACAAAATTTCTCTTGCGCGAGATTTGAATTAATTGAATTAATGGATTTTTTTTGGTTGGGTTGAGTAGATTTTTATTATGGGCCATCTGTTCCTTTTATATAGTCCCTACAAAGAACACCGTGCTATTTAGGCCTATTATTTATTTATTTGTTGTAAATATTGTATTTGTAGGCTTATACTCAAATAGTTTTGTTCAGTATTTTTTTCCCCCAACACACAAATTAGGAAGAACATTAATTACGAGGGGGGCGCAAACGTTTTTCGAGTTTCAAAGATAGATAGATAAATTTGACTAAAATTAATGAATATGAAATAGGCCTAACAAAATATTGCGTAAATTTTAAGGATAATTTTGTTAAAAGACAAAAATGACAAACAAAATACTGCGTAAGAATGAATGAACACTGATAGTGAGTTGATTCTTGACCATTAGAGGGCAGTATTGAACCAAAGCTGAGCAAAGTCTCAGGCTTTTGTCCAATTCGATTCTTTGTTTTTGCAGACAGTAGCTTACTCATTTAAAGAAAGACTGCATGATAATGCCCATTTCTTATTCAATAAAATTATATCTCATTTGCATTCTACATGAAGCATTCACTATTTTTGTCACCAGGGATGTAGGAACATACAAAAGCAAGGTTCTGTTTTATGTAGTATAACCTGAAGGTCACATTAATATAATATGTGGACGTGCATTTCCTTTCTCTAAGCTGCTCTCATGAAAAGTTGGCTTAAAGAGCTTTCATAAAAGAGGATGCGCAGCCAACTTGAAATAAGACATGAATTTATTATGTTGTCGGGAGGTGGCAATGCCAACGGATGTGAGTTTAGAGACTAGTCAGAAGTCCTTGGGCAGCAGAATAACACAAAATTTCCAATTAAAAAGTACTCTAGACCGTCTTGTTTGAGTATTCAAACAGAACCGATAAAGACATTGCATTCAGTGCAAAACATTGAGTTTAACTTTTCCTAAGAGAGAGACACAAGTGTTATTTGTGCAAATAGGCCAAGAATTGTCAAACACAAAGAGCTGATGAATTTCTAATCTTTATTTGACAGGTTAAATGTGATCGGTCAGCCAAGGTAGGGAGGTGAGGATAGGAGGCGGGCATTTAAGTGCCAGTGTGAATAAGAAGGTGCACTCTGATTGGCCAACACACAGATGTTTTGACACAGGAATCATTGTGACATCACAGTTCTGTATTATTGCAGTATTGAATAGGCTGACTTGATCGTGACATGGTATAACGTATAGGGAGATGCACTCCTCCCTTTGTCTCTTCCCTTCATTCCATTTTTCCTCTGATGAATTAAAGACACTTGAGCACTTATGGTTATGAAAGCCGATTTGCTTGCTTTCATGGACAGTATACTTTAATGAATAGAGACATGACCCTGTGTGGTGAATACTGACTTGTGTCCTGTCGCTGATGTCACACAGTGAACGCACATGGCGACTTACTGGAAACCTCCTGCCATTTGGAGCTCAAACAAAGACAAAAGTAATGCATTTATAGCTTGACTTTCATCCTTTTTTTAAGCTAACGGTCAGGATATGTTAATGTAATAGAGCAGCTGTACTATGCAGCTTTGTGGTTTGTAATAGGGCTTTTTTGCAGAGTAGTGCTGGTGAGAGAAATATGAGAGGAGGAATGAGAAAGACTAAAGAAGGATTGCATGAGTGGGGTCATTTGAAGTGCTCAGGAAATATAGTAATGTAATCCACGGGTGAACATTTTTGCATAATCTACTTTCTGAAAGATGAGTTTTGGAGATTCCCTGCTTAATGAACCCTATGGATGAAACTGATAGAGAGATCCACACTTAAAGTCTTAACTGCCAGCTAGTGGACCTCGAATTCATTGGGGTCAAGATATGATGTGCAAATAGGAAGAATGATATTGAGGCTCAATTAGCAGATGAAATAGCTAGCAATGCTGGCATATTGCTTCACTATGTTTTCATGAGCTCTAGGCTTTATATATTGTATAATATACACTACTATTTAAATGTTTGAGGTCAGTACGATTTTTTTTTTTTGTTGTTGTTGAAAAAATTAATACTTTTATTCAGCTAGAATGCATTAAATTATTTAAAAGAAACAGTAAAGACTGTATTTTGGATCAAATACATAAATGCAGCATTGGTGACAATAATAGACTTCTAAAATCTTACAGACCCCAAACTCTGAATGGTAGTGTGTATATATAATCTGATATTTAAGCACAATATATATATTGTCAAATATAAGTCAAATTAGCCAAAATACTTAATAAACAAACAAAAAGTATAGAATTTGTGAATGACAAGCATTCAAATTATGCTGAAATCTGCCAAAACCCAAGAAATATCCAAAGTCACTTACCAAATGTGTTTTCGAATATGGGAATGGTCATAATCAATGGCTTTATATTTTCATGAGAAGCTATTATGTATTTCTAAGGTGCAAGTAATGTGGTGTGTGAGGACTGATAAGAACAGGATAGATAAATGAGGAGGATAGGAGAAAGAGAGAAAGGGAGTGAAATGAAGATACAGGACGCCATTACTAATGCAATACTGCTCAGAATTTCACCATGATAACTTTTCATGTCAGTTTGGTCTTTCAGTGTCTCAATTTTGAACATTCTTTAAGACTAGTCCGTCTATGTATTAGCCATTCTGTCCGACCACAGCAGACCTCAGTTAAGTATTTAGGGGCTAAAGGGACTCACTGAGCTCATCGCTCATCTGTTCAGTGTTGTACTGAAAATTCACAAGGCTTGGGACAACATTTTTATGGGTGGGAATCCTCTCCCACAACATAGAGACCCTTGGTGGGGCCCTTTTTTGGCAAATTTAACTGTTTTTATAGTACCACCAATCCTTTATACACAGTCATTGTCTATTAACAATTTCACTCTGATCTCATCAGGCATCCTCCCTCTTTATGTTGGGTGTTGTAGCAATACAATTCACACAGTAATTATATTAATAATAATAAAATACTGCATCAAAGCCCATTTTTCCAAGGACTAGACGCTCGAGTTCGCACAGAAATGAGAATGTTGTTGTATTTGCAATACATGGATCATAACAGGCTTCTAGGCCATAAGAAATAAATAAGACCGATTTGATTATGAAAATCTGATAGAAATGATGTTAGAACAGGCATTTAAGTTCATCCCTGTCTGGCTAGATTGCATTTACAGGTAACAAACGGAAGTCATGTGACTCATGAGGAAGCAGACTGCTCGTTTCAGAGCTTGTGGGCGGTGGATGGCTTTCTATTTGCAGAAAAGAGTGCTGATTGGCTGCTGAGCAAAGTAAACAGGTGTCTCCTTTCTCTCCGATTGGCTTGTGTGGTTTTTCACCTAAAAGGAGGGGAAGGTGGACTGGACGAGAGGGCTGAACGAGAATCCTGGACAAAATCCCCACTCTGTGTGATATTCCAAAAAAAGTTTCATGTAAACCTAACGTTAGTCCAGAGTGACATTTGCCCTCCCCTTCGGCAGACCCCCCCTCCTCCCTTCGCCCTCCTGTCCAACTGATGGTGGGTAGCGTCCATTGGTGTGGCGGGGGCTGGTGGTTAGTCAGCCAGGTGTGTTGGTGATAGTTTTGGCTGTGTAGTTTTGGAACAGAGGTTGAAGGAACATTCCGATTGTGCCAAAGACACACACAAACACAAAGATCCAAAGGAATAGACGATCGATCACCATGGCGACGTACTTCCAGTCCTCACTCACCTGTAAGATAAAAAGAACAGCAGATGAAAAAGAATGGAATGATGGATGGTTTGAGGGGGCAGTACTGTTATTGTTAACTAAATCTGAAACTATTACATTTTTTTTTTATTAATCAAAATAATGTTGAAATATATAAAATATAAATATTAGTTGAAAAACTTAGCTTAAATAAAAATGAGAAATGAGGGAGCAAACGTGAAATAGAATTGAAATTCGAATTTGAATGTACGGATGCATTGCAATGGAAACAATGCTTTTAACCTAATTAGTGATTTTTAACAAGAACTGAATGTATGAAAGAACTGATGAATGAAAACTGAAGATTTTATATTCCTTCATATAAATTTATGGACCATTTCCCAGAATTCTTTCACCTGTTAAATTTCTTTGTATAACTTAAATCGCATACTTCCCTGCTATATAGTAGGCAAAAACAGTATGTGACAAAATAAGTATGTCCGAATTCGCAGTATTCATAAAGGATTAGGCAAAAGTATACAGATAAGATGGACATTTTACTATCCCATGAGGCCACGGGAGAGGATTTGTGAATGGCAGTGAAGCAACCCAACTGACGCATTTACAGGTCACATGATAATGACATCATGGCGAATGTAGTACGTCTGGATTAAATTTATAATACACACACTCATGCCATATAGAACATAGTTTTTAGCCGCGGTGAAGCAATTACTTATTTAAAATAAGTACCTAAGAGATTATGCGATTTCGGATGCAGCCTATGACCATACGTCATGGTGTTAAACATGGGCCGTAAGTGCCATATTTGATTTGAAAGCTGCAGTAGAGAAGAATGAATAACAACGAATGAATCAGCGAAGACAAGTGTTCTTTTTTGGAGCTCTGAACTCATTACATTGCAAGCAGCTGGATGACTCTTCAAAATTCCCCTTTTGAGTTCCATGGAAAAGAGCAGCAAATGGATTTAGAAAGACTGGAGAGTGAGGGAATAATGACAGAATTGTAATTCTTAGGTGAACTATCCCTTTAAAAAGGCAAAATGTCAAAAAGCTTGAGAGATGTCAGATGTAAAAGGGAGACAGGACATAGATGAGTCAGATATAACGTGGGGGTGGGGTAAAAAAAAAAAGAAAAAAAGAGGTAAACATAAGATGGGAAATTGGATGCGAATGTGTGGGAGTAAGTGAGAAACCAAGAGAGAAGGGGAGAGAGAAGAGGGTGAAGGAAAAGGTTAATGTGAACAGAGACTTCATTCCGCCACACTGCTCTGATGAGGTGAGACACAGGGGACTTGAACCGTAACCACGACAAAGGCTGCAAGGGAGTTGGCATGGAGACGCCTTGTTACCATGGGAATGAAACTGTGTTCGGGTCGAGATGATTGACAGAATTACTGAGTGCTGTTAATTTTACCTCATGTTGACTGTATTCCTGCTCTTAAAGAGAAACCAACTGCTCAAGCCCACTTAAAAATATTGCTGAGTTATAAAAAAATATATTGCTGACTGTTCTAACTAAACAATATCATCAAAATAATGTGAAAAGATAAAAATAACTCGCCACAGCCAAATATTCAGCAGTTTTCATACTATGAAAGTGGCTAATTTAAAAGATAAAATAATAATATAAATATGTATTGTATAAACCATAAAATAGAATTAATGTAATTTTAAATTAAATATTTTCAAAATAAAAATTAATAAATTATCCAAATAAAACAATTAAGAATTGTATTAATTTAATTTATTTATAATTAATTCATAAATACACATTACATTTTGACATTATATTATTTATTTATGTTTTTATTGCAATTTTAATATTATCTTTGTTTGTATTTGCTTTCAGTCTTCATTTTATATATATATATATATATATATATATATATATATATATATATATATATATATATATATATATATATATTATACATATATATATATATATATATATATTATACATACATATATATATATATTATACATACATATATATATATATATATATATAATACATATATATATATATATATATATATATATATTATACATACATATATATATATATATTATACATACATTATATATATATATATATTATACATACATATATATATATTATACATACATATATATATATATATATATATTATACATACATATATATATATATATATTATACATACATATATATATATATATATATATATATATATATATTATACATACATATATATATATTATACATACATATATATTATACATACATATATACATTTTATATATTATACATACATATATATTATACATACATATATATTATACATACATATATATATATATATATATATATATATATATATATTATACATACATATATATATATATATATATATATATATATATATATATATATATATATATATATATATATATATATATATGAAAATTCTCACACACACACACTACATTATATCTCATACATTACAGGTGAAACATTTTAATATTATATATTTTAATATACATTCTGCATGAGTATTTGACCACCTAGACTTTCTACAAATAGACCAGTTGGCTTCTATGACTTGGCTTCTAAAATGCACATCTTTAGCAAAAAAAAAAAAAAAAAAAAATCACCTCTAGTATCATCCAGCACAACTGCTACTCTCATACGTGAGTAACGCTGAGACTCAGACGGTGTTTGACAGAATGGGACTGTAAGCCATTTAAATGCCAACAGTGAGTGTAGTGGTGATGTGTAGCTGTGCTTTGGCTAAAGACCACATCTCTTTTTTAATGCTTTAGGACTTGCCTGTCAAAGCCTCCACATCAGAGATTATTAAACCACAAGTGTGGAGCTGCATATTGATCTGAGTGTGTCTGTGGGAATGTGTGTAAGCTTTCACTGAGCTTATAATGAATGTCAAGTTTTTGAGTCAGGGCTGCATAATTATTGCTCACTCTTAACAGTTTTTTTGTGTAATTTCCAACTTTCTTTTAGTTGTAATGGCAGCAAAATAATTTATACACTGACACCGAAATTACTGCAAAGTGATACAGACCCAGTTGTTGAGTAAGCTCAAAAGAAATGGGATCAAACACTGCTGTTACAGATATGTGCCCAGTTCAGAAAGGTTTTAGGTAATATATGTTGTCTGCCTGACTCTGACAAATAGGCCTGGTTTCACAGACAGTGCTTAGATTAAGATTAGGCCTTAGTTCAATTAGGACATTTAAGTAGCATTTATAAACGTGCCTTTGAAAAAAAACATTACTGGTGTGCATCTTAAGACAAAACAATAGCACTGACATATTTTAGGATATGTCAGTAAGTTGCTTTCAGTTAAAACAGCTCAAACATGCTTTTTAGGCTTAAGCCTTGTCTGTGAAACATTTATAAGAACTGACCAAGCCTTCTAAAGCTATACGATTGATTTAATTTAAGCTTTTATTCACATATGAACTTTGATCAACTTAGAGCACAAATATGGTCAATGGAAGCTCAACCGCACTTGCTTGACATGTGAGAACAAACCTCACTATTCAAAGTTTTGGTTGCGTGGACTTTCTATGTGTAACCCCTCCTGTTCGAGCCGCCCACTCTAAGTGGGACTCAAACCTGGGTCTGCTGGCATGGGAGGTGGGCTCTCTAACAAGGAGTCTAAAGAGCCTTTTGAGATCAGGGGAGTGAGGTTTAAACACACAGCTCTTACCGGCCTATGAAATCTCTCAGGTTTCATTAAATATACCTTCATTTGTATTGAAGATATTCAAAGATAAAGATGAACAATAGTCTTATGGGTTTGAAATGACGTGGGTTAGTAAATGATGACAGAATGTACAGTATGCCATTAAATGTAATGCTATAATCAACAATTATTACGGTTATCACAGCAGCCATGATTGTACGATTATTTATTCAATTCATTGTACAGGGCTAATGCATTTTAGCTTCTTAGCAACAAAGTTATTTTGTTTGAACAAGAGGAAATATCTTCATCTCATATTTCTAGTCTCAGTCAGCATATTTCTGTCAGTGCGACTATTATCATTTCACGAGTTCACACTTACAGATATATCAGATAGAGTAAAAGAAGTATGCTTATTTGGTGTGCTGTTCGAGGAGAGTGCTCCGAGCTCTGTATTTTGGCTAGAACCCAGAGTACACCCCCCATATCCCTGGCTGTGATGGGAACCTGCCAAGAGTGAGCGGTCGGGTGGAGGAGGGATGCTGAAAACTGTTGAGGAACATCGTTGAGTCAGCTATGTATATATAGGCCTGACTGGATAGATCATTTGAACGTGTTCCTCTCAAACTTTGTTAATTAAACATCATTTAAAAGTACAACAATAAACAGGAAGCATTATTTAAACCATGACTACTATGAATGATAGCATGCTAATGTGAAAACACTCATCTGCACATTCAGATATGTGATTATGAAAGAGAATGACTCACACTACGGTCGTCGTCCTCGCTCTTCATGTGGTTTGCGATGAAGCGGACTCCATCTACAGCCTCATCAAACCCTGGGCAGGTCTGGGCCAGCAGAGCCTGTGTGAGGACTGTAGGGGGCTGCTGCTTCCCCCGAGGTAATGCAGAGCTCTGCACTGTATTTGAACCTCCTTCCCTGGCCTCTCTCCCCCCTTCCCTTATCCCGTTTAGTCCATCTGTCGACCCCCCTGCGCCACCCCCTCCACCCAACTCTGCCCCAAACTGTTTCACTGAGGCTCGGTTCACATAGCATGTGCATGCCTCATTGTTCTCTTTGTTCCCTGATGAAGAGCCGCCCAGGCCCAGCCCCGCCATAAGCCCGGCAGCCAGACCCCCTCGCCCACCTTCCTGCTGTTCATTGGCACGACGACGTTGGCGCAGACGTTGTCGCTCGCTGCTGTTGCGTGGCTGCTGCATGAAGAGCAGGGTGGGCAACTTGTTGAGGAACACCAACTTTACCCACGGAGGCATAGTGTGTGTGGTGGGTGACCGGTGATGCACGTTCAGGACGCACACACTCGTAACAATGGAGAATGTGACCAGCACCATGGTGAACATCAGATACTTCCCAACCAGAGGGACATCGAGAGACGTGGGTGGCACGATTTTGGAGATCAGCAGCAGGAACACAGTGAGGGCCAGTAGCACTGAGATACAGAGCGTCATCTTCTCCCCGCAGTCTGATGGCAGGTAGAACACTAAGATGGCCAGCGAGGTGATGAGGACGCAAGGAATGATGAGGTTGATGGTGTAGAAGAGAGGTTTGCGGCGGATGATGAAGTCATAGGTGATGTCTACGTAGGTTGGGTCCAAGGGGTTCTCGTTTCGACGGCCGGGCAGAGCGATGATGTCCCACTCGCCGCTGGGCGTGAAATCGTCCATGCTAGCCACATCCGCACGCAGAACCAGGTCTACTTCTGTGCGGTCATAGGTCCACGAGCGGAAGCTCAGAGTGCAGTTCTGCTGGTCAAATGGGAAGTGCTTCACCTCAATTTTACAGGCACTCTTATAGATCGCTGGTGGCAACCAGAAGACACTTCCATCATAGGAGACGACAGCATTGGAGTAGAAAGACACCTCATACATGCCATCAGCACTGATGAGGAAGGAGACAGAAGTGAGGTTATGAGGTGGTTTATACTTGAAAGGAAGCTCTATCAACAGCATATGTGGCATAATGTTGATCATGTAAAATAAAATAGCCTTGTCACTTTTTTTAAAGGATTACTGGATCATTGCTTACTGGATCATTAGACTGAAAACTTTCCCGGAGTTTAGCGGCTTAAAATGATCTGATCGCAAACAGAGAAGCGAAATCTGCTTATTAAAGGGTTACAATAGAAATTTCCTCCTATCAGGGTTGCATTGTAGATGCTCAAACTCCCGACTTCCAAAACCATCTAACTGCGTGATGTAAATTACGTTAATGACACAATTTCACGTGATTCAGTAATTTATTTGCATTAAATTATTTTAACGTGTTACGGATTTTTGAATTAATCGCTTATGTTAACACGTTACACATATTGTGTGAATGTTTTCAGCTTTAGGTCATCATGACAACAAACATGCAGATTTTGCAGATGGCACATTGTATTCAAGGGACACACTTTATTGGTTTGTGCATTTGCTATGAATCGAACCCATGACCTTGAAAGTTTGGATATTTTAACTTTTAATCAACTTTACCATAACTAGGTGATTTATTTTAGCTAATAAGTCACATGATTAATGATTAAGTCTTGTGGCTATACTTTTAATATAGTGTATTTTCATATTTACTGCCTTACCCTGTTACTTCAAAAGTACATCTTAAAGTTCTTGAATCTGCCAAGAATGTTTTTTAATCCTTAGCGTCTGGGGCCTGCTTGTGGTTGTGTTTCTGCACAAGGTTTATCAATGATACATCCAGATAAACACAGGAGGGGTGCTAGTGTTAATTAGGTTGAATTTAAAACATCTTCCACTACGTGACATGACAGTGAGAGAAGAGGAACATGCTTTATTTACAGTGAGGTCATGTAACGCGACACGGGATCACTGCTAATGAGACGAAGACTGATAAGCAGGGATGTTATCTACCCTCCACTGACAGAGGAAAGGAATGGGTGATGAAAAGAAAGAATAAGATAAAGGCAGTGATAATCTGACAAGATAAGTAAATACACAAGAGCCAATGGGACAATCTTTGAGACTTACTTGTTGTACAGAACAACATCAGGTAACCAAATATGTTTGGAAGGAAGACGGACCTTCTTCATGCCGTCAAACTCATCTGGGTTCCATGTTAGCCGGTAGTCCTGCCACTCCTGTGGACAGAGTGAAAACAAATAACCACAACAGATTTAAGGAGGTCTGTGATACCTGGAAAAAGGCAAGCTGTTCGCATTCATGTTCATGTCAATGGCAGAATAAACAGCTACTTTTAAATGGCTTACAATGGAGAAAGATGTGTTTTGCAGCCAGATAATGTAGTTACAACACCTACTAGCACAATAACAGCAAAACCTTGATTCCTTGGATACAGGTGAAATGCACTATAAATCTATGGCCTTCTTCCACACATATTTCTCCTTATGTCATGAAAACTTTACTTCTTGTTGACCTGTGAACATGTGGTGTAACCAACCCTCATATGCTGTTAAGATCATGTTCATCTGTCACACACACCACTGCTCTGTCAATTAGCAGTATATTTAGCGTATGTATTAATGATCTGTCACATTTCATTACTAATAGAAATGTCTTAATAAACTAGATTAGAAAATTAGAAATAATTACTTGAGGCCATAAATGCTGACAGATTAAATAGACTGCAAATGAAAGCTGTCAAAAGGCGTAGCCTAGCTAATGGTAGTAATCTCAATACACACAAAAAGAGTGATAAATGTCTAATGACGGTAATTTAACACACTTCCTGTTGGGTTTTGACCAGATAGTGACCACTAATGTAATTTTATTACATTCTTTACTCTGACACACCAATCGCATACACACACTCTGGCTAGAAAAGACACACACACTTGCAAAGTTTATGGGTAACCTGTACTGACAGCAGCAATAACTCCTGCCAACTGACATCTATGGTCATAGTGACCATGAGCAGATGATTCAGAGAGGAAGTGACAGAAAGATGGAGAACAAAATAGAAACAAGAGAGATACATGTAAGAGGGTACTGTATCTGTACAAACGATTTTGATGAGTAGTTCTGTATGTACTACAGTGACAAATGCTAGTAAATTTCACAAATAATTACAAAGAAATGCAAGTAACATATTGAATTAAATGTTAAATTAAAATGTACATTTCTTGTAAAATGTACTCCAATAATCTTTGTGTCATGTTATGTATGGTCCAATCCAAAATACTTGATGCAGGTACTATAATATAGTATAAAGTCTTTAATCCACACAGAGAATCAAATAGAAGAAAACCAGGAGAAAGACCAGCATAATCCACACACTTACTAAAGACAATAAAGTCTTTAGTAAGAAGCCCAAGGCAGAGACAGTGGCTAGTGGAACCGAGGTGGAGTCAAGGGCCTTGCAGAATGGGGCAATGCTGAAAGGAATGAGGACCAAGGTAGAGCCAGAAGGAAAGGATGAGTCCAGTGGAGCCGAAGGGGTAGAGGGTTGAGGCACAGCCAAAGGTCCGGACGTCTACACCAAAACCAGGACAATGAGAGACCAAGATGGAGCCTTAGAGACAAGGGAGCCCAGTGGAGCCTGAGTGATGGTGGACCACGGCAGAGCTGAGGGAGCGCAGAGCCAAGAAGCCGAAGGGCTGATGGTCTGAGGTGGAGACATAGGCCTGGAGGCCAGAGGAGCAGCCAGGGGATCCGGAGCCAGAGAGCTAGAGGGAGTCAGTGCATTGGGCAAAGCTGAGGGTCTGTGAGGCACCAATGGAGCAAGCGAGTCCAGATGGATGAATGGAGCCAGTGGAGAGGACAGGAATAAAGGGAATAAAGGTCATCAACAAAGTTATTAGGAGCAGACTGGGGGATACTGAGTTCAGGGGTGGGGATGAGGGTGGGAGCTGCCTCTGTCAATGAGCCAGTGCTCCTCCACTGGCTCAGGGGTGGATTGTCCTAACACCTCTGACTCTGGGGTAGACCTGACGGTGGGCTCCGGCCTTGGGACAGAGATGGCATCCATCCGGCTCTGGCTCTGTGCCTGGAGGTGGCTCAAGCTTGTGGTCCATGGCAGGCACTGGCTCAGGCTTTGGTTCCTTGGCAGGCTCTGGCTTTGTCGCTGGGTCCTTGCCAGAAGATTTTTCTTTAGCTCAGGGACTCTCCAGACTGAGAAGATAACGCAAGGGATATGGCTGCTGACGATGGTACGGGCTCTAGAAAGTTGGAGTTGATGGCATCTTCTTTGACAACTCCCACTGTGAAGGAATATCCACACACCCACAAGACATAGTTGATGAAGTCAATGGAAGGAAGATGGTCCTCCTCCACAAGCAGCATCTGGACAAAAATGTCATCCATCCCATTCCAAAAGATGTACTTGAGAGCTTCATCAATCGAGCATGTCTCATGGTACAGATCTAAGATCTACTCCGCATACTCCTCCAAAGTATGGCCATTCTGCGATGGGCAATCCGTAGTATTACTCATAGTTGAGGGTCGGTTATTCTGTCACATTGTGTATGGTCCAATCCAAAACACTTGACGCAGGTACTATAATATTAAGTCTTTAATCCACACAGAGAATCACATAGGAGAAAACCAGGAGAAGTGGCAGCATAATCCACACATTTACTAAAGACAATAACCAACATGGAACAACTGAAACACAGGGCTATATATACAGGGTACAATCAAAGGCAAACTAGACAAGTGAAATTCATTAGTAACTAAGACATCTAACAAGGGAATTAACAAGACTAAACTGAAAGGAAACACAAGAAACACAGGTACATGAATGAAAACACAGGTACATGAATGAAAACACAGGCACATGAATGAAAACACAGGAACATAACCCTGACACTTTGTTTTATTTGCAACTTTTTAAAAAATCTCTTTTTTACAGTGTAGTAGCTTTTGAACTACTGATAATATAAATTGTCATACAGAGCAAGTGTACATATTAACACACACATTTGTTTAATTATAGTGGGGAATGTTTAATTATTGGTACCGATTGATATTAGATATTTAATTGTGAATGCTCACTTAATATTAATCTTTTAAAAATTCATAATTTAATAAGTTATTAAATGTAATCTTTAATAGAATCCAGTGGAACAGCTACATCATGACAGAAAAACAAATGTGTGGGCGTAAAAACACTTTACATCTGGAAAATAAAATAAATGTAAATAATGTAAGTATAGACTGACCTGTGTAAGCCAGACATTGGTGGTCATGATCTGTTCTCTCTCATGCTGTGTAGAAAAAAAACAGACAGAGGAAGGTAAAGATGTACACAAATTGCATAATATAAACAATTTCAATTATATAAATAAAGTGGTCTTTTAACTGCTCATTTATAGTGCCCCATTATGCTTTTTTCAGATATTACCTTTCATGTAGTGTGTAATATAGCTGTTTGTGAATGTAAAAGGTCTGCAAAGTTTTAAAGATCAAAGTGCACAATAAATAAATGGCGTTACTGACACCCACAAGAAAGAACCGATTCTGAACTGTCTGAAATGAGTCATGAGTAATTCCAGCCTTACTTCCAACATGAACCTAGGTAGATTTGTAGCAAATTTGCATAATGTCAGCCTATGGTTTTCACTGGCTGCCCATGTACAATGTATATTTTGAACTGCCCTCAAACACAGTAGTTGTAGTGGCATAATAGGGGCATTTTAAAACATTTTTTGTTCCTGAATTCATTAAAATGTATTAAATATAATATAATAAATATATTAAAATATATAATATAATATCAAGTACAACAAGTATTCATCATGGTTCGTTGTTTGATGGTTTGAAATATGGGCAATTCCAAGCAAAGGTCATCTTTACCATGAGAAAAAAAAAGTTTTTACCAAAAGAACAAAACCCTTTTTAAATTGTCCATTTAGGTCTGTAATATACTGTATTAATGTGCTCTAAAAGACATTTTAAGAAAATTGCCTTGTTTATCCACAATATACGAGGTAAGCAACAATGCTTAAATTAAATTTTCAACCAACCATATTTCATGCTTTCAAAAAAAAAAAAAAGGGATCAAAGAACCCCCTTTTTTAAACTTCATTTTAACAGTAAGCTTTGTGTAGAAAGACGAAGAAATAAATATACTCATTTTGTCATAACTTATGACTTTGCTTCTTTATATTGCTGTGATCTGTTTCAGGCTTACCGTATATCAGAACATATCCAATAATCGCAATACTCTTTGAGCTTCGTTAGTTTTAATCGAGCGCAGCGTTAGTTCAGTCAGGCCACGTAGGCATAGTACTGCGACCAGCTAACGCGGTCAGCTGTCAAATCGCTCCAATCACTACCATTCTCCTATTAGACACGGGACACAAATTCAGTCGATTTTATAACAAAATTTAAACAAACTACCATTCTCCTATTGGACACGGGACACAAATTCCCAAATTCAGTCGAGTTTATAACAAAATTTAAACAATAGATGTCGCTCTTTAATAGCCTACGGCGCGTGACAGATTAGCTACTGCAGCGCCTGTAAGCGGCAGATCAAGCGGACCAGGCGCACATGAACCGATCTTCTTTATACTTACAAGTTATTTGAGCTTATTTGATACAGTACAACTTATAGGAGAGCATTGTGTCTCATAGGACACACTCGCGTTTTTACCTGTTGGTTAAAAAAAAACCCGAATAGCCTATTGATCACAATCCGCGCGATCAAGCTGACAAAATAAAAATAGTAAGATTGCAATGATTTTGACTTGAAATAAAGTTTGATCATTTTGACTCAAGACTGCTTTAAACTGTGCAAACAAGCTGAAAACCGTGTGATCATTCATACACAAAACTGACATGATTGCGATTGACAGTGTAGTACGTCAATCAGTTCACCTGACTGTGGGGAAAACATGCGATTTTAAACTGCTTAATGATAAACATTAATATTTGTCAATGTATTTTAGCAAGCAGTTCTGTAAGAAGGAAAATTAATGTCTCTAAATTGATTAACGAACAACGCACACGCTTGTCAACATGAGAAATAGGTATAATCCATAACCTTTTGCAATACAGAGTATAAAGTTTAGTAAAAAGTTGATAAATTATGCAGCCTTACCATACTTGTATCCCAGATTTCAATATTTGGTAGATTAAATGCTTGCTTGAGGTCTCTGAAAGTTTTAAAGCATTCTGTGCCGCTTTCAGACAACGTCACGTCCGTTGATATTTCCTCATAAATGCGAACACGAAAAATGAAATAAAATAATTATTTTATGCTCTGTGGAGAGCCAACCCTTCTTCATTCGTGGGCAGTATTACTTTTGGTTCGCGCAATGTAATTCACAGAATTATATATGAAAATTATCTAGAATTATATAGAAAAATATGTTGTCACCCAAAACTTAACACATGTATATTGCCCTCATCGAAAATATAAAACGATTGTATAGACTGACATTTTTCTAATGTCGGGACTCCTTTAAGGGATTATGAATATATAAATAGACGGTTCAATAATGTTGGTATTAAATGAATTCTTTGAGCGTTTATATTTCAAGTTTTTACTCCAAATGTCACGTCCAATGTCACGTGGAATTGCCCATCTGTTTTTATTGATCACAGGCTACATTCTTGAGCATAGGGGTTGAGGCTCTTTTATGGATCAAGGACATTAAGAAGCCCTTGTCGGCCCCTCCAGAGATGAATAACGCAGGAATGGAACTGCTTTCCTCCAGCTTTCAGCCCAGGTAAGTGAGCTGTTGATTTACAGTGCATTACAAGCATGAAGGAAGCATGTAATTGGCTGACTGCTAAACGGTTAGCATAGAAGGATGAGTGGTCAGTAAACATAGGTAATTTGCTGCACCTGTGGGAACAGAGATGGCTATTTCCTGTTGTCCATACTCGCTTCCTACAGCATACTGACAACATTTTACTAAAAAAAAACAAAAACCATGCTAATCCATTTTAGGCCTAAGTGGGCTTACTGAACTAAGAGGCATAATGCAACATTGAAAACTGACCAAATCTGAAAACAAAAGTGATGTTGAATAGACAAGAGTCTTTTTTTTTTATTGCTCCAGCTCACTTAAATATTTGTTTTAACTATTTTGAAGATGACAACTAGTGTCATGATTAAGTCTATAAAACAAAAGAGGCACAATATTCATACAAAGCCGGAATCAAAACAGTTTAGTGAAACCTATATTAATATGCATACTGTATTAAAATATAGGAGAACAAAAGTGAACATCTCCACTGACCACACTGATGAGCTGGGCCAGCGAGACCATGAGCTGTACGGTCACCAGTTCTGAACCATTAGTCGCTGGTCTGATCAGTTTGTTGTAGTGGGCTGGATTAAGAAGATGCTCCACCAGTCTCTCTTCTGTATCTGCCCCGTCACTGCCTGTAATAGATATACGGTAGATCAATACACACCCCACATTTCAAAAAGATTCCAATTTTTGGATGTGGCATCTGTTGTGTAGTTTTGTTTAAACCTGAGGCACAGCTGCAAAACACAGAAAACCTTCTCTCTGGAGAACAGCTTGGATTTTATGAAACAGAAATCTGTTATAACAAAACTCATTTAACTTTGTGTGGAAACCACAGTATAAATGATGTAAAGCATGGTCAATTTCATTTTTCATAAATGAAATGTATTATTTATTGAAAAATTGTTGATATTTTGATCATGAAAATTATCAAAATTTTTATAGTTGATTCTGATTGGTCAATAGCTGTTTTATTCACGATAAAACATGGCTATGACCGCTTCACCCAACGGTTCTATGTATCACTACACAACACCCTTAGCAACCACACTTAGCAACATAAACTGTTTGTTCTCAATTGATATTGTTCATTGAAGCTTCCTGTATTATGTAGAAGAGTATTGTGAGAAAGAGATCGAGTGAGCGAGTTTATTACCTGCATTCAGATTTAGCATTTTCCTTCAGGTCTGTCCCATGTTCACAATAAAATTAAAAAAATTATCTTGTCCTTTTAACAGTTAAGGGGTTTTCCCATGACTGACAGTGCTAGTCAAAGCATTTGTCAGTTGAGTCTTGTTCTGTGTCCACAACAATGTAAAAGTCTTCGCTACTAACTGATGCGCTCATAAAGACACTCATGAAGTCTTTGCCGCCATCTAATGGTGTTATAATGTAACTTCTGTTGCTGTTCATGTTCAGGGACTATTTTTTTCCGGTGGAAGGCTTTTAGTTAAAGTTTACTTAAAGAAAGTTGCATTAATATATATTTTTGGCTTTAATATTTCTGTTGTGCGGTAACTGTTTTATAAAAGCAATAAGGTACTCGAGGCTAATGCACCAACTCAAATCACCTTTGTTTTTGAGAGTGACAAACACCCATCACCACATGCTTATAAAACCCTTGTCACATGCTTACTGCAATTGACTAATAGCACCTACAGATCAATCCAGTGTGATGGTTTTATTCATCAAATCAAGTAAAAGCTGTTTTTCCTACTTCAGTCTATTAGTTAGCCTACATAGAGCCCAAATCTTTGTATGCTAATCTTCACTACCGAATGTGAATCAATACAGAATGTGACATATTTGTAATTTTTACTATATAATATATATATATATTATATATAAAATGACTCTGTATACGTCTCTAGTTCTTATAACAAGCAAGTCAAATATTCTCTTTCATATTCCCCTTTAATATTCTGTCTTCTGCAAGGATGTAGCATATTGGTCTTCACTTCTCCCATCTTGTTGTTTTCTCCTTTCTCAGGGTCAGCATAATAAATTTCCTCTGTCTGTCTCTCTCCCTAACTACTCATCCATCCCGTTCTCTCTGTCTCTGTCTCTTATTGGCTTGTTCTTGCTGCTCTTGTTGTGTTCAGTGGACAGGAATGATGTTTCTATGGCACAGATCAATGAAGACTCTAATCACACACCATAAACTCTCTCTTTCTCCTCTGCTCTCCTCTGTGCCTATGTCCACCTGCACATGCAGCCCTCTAAATCTCTCTATCTAAATGCAGCATCTCTTTTCTGCTCAGTTTTCCTTCTTTTATTGCTCCTGTCTTTAAAAAATTACCATGAGAGAGTGAGATACATGATTTGGTGAGTTGTGTGCTTGTTTGTCTTTATTTATATCAATAAATATGGTAAGTGTTACATAACATTTTTATATATTTGTCGTACAACCTGAAATGAGAACTCATTCCAAAAAAATAAAAATAATAATTTTTCCATTTTTCCAGAAAAAAAAGAAAGAAAAAGGCAACAGTTCTGAAAATTAATTTTAAAAAAAACCCTGAAAAACTAGAATAACAGGGTTGGATCAGTGCCCTGATTTAATACTTCGAAGAGCCAACGTTTAATCTTTTTGGATATGTCTGTACTAGCTTTGCACACCTAGATTGGGGAATATTTGCCCATTCTTCCTTGCAGAATTGCTCAAGTTCAGTCAAATTCCATGGTGAGTGGCAATGGACTGCTCTCTTCCACAGATCAGATTTAAGTCAGTGCTCTGACTTGGCCATCTAAGGACATTCACCTTCCTATCCTTAAGCCACTGCGTTGTTCTTTTGGCAGTATGTTTAGGATCATTGTCATGTTGGAAGGTGAACCACCTGCCCGTCTTCAGCTGTCTAGCAGAGGGACACAGGTTTTTCTGAAGAATTTGGATGTACTTGGCAGCATCCATTTTCCCTTCAATCCTGACCAATCGCCCAGTCCCCGCTGAATAGAAAAACCTCCACAACATAATGCAGCCACCACCAGGCTTCACAGTAGGTATGGTGTGTTTTAGGTGGTGTGCTGTGTTTGCTTTTCTTGTTTGCGCTATGCAGAAACACACCTGGAAGACTCTGATGCAATATGGCAAAAGGTGCTATGGTCTGATGAGACCAAAATTGGCAAAATTTGTAAATAAAGCTGGAAAAGGTTTTGTTTTTTTGTTTTTGGAACGGGCTTTGATTTAAGGCTGTACAACAAATAAAAGTAACTATTTCAAAGGGGTATGATGATTGTGAAGAAGCTGCATAATTTGCATATTTTAACTATCACAAAAGGGTAAAAACTCATTGATGCTCAAGAAGGCAACACTCAATAGTGATCAAGGATAGGTACCTTATACAGGTAGAGTGGGCCACTTTTTGTTAAATGTGTAATTTAGATACCCAGAGGGTTGTTACTCTTTCCTTTATTACTTTTGTTAACTTTAAGGTCCAGCTATAATTCAGTTTATATAATATGCTATTTACAGGGTACACTATATACCAATAATCATTTTGAGATCATGCACCGCAGACAAATGTTCTTTCTGGAAAAGTGGGCCATCCATAATTTATCAGAAATGATCCTGTATCTTAAAGGGATATCTTAATCTTGTATGGCTTGATAACGTAAATGATGTCTCTTACTGAAATATGTAGTAGAAACCCCATGAAAGAATTTGGACCGATTTGGACAATGGGCAGCGCCATTTTGTTTGCCTTCTATGTCGATGACGTCAAATGGTTGCACTCACTGCTCTACTGACACTGTCCTATTGCTATTTTTAACGCAACACAACTCGGAATATTATGTACGATGCCACATTGTGCAGCTTTTGGTTGTAATTTTCAGTCGATGAGCCACAAGAGAAGCGATGCAAGTCTTTACTGCTTTACTAGCGATAAGAGGAGAAAAGAATGGGAAGTTGTGAAGAATGTGGACGAATAAAACTTCCTAAAGATCTGTGTCTTTGTTCTCTCCACTTTAGCTCTGATGCCTTTGAGGCTTTTTATCTGTATGTTTTGGTGCAACGGTAATCTAGAAACGCATACAGGTCTTAATACCCGCGGGGTTCCTTTTAAAACACGATCAGCCTTTTCAATATGAGCCAGAGCGCAAAATTAATGAGGATGAAAACATAGAAGCTGTGCAATGTCTCTGTGGCTATTCGAACTACTGTTGTATGATTGATGTGTTAAAATCGTCTGATCACCTGAATGCATACACACAGTTAAACATGCTGAGAAGATACTACTGTTTCATGCGATCACAGATATATCATGCATCACAGCGCATGCGGTTAAAATTTAAAATGGTTTAAATTTTTACTTGCCCTGCCAAAATGTTCACTGGCCCCACAATAAATTTTATTTTTTTTTTTTAAAGTAAAAGAAAAGAAAACGGGCCTATAAAATAAGCCTAGTTATTGATTTTGACCTTTGACCATGTGACCTTAATAAATAAGGTTATGACACCAAAAGCTACTAGATTAACTCACTTAAATTTTAAATATTGTTAGACAAGTAAACGGTAAGTAATAAAATAGGAACAAATAATCAAATTACAAGAAATAAATACAACTGAATAAACATAAATGAAATAAACAGTGTTTTCTAGGTTTTTATGAAGGCTTAAACAGGAGATTTTCAGATACAGAAATTGTAATCTAATGTAGAACTATATAAATATAGATTAAACTTCATTAAAGTTTATCAGTCAAGAGCAGTTACAGATGCATAAATGTTTTGAAATGTTGAAAATATAAAACGTTAAATACTTATATTTGAAATACCCGCCAGGAGGTGGCAGCAAGTCCCTGTTAATAAGCGAGTCAAACGGCTGATTCATTCAGGAAGTGTTGCTCAGAGACGCAAAACAATTCTGTGGACTTTGTTCGGAACTATTTTCGTTGGCGAAACAAGCGATTTGGTGTTTAAAATGTAAGTCACTTAATATATCAATTTTAAAGTGTACGTTCAATATCACACATTTCTAATCATGTTTATATTTGGATAAAAATGGCGCTCTTCGTGTAATATTGGTTAACTATATTAAATTATATAAATATAAAAGACATACAGGGGCAGTTTTGCCACTTATCCTGAATTCTGGGTGCATTCTTAATACATTTTAATAGACTAAATCACGCAGTGAAAGCATGCACTCTAAATATGCACGCGCACTAGTCTAACCTACTAGACTACATCACGTAGTGTATGCGTGCACTCAATGGGTGTGTTTTTTAATGTTTTTTGTAAAGTGAGGGACATACTGTATAATGTCAGATCGTTAAATCAACAATTGCGATATCATAGACGACATATATAACGCACGTCGCACACCCTACAGTAGAGGGCTGCAACGCAAATCTCGCGGGAGCGGGCGGCTTTACCTTTGCTGTGGGCGGTCAGAAAATTTTGCGGGAGATCCGCGGGGAATCGTGGGATTTGGCGTGTAATAGAAATTGAGTCAACACATGAAGTTGAGAAGAAAATTAAAGCGACTGTTTACTTGACAAAAGCAAAGCAAGACAAGTCAGACATCTGAAAACAATTCTCAAAATTCGCGCGTTTTATTTTGAGCATTCTCGCATCTAGTGCGCCGTCAGAGAGGGCATTCAGTGTGTGTGGGTGGATCTTGGAAGAAAGACGCACAAGTCTGGGACCGCAGTCAGTCAGCAATATACTTTTCCTTCATAGTAATATGGAGCAGTGCAAGGCCCAGTGATCAAATTCATTTGTTTGTTAAGTAGGCTACATTATTTGTATTTATTTATTAATATTATTTATTTTCTTTTTTTGCAATAGCCTGTTAAGCAAGCTATTGTTAATGTAAAATCTGAGATTTTTTAGGCATTTTATTTATTTCGTTTTGTATTTAATTAGTTATATATCTAATTTGTTAGTATATCTAGCATATTTAATCCTATGTGTTTATTTAATAAGTTAAAGTTATTTCTTATTGTGTTTGTTGACAGTTAAACTGTTTTAGTTAATCGTTTGTGTGTATGCAGTAGCCTGCGTTTAAAAATGAGGTGCCGTTAATTGTGGTTATGTTTTAACGGTTAATGTTTTATAACGCTAATAAAAATAAAATAAAAACCCAATGTTTTTATCACGTGTGGTGCTTTGGTTTACTTCATCATATTTAAAGGCAATCACCTTTAAAGTCTGTTATTCTGGATGTTAACTTGAACGAATTTAGTCTGAGTATTTGTGTAGGCCTACATTTTTCACAAGCTCTGAGAGAAAGTCCGCGGGAGCGGGCTGGAGTGGACACAAACATTGAGGGCGCGGGCGGGAGTGGAACACGCAGGTTGCGGGAGCGGGCGGTCCTGGTCAGACATTCAGCTGGCACTGGCCCAATCGGACAAGTGACAGTTCCGTCAACTGTCCCGAGCGTCTTTCACACTGGCCCCGGGCCATGGGCAGTCCTTATAGCCATTATGTAGCCCCGCCCCTTTTCATCGCCGCGCTCGTTGTATTTATGAATGAACTGCTCGTTTTAAAATCTTCTGGGTCTACTGACATTTGTTAAGACATCTGTTTTAAACATTACAATGCCCACGATAACTTTAACTAACTCTACAACAAGTAAATCCACCTCACCAGCTAATTATTCTTAAACAGCGATGCCATAGAAATATACAGAGCTACCGCAAAAACAGTTATAAAGATTGGAGGCGCGCTTGTTTCTCTGGCGCATGAGGTCTATTGTCGAGCCCTGATACACTTATATCCATCGGCAACTGTAAGCTCTTTAAGCTGTGGTCTTATAAAAGCCTCAAAGGCACCAGGGCTTGTGAAGAGAACAAAAATGCGGATCTTTAGGAAGTTTTATTTGTCCACAATCTTCACAACTTTCTATTCTTTTCTCCTCTTATCGCTAGTTAAACAGTAAAGACTTGCATCGCTTTTCTTGTGGCTCATCGACTGAAAATTACAACCAAAAGCTGCACAATGTGGCATCGTATATTATATTCCGAGTTGTGTTGCGTTAAAAATAGCAATAGGACAGTGTCAGTAGAGCAGTGAGTGCAACCATTTGACGTCATCGACATAGAACGCAAACAAAATGGCGCCGCCCATTGTCCAAATCGGTCCAAATATGTCATGGATTTTTTAAATAACGTAATTCTTTCATGGGGTTTCTACTACATATTTCAGTAAGAGACATCATTTACGTTATATTAAGCCATACAAGTCTTAACACCAGGGGTTCTTTTTAATTAGGAATGATAAAAAAAAAACACATGGTTTACTAACACAAATTATCAAACAAACATTTTCAACAACATGTATAACAATTCCAAAAACATATGGTTATGAGTAAAATTCATAAGTTCACTTAATTCATGTTAAAAATTCAAAATGAATCTAGTAGCCTATATTATGAACTCAAAATATCTGAATATTCAGAAATCAGAATATTGATGAAAATGAACTCTACAATATTAAAAATGTGACGTGCAAGAACTAATAGGCTAACAATTTAACATGTAACCATATTGTTAAATTTTTTTCTGTTTATTTTAACACTTTAAATGAACTTTAAGTGTGACCAAATTTTAAAAAGCCTTATACTCTGCATCTACATTTTGCTCCTCTCTTCCTTTCTTCACTCAACAGATTCATTTTCTTTTGTCCACCTCTCTGACTTCAACTTTCTGACAGTCATTTCTGTTTTCTAAAAAAGTAAATAATACATGTCGACTATAAAATAACCAGTGCATGTCAATTTATTTAATGATTTTTAGTATAATAACTGAAGGTTAAAGGTGGCCCACATTTTATTCCTTGATTTTTATTCTGCTAATATCTGTTCACATTTAGTGAGAAACCTTATAAGTTAGAAATGAAAAAACTGTCAAAGGGCTTACTACCTTTCACCTTGAGGGAGTCTTCCTTTGAGGAGTGGCCACACACCGTATGCTGACGCCATGTCGTAATTACCGTAATTACGAGATGACAACCTGTGACATTCTACTCATAGCTGTTCACTTCCTCTGAAAAATGCGTTTCTATGCAACACTATCAATGCTAAAATGAATCTGCAGTGGTCTGGTTATACAACAGTCACATGGTACAAGTTGGAGCTCTCCAAAAATTTTGAGCACACTACAATCATGTTTAAGTGGTCCACTTTACCTGAATTCACCCTATTTCAACTTTTGAACAGGATAATTTGTGCAAATTCATTTATATGCATATACCTATTGTAAAATCAAGGGCAGAACTAAATAAAAAAAAAAAAAAAAAATTCAATAAAAAAAAAAGAATATAGCTCTTATTAAAAAAATCTGCAAAGCAAGGGTATGTAAACGGTTGAGCACAACTATGTATTTGCTTTGTGGATATATGTGCAATCTACTTCAAATAAATGCTCATCAAAAAATCCTGAATAACATTTATTATGGTTTCCACAAAAATATTAATTCATATTTAATTCAATCCATTTTCAACATTTCAACATTCAACATTGTTTTTTTTTTTTTTTTTTTTTTTGAAGACTGGAGTAATGATGCTGAAAACTCAGCTTTGACATCACAGGATTATATTACTATTTAAAATATATTAGTATAGAAAACAGATCTTTAAAATTGTAATAATATTTCACAATAATACTGTTTTTACTGATCAAATGAATGCCTTAGTGAGCATAAGAGACTTTCAAAAATCTTACTGACTCCAAACTTTTGAAAAGTAGTGTAAATGGTGAAAGATGACCTCCCAGAGTCAAGTTTTACACAAATTGCCAAAAATATGTGGACACCCCCTTTTTATATAATCTGATTTGGCTATTTCAGCTCCTCCTTAGGATGAATTAAGATTTGAATGGGACCTCACCACACAACTGCATCTGAATAAGAGCAAATCCCTGCATCCATGTTCCATTATTAAGTCTGAAGGCTTCCAAGAAAATTGAAAGCTATTATAACAGCAAACAAATGATCCACTCCTCTGGTTTTGAATCAGCAAATGCCACAATGACTATCCTTCTTTCCATTCCTCGCCATTCTCCATTCTTTCTCTCTCAGTCCATCCACCCTTTTCCCTCTCTCCTTTTTAAGACAATGTTGTACCCCTTGTGTTGAGGCAGAAGGTATTTTAATAAATCAGCATGTTTTCTCTTCCTCTTTGATCCTGTCTTTTAGACTTTCTGTGTTTGCTGTGCTATATAAAGCCAAGCAGTGGGATGCTGTCTTCTCCAGCTCTCTATAAGTGCTTATAATGTGCTTTCGCTTGTGTGTGGATCTACTCTTAATAAAATATTGTAGGGGAGACCACTTATGGTCTGTCAATCATGTTAACATTAACCAATAATGTAATACTTTCAAGATAAATTTAAGAGTTTTCACATTTTTGTGAGAAATTCCTCACAAAATGAAATGATCACAATTTTTCTACAGTTCTCTCCCCTAAACATAGGACCAATATGCGTGAATTCGTTAAAAAGATAGTCCACCTAAAATCATCCTCATGTCGTTCCAAACCTATTCTGTAGAACACAAAAGATATTTTCAAGAATGCTGGTAAACAAACAGTTTCGGTTGGGAGAACATCTAGCAACTAATTAAGTTAATTGATATCAGGTCTGTAACATGATTAGCTTTAAAAAGGATGTCTTAGAGAGGCAGAGTCTCTCAGAAGTAAAGATGGGCAGAGCTATGAAAGAGTACTTTAAAAACAATGTTCCTCAACATCAAATTGCAAAAGGCTTTGCAAATCTCATCATCTACACTGCATACCATCATCAAAAGATTCAGAGAAACTGGAGAAATCTCTGTGCGTAAGTGACAAGGCCGAAGACCTTTATTGGATGCCCGTGGTCTTCGGGCCCTCAGACGACACTGCATCACTCATCGGCATGATTGTGTCAATGACATTACTAAATGGGCCCGGGAATACTTCCAGAAACCACTGTTGGTAAACACAATCTGCCGTGCCATCTGCAGATGCCAACTAAAGCTCTATCATGCAAAAAGGAACCCATATGTGAACATGGTCCAGAAGCGCCGTCGTGTCCTGTGGGCCAAGGCTCATTTAAAATGGACTGTTTCAAAGTGGAAAAGTGTTCTATGGTCAGACGAGTCCAAATTTGACATTCTTGTGGGAAATCACAGACGCCGTGTCCTCCGGGCTAGGGAGACCTTCCAGCGTGTTATCAGCGTTCAGTTCAAAAGCCAGCATCTCTGATGGTATGGGGATGCATAAGTGCATACGGTATGGGCAGCTTGCATGTTTTGGAATGCTGAAAGGTATATAAAGGTTTTAGAGCAACATATGCTCCCCTCCAGACGACATCTATTTCAGGGAAGGCCTTGTGTATTTCAGCAGGACAATGCAAAACCACATGCTGCAGATATTACAACAGCATGGCTTCGTTGTAAAAGAGTCCGGGGCCTGTCTGCAGTCCAGATCTTTCACCTATAGAGATAAATACGTCGATGAATATAAGATGACCGCGACCAAATTTCAACACCAAAAATCTAGAAACTCATAACCTCGATGCCCAGACATCTTCACACTGTTTTGAAAAGAAGAGGAGATGCTACATCATTTCAACTATTTTGAGACCTGTAGCAGGCATCAAATCTGAAATGAGCTCATTTTGTGCATAAATTGTAAAATGTCTCAGTTTAAACGTTTGTTATCTATGTTCTATTGTGAATAAAATATTATCTCATGTGATTTGAAAGTCCTTTAGTTTTCATTTTATTCAAATTTAAAAAACGTCCCAACATTTCCAGAATTTGGGTTGTAGGTTAGTTCACATACATATGCTTTACATATCACTTCCATATGTTAATGAATGAATAAATGAATGAATTACATTAAATGGACATATATTACTAATATCTAAAGATGTCAGATACTATCTACCATTAGATGTCAGAGAGTATATTCCAATGCCAACATACAAAAAAGCTCATATGCATGTCGTGTACATACTGTACATTCAGCTGTGAATAGCTGATAAATTAGGGTAAACATAAAATAAGTCTCTCCATTCAGAGTATTACATACATATTTGTGCTATATTTATTCACTGTGTTTCTACAGTACATGCCTTTGGAGAGAAGAAAGAGAGAAGTCAATTCAGGAGGAATAGGACGATGTGTTTTAGATGGATGCCTAGAGCTGATGGTATTGATTTGAGCATCTAAAGTACACTCATAACAGTGAAAGCGTCCAAAGACAGGCCAAACAAATTGCTGGCCATAGAAAGCTATTGTGTTACCGCACATCGCATTGCATCACACATACCGCATCCATTCCACAAGGACACAAGGGGAGTCAGCTTCATAAGCTTATTTGGCTGACATTGTCTTCTTTACAGGATAATCCTGCCTGACAATATGTCCCCAAATTCTACCTCTCAGAATATGGTGTTGGTGTCATTTTGTCGTTTACAGAATTAGAAATTGCTCCTCAAAGACCGAATGGTATTTTAGAATGTCATTTTATATCATATAATGTCATAAAAATCATTACATCTGTACACTGTTCTTTCATTCTGTGCAATAGAACTTAATGATGTAATCACAGCATTTGTGCTTAAAAAATGTGAACAGTATATTATAAAGGCTGAAAAGTCTTGGAGCACAAGATCAGCCTTTAAGCAGTTCAACAACACTCTTATTCTTTGAATGTATACAGTGCCCTCTTTAAATGGGCTGTAAAAGGAATCGATAGCACTCTGAACTTGTTTTATTGTTATGCTTCCCTTTATACATTGTCCGCTTTTTCTGGGTCTGTCTTTCTTCTGTACTATCACAATATGTGCTCCATAGACATAAACTGGTTGTGAAAATTGAGTGTTTACAATTAGTCCAGCTTGTGTTGGCAGGTTTATGTCTGGCTGATTTGAAATGGCTTGTCCGAGCTTGTTTGTGCTCATCGAAAAGGAACATTGGCTTGGCAACACATGGGCACATCTGGATTAAAAAACGGCAGCTCATCAGAAATTAATACACCTGACCATCCATGCCCTGTAGTCATTGTGTTTTCTTTAAATTTTTAATTTAATGAAATGTAGTTATTTTTTATAAAGTGTTGTTAATTACAAAATAATGCATTTATTTTTATAAGTGTAGAAGTTCAGTGTTTATTTGTTTATCTATGTGAGCCTTCACTTTAAAAATGCTGCCATCTATCTGTAAATTTTATTTATCTTTTTTTGTATGTAAATGTATTAGATTTCAATTTATAAAATGTATTTCTCAATCATAATTTTACTTTGATTACAAAGAACAGTGAATTTCTTTCAGATTTGCAGTATTATCATGTTCTATGTATATAAGATCTCATATTTTATCTATAGCTCTGTTGTCTTAGTTGTTCCTCATAAAATACACTATAAAGCTCTATTGTCACATGATCCAACAAAGCTAAAAGAAAATAATTAAAAAGCCTCTTTTTTTTCCTCTCTCCACATTTCTTACTTTCTTTCTCTCTTTGTCCTCCAGATTCAATCTCAGATTCAAGAACATTATATTCCAGCTTTCTCTGCGAATAATCTGAGCATGTGTTTCGCCTGATGACAAAATATAAGGACAATTCAGGTCAACACAGAATAAATAAGGTAATGTTATGAATATTCATAAGGTCTTTGTTTAGTCATGTTTTTTTTTACCTCTCTTAGCACATCTGGCAATTAATATTTACATTCTAAATCTTGAAAATAAAAAATGAAAATCTGTTTAAAACAAAAATTCAGTATTAGATTAACATTGACCAAAGCTAAAGTAAAGAAGCTAAAGTTAAGCTAAATGTAATGCACAATTACAGAACTGTATGATGCTAAATCCTTGGATATACTTCGTTTACACGAGTGTACGCACACAGTCGAACGCACAGCCTTGCAAAGTATACTTCATTTGACTTGTACGCATACACAGGCATTTGACGCATGCCCAGTTTTGAGCAATCTCTTTCCATGTAAACATCTTTGTATTCTTTCATTGTACAAATGAGGGTACTTTCTAACTTTTTCACACAGTCTCTTGTCTATGTAGGCCTCCATCGTTGCTGTACCTTGCATGCGTTCCCATCTGTTCTGTTTATGCAGTTTCTCTTTGATTACCTTATATATTACCTTATCGACGCCCCCTGGACATGGTTGCCACATTGTGGATAAACTATTGCTGCAAAAAAATTAAATGCGCATGTGCGACCTGCGCGTACGAGTACGTGCGGTTACAAAAATCCAGCAGTGCACATAGAGTACCCGCGTACTCTTCTGATGATGAAATTCACGTCATGCTCACTGTACGCTGACCCTCGCCTACACCTAAAAGTGAAGTATACTTTTATTTTAAAAGCTTTGAAATGTAAGCATCATAACAAAGTATGTAAATACATTATTATGGTACCATATGCATGCTTATCATGAGCCAGTCTTTCTCTGTCTATGGGATGAAAAGGCTGAAGACCTCTGGTTCATAAGCTTTTATGATAGATATTCCAAACTGCTGCAGAAGATTAGCATGCCAGACATACTGGTTGGATATCTGTGTGAAATTGGAAAACCTCAGTATCATTTGTTGGCTGCTGAAACGGTCAGTGGATCAGAGATATGAGAGCAGACCAGAGTGCCAGATCACTGCCTTATCTAGATGGGCTAAAGTGTTGAGCCAGCATGACTGACATACAGATCAGATGACAAGAGCACAATGCAAGCATGTTATATGCACATATAAGCCACGATCTACATCAAACAGCAAAATGAAGAGAGAAAAAAAAAAAAAGGGGGGGGGGGGGGGGGGTAATGGATATAGCAATGTTAATGTACAGTATTTGGTCTTGGCGGAATGGATCTGCTACGCTGCTGCTGCAGAGCAAGTACCGAGACTTGCCACTGCCAGTACATTCGCAGACATTGCTGTGAGTATGTAAGACATGCTGCTGCTGCATGAATTAACCCCCGTAGCAGATCTATACTGGTGGAGCTGGGGAAGGTGGAGGGTTTCTGAAAGCGAGCTGCAGACTGCTAACAGCAAACATTACTGGTATTTGAATGTGGAGCCACAGCTCACTGGCCGCTGATGCAACAACAACCAATCAGCTGTGCTATGTAGATAATGACGTGATCGCTACCAAATGAGTTAGACCTATCAGCCTGACTATAGAGTTTCATGCCAGAACTATGTAATAATATTGTGAACTATTATTACAATTTAAAATAACTTTTTATGTTATATTTTATTTATATTTTTAAATGTAATGTATTCCTCTGATGGCAAAGCTGCTTTTTTAGCATCATTACTCCAGTCTTCAGTGTCACATGATCCTTCAGAAATCATTCATATATGATGATGAAACATTTCTTATTGTATCAATATTGAAAACAGTTGTGCTGCTTAATATTTTTGTGGAAACCATTATGCTTTTTTCAGTATTCTCTAATGAATAGAATTCAAAAGCACAGCAATAATGCCTCCTTGCTAAATAAAGGTATCAATTTCTTTGGGGGAAAAAAAAATGTTACTGACCCCTTTTGAACATGTAGATTTATCAAAGACTACAATCATTTACTCACGCTCATGTCATTCTAAACCCGCATGACTTTCTTGTGTAAAACACAAAGATCTTTTACATGGAATTACAATGAATAAAATAATGCAAAAAGCACAACAAAAGTAGCATTGAAGTGGTCCACATGGCTTATATTCCAAGTCTTCTTTCTAGCTCTCCTTGGTGTGTTGAGCGAAGTAATGTCCAATTTGTGAATGAATCTTCTTTTGAGTCAGATCATTTTAACGAATTGGTTGATCCAGTTTAGACACTCGATCTGAATGATTCATTTATGAATTGACTGATCTAAATGACTTCAGTCACAGCTGTTCTCAGGTTAACAGCTCACAGAATATTATAAAAGAACTATTTTTGGTATGTTTGTCAACCACAGCTATTGTATGGCTTCAAAAAGACAAGGAATGTAGTCCACAAGTATGGATCATTTTTACAATACTTTTATGCTGATTTGTGCTCATTCTCACCAAAGAGAGAAAGTCATACAGGTTTGGAACGACATAAAAGGGGAGCAAATGATGACAGAATTTTCATTTTTGAGCTAGATGGAGACATTTTAAGGGCATAAACACTCTCAGAGGCATTGAGAGTCCTTGAAAGTCCTTTGAGAGTCAGCGTGTTTAACCAAAAGTAAGGGAGAGACACAGACTCCGTGAGGAGGAGTGTGTGCGCGCTGAGGTGTGAATAATAAATGCTAAAAATAGACCAGGAGGTGAACCTCCCATCCTCACCTACACTCAGTGCTCTTTATTGACCCCTCAAAATATGCATCTCTTTATGCGTGTCTGCAAATGGGAAAGACAGTGATACACGCATGGGCAAGTTTGCGTCTATGTAATTTGATTAGTATGCAAGCCTGCAGGTTTGAGATCTGTCTCGTTCTTGAAGCACCACACCAAATGCTGTTTACTGATTCTTTCCCAACTATTCCATGTCAAAGTCTCTTTTCGATTATTCCCTCTCTCAACAAGTCAGTGTGCCATCCATCCATCCATCCATCACATCTTTGGCTTATGTAGTGGTATGTTTTAAAAGTCTTATTCCTGGGTGTTAGTTTGTAGCGGAGCTATAATGCAGGAGGTGGAGAGGGCTTGACCCGTGTCTCCACCATTGATCAGCTGGTAGATAAAGGTGGACCATAAGTCACTCCACAACAGGCTTTGTCTGTTTTTACAGCTCCCTCAAGGCTGAGGCTGTATTTAGTCCAAATCACTGCCAAATCTGCTCCTCCTTGATAAAGAGAGGCCGAACAGCAGGACGTTCAGCAAAGCAGAGCCAGGACAGAGTTGCTGACGTTAATTACAGTTAATGCGTGGGGAGAATGGACGAGGTGAGAGGAAATGAATATTGATTCACCATATATTTTGGCTGGGTGGGTGTCTATGAATATTGTGCCTTCCTGTGCCTGTATAGCACTTCTTGCTGTAAAAAAAATAATAAAGAATTTTTGCCATATAATAAAAATATGCTAACATTATTTTTGTATTTATCTAGATATATATATCTATATATAATTCCTATTTTTGAATATAATTAATTAATTTTATTATGTGTGTCACGTGTGTGTGTCAGGGTTATGTTCATTTGACATTTCTAAGTTGACTCAGTTTCCCAGTGTGTGTCAGTTTGTTCCTTTGACTGATGTATTCCATTCACCTGTTGTCTAATTAATTAACTCATTAGTTCCTGTGTATTTATACATCCTGTTTGGTTCAGTTCCTTTTGACAGCTCCAGGGCTTTTGTGAAAACTAGATTGTACTTTCGCATTTTTGTATCCCCGCCCACGGGATATCTGAAAATGGTACTGATGGTGGCTTTTACCCGTATCGGTTTTTGTAACTAATATACCATAAGAGATTATTTCCCAAACGATTATGTCAGAAGTATAGAGTGTTGAATTTTAGCTGAACAAAAGCTCAAAATTAAATACAGGTCAGTGCTTCTGACTTAATACCACTTAATGAGAGAATGGGCCACAGACCACAGCTATAGTCCTTATGTGTGTATTACATAACCCTAATCATTCACACACTGGATGCATGTCTGTTCATCACCATAACAACCTTTTCAGTCCTCTTCCGTTAATGATTATCTAATATGACTGGGTGGGTAACTGCATTAAATGCCTAGTGAGTCCAATACATGTAGTACTATATCTATCCTTGTATTGCTGTGTAAGAGAATCTTAACATGTGTACCATGGGCTCAGACAGAAAAAGTGGGCTAATGATGAATGTAGGATGGTGGAGCGAAGACCCTCCTCTTTCTGACCCTAGCAAACCCTTTCACCACACATCTGACAGTCACTCGTTCTTTTACTCATTTGCTTGTAGTCAGAGTTAATTAACTGAATTAGCCTTCTGGGGTCTGACACTTAGAAAGGAAGGCCTAAGCCAATTTTCACCAGCCCACAATGTGTGTGTGCATCCATATTTATTTATTTTTTTCATACTAAGCATGTTCAATTAAAATTCATGTTCAATCAATATGTTTCAAAGACGATGTCTCTAGGAGAATTGCAACAGTTACATTGTAAAAAAATGTAAAATGTAGTAACATCTAAATTATCTGGTTTAAAATCAAATATATTATTTAAAAGGACTAAATCTAACAGACTACATTAGGTTACACAAAAAAAGATGGTTAAAGATCATCAGGTGACTTTTAAAGTAGATATTTGACTTAATAGAGTGAATAAATTTTAGGGAGATAATCGTTACTTTTTTTTTATTTTTTTTTTTATAACCCTAAACCAGTTAAAAGTCATTTTAACCATTCAAACATACTTTACCGTTAATTTTGATAATTCACCCTTTTTGATAATTCGACTGACCTGTTCATAATTGTGTTTTTATTTATGACACATAAAACCAACATGGCTGTAAAGCACCAAATATCTCTAAAACCTTTTCTGTTTCCAGGAGATCCAGGTAAAAAAAAAAAAAAAAAAAGGGATAGAATAGAATGGGATCTTCTTTTCTTCAGCCATTATTTGTAATGTCTTCTATTTGTTTTGGTTTACTTCCAACAATGGGAAAATACATCTGTCATTGAGCATTTCAATTGGAATTTCCGTTCAGGTAAAAATAATGATGTCATTTTTCATTATGCAAAAATAGAGCAACAACACTACAGATTTATATTAAAGACACACAAGATATGTGTGAAAGTGTGTTATGTTATTCATATGCACATTTTTTGTTTACCAACAAATTGCCTTTCACCTAAATTACAATACAACCCTAAATCCATGATGACAGATGTGTAATATCTGGGTGGGAATCATTATATTCTTCTTCTGAAGTAAAATTAAACTTTCTTTTTCTGTAGTGATTTAATGCATGCATCAGGAGGTTAAAGACCCATGCCTTATGTTTCTCCATGCACTCTTCAAGCCATTTCTGCAACCTCGCTACATGACATAAATTTAACAGCTTTGCAACTATCCAATCCTGCGAGGCATTGCTGAGTGATAAACGCAAATTAAATATTACCTTCGTCAAGAGGCGACCCCAGAGAGACTCTAAAAATCACATTTCAGCAGTTGTGGCGGTTTCGGCTCATTGCAATAATGATGTGTATTATCATTCAGGCTTACAGTGTCATAACCGCTGCTCAGCACTTCTGCGCACAATGAGAAACAGCCCAACATGCCGCCGCCGTGATTCTATATTAATGCGCTACAGCACGCTCTGTGTGCAACTCACAGGACGACAGGAAAATGTAAAATATATAACCTTAAAAATTCAGGTCACAAATGAAATATTACAACACTGTTTGTATAGATTCATAGTCCATCGCCCAGCATCTCTCCATCTCCAAAGGAGCTACGGTTCGCTTCCATACATCCCTTCTTCTATGGCAATATCATATAGCCTACATGAATGTGCTCGTGCAGCAAACCTACATTATGTACGACTAGTTCCCGAATTAAAGCCTTAGAGAAGCGCTTCTTTAGCTTTGACCACATAACTTACTTTTCACAATGACGAGGATGCAGAAGAGCGTCCACAGAGCCATCATCTCAGCGAGGACTGGGAAGCATCTGCTGCGCGTGAACTGCTCTCTCCCGTGGGCGCGTGTGGTCGTGCGTATCGGAGCGTGACTTTGTCGAGGTGGACGCGCGCAATGGTTAAATTATATTTTCTTTCTTCTCGACGTTATTCGGTACCTGGCATCGTTACGTTAGCGGTTCTGGGTTACTGAACGCGTAGTTCCCGCCCGCGAGCGTGAGGGAATGGTTTTATGAGCAGCCAGGTAGATGAAGGACTAGTCGCGGTGCGCGAGAGAAGATGCGACGAGATGACAGAAACAGCGAAAGGGAGGGGCGGGGGAGGCGAGCATACCTCAGATTCCTCTTCACTACATCCGGTTACATAGAATGTGTTTTTCATAGGATACTTATCATTTGAAGACTCGAAGTGCATTTCAGAGGGGGCTTCACTTTTCAGTGACCGCACATTCAGTGAAAATATTCGAAAACATTTTCTCTGTCTAGGAAATATGACTACAAAAGTAATCAAAAATATTTGAGATAATTATAATGTCCACAGTTTGTGAAAAGTGTTGATTACATCATTCTATTTAGGTCTACTTCCATCAAAGTGGTCATTATGAAGTAGCTGAGAATTACAAGCAAACATTTCTGTTGCACAAATTAATGCAGAGGTGAGTCTATTGCGTGAGAGCCATAAATGACTATATAGGTAGATATTAAGCATTATTTGTGTGTGTGAATCTAAAACATATTTTACATGTTGAACGTGATAGAATACCAAAAGCATGCTTTATTCTTAACTTTAAGAGATATAAGTACCTGTTGGACTATTTTCCAGTGTTGTAGTCGAGACCGAGACCAGAGAGGGTTGAGTCCGAGTCGAGGCCAAGACCAGAAAGTTTGGAGTTCTAGACATGAGAGGTATCTAATCTTTCTGGGGAACAGACATGATAAATGTGAAGTGACAAAAGAAAGAACAACTCTGATCTGGAGCTGAGGTGAACTAACAGACTGCATAGCCTCAAACCCTGCTAAGCAATTAATTAATCATTTTTTACTCATAATTTGGCCTTCGTGGCTGTATTAGCCTATAGTTTATTTTTTATTACAAATGTGATAAACGTTTGTGCAAGTAGTATGTGTTGGGGAATTTAAAGTGTAACATTTAAATCATATTCTGCTAAAATAAACAAAATGACTTGGAAAAAAGATTTGTTCATTTTGCTGAATGAGATTCAAAGATCCGAGTCAGTAAAATGATCCGAACTTCCCGCTACTACCTGAGTCCTGCTGCCTTTGCACTAACGTTAGTCTCAAGTAATGCGCAGTTGCGCACAAGAAAATCACCAATCATTGGACGTGTCAACCAAACATCAATTTACAGAAATAATAACATACAGTAATAATCATGAAATATTTTGACTTGAGTGGACTCGGGAATGAGTCTGATTCCTAATATGTTTGAGTACGAGTCAATTCCGAGTCAAAATGCACACGAGTCCATGGCAAGACCAAGACCAAGACCATTACAATATGGTCTCAAGACCGAGTTCAAGGCCGAGTCAGAGTCTCGAGTACTACAACACTGCTATTTTCTTCTTCTGTGCTCGAGCCTACACTCTCAAAAATAAAGGTTCTTTATTGGCATGGTTCCATGAAGAACCTTAAACATTACCTTGTAATTGAAATTAATAACTGTGATTACACTAATAATCATCGATTATGATTGTGCAGCACTACTATTTACCTTCAAATATCACACACATTTTACTCCCAACAACTGTTGTAAGGCAGCTTCACCCTACTCAACAGCAGGAAGTAAAGCTCTTTCTGTATGTAGACTTATGCTTCATTTGTTTTGCCCCAGGGGAGCGGGTGGCTGGGTGTGAGGTTTTCAAGGAGATGGGTATCGTCTCTCCACCAGTCAGCATCGGTAACATCACCGTATGACTGAGTACTGTCCCCACATCACAACCGTTCTTGTCTGTGTGTCAGTCACTTCTGGCCTTTCAACCAGTGGTTCTGCAGTTGCTGTGTGTCAAAACTCAGTGCTCAGCGTTCCAGAAATAACCGTTGCTTCCGGGGAGATGATGGGGTCTCCCAAGCTCTCTCTGTCTCCTAGTTCGCTCTCTCCATGTCTCATGCACTCACACTGTTTATGGCTGTCTCTGTCTTCCATTACACATACACTTATGCCCTTTAGCCAAAATGTCTATTTCTGCATGTTCTCTGGGGGGATCCCTATAGATGACCTTGGCTTACATCCCTAAAGACACTAGTGGGAGGAGAAGGGAAGGAAGGATGTGGAAACATTAGAAGAAAGGGGATGAGAACGGAAAATGGATTAATAGAGAGAAAGAGAAGAAAGAGAGAGCAGGGAGGTGGAATTAATGTGCAGGAAAGCAAAAGCTTGGTCACTGGTGACTCACTGGTTGACTGTTACGTAGGTATTCATGTCCTATTCACACCATAGTGTACAGCTATGCTCTTTATGAGCAGTGAGTCACACAGAGCTGAGGGTAAGCTTCCTGGCATATAATGTCTTCCATATTCTGAAGTGTGTGAAGTAGAAAAGCAAATGTAAAAATGACATGCGCATCATTTAAAAAAAAAAAAAAATAGCAATATTAATATATTCGTCATTATCATCAGGTCCTGTGCTAGACACATTGGGCCACAAGTATCTTCAATACACGGCAAGTAATATATTTGTATATTATTAGTATCATGTATTATGTTTATTGTTTTTGTTATATTTTTATTTTGTGAAAAAAAAAAATACAGTATATATATATATATATATATATATATATATATATATATATATATATATATACACACACATAAATATTTAAATATCAATATTTTAATTTTATTTTATTCATATATAACATTTATATAACAAATAATAATAATACATTAACAATAATACAGTTTTATATGATATATATGTAAAACCTATATATATATATATATATATATATATATATATATATATATAAACTGTATTATTATTGTATTTTTTTAATGATTCATGTTTAGAGATTATTATTATAGCTATTTTTTTTTAGATAAAAATATATTTTTAATCATCTTTCTCTATTGAACCACATACACTCTTTTTTTTCAACCTGCTTAATGTTAACTTTTCACCATCACCTTGTTCATCAACTCAAACTACAATCTTTCCTGCTGTTATTTTTGCTCTTCTCTTAAACTTCCGCCTCTCCTCCATGTCTTCCTTTATGGTTTCCCTCACAGCCTTCCATTCCTTCCCTCCGTTGTTCTCTGTCTTTCCTTCTGATGTCATATTCTGTGTGCACCTTTGTGCTCTCTCTCTCTCTCTCTTATTTTCGTATGCTTTCCAAATCCCTCTCTATCTCTGCAGAGCTGAGCTGACAGGGAAACTTCAGTGCTGCAAGTGCTTGGAGTCTCTTCTTTGAATTATTTACATACTGGGACCCCCCCGAGTGCTTATCTCACCCCTCCCTCCCCTTACCCCGCCCTCTCTCCTTCCCTCTCTGTCTCCTGCCATTTGCTGCTGGCATGCTTTCTCTAACTTGCGTGATTTTGACACACTGACTGACTTCAGCTGTTGTGAAGAATGCTATTTTGCCACGACTAGGTTTTCCTACCAGTTCTAAATGCAGTGAGAATAACTATAGGGAATTCCGTGGTCTCATTCAGCTATTAGGAAATAAATCCTTTAAAAATAAATACATTTAAAAAACCTAGACACTTTCTTTAGGAAAAGAGGTGGGCGAGAATGAAATTCATGCACACAAACAATAATGCTCAATTAGAGCTATAAATATGGAGCTTGAAATAACAAGAAAATGAGGTTGAAAGAAAGTAAAGCATGATGGGTAGCTTTCAGAGCAGATGAGTGTGTACATTTACAATATTTCATTTGAAAGATGGTTTCCTCAACTGACATAATGTATGTACAATGCATTCAAGGTTTATATTTTAGTTAGTATTCATGATTCCTGGGAAATTGTGTCGCTAGCACTATGCTCTGCCAGCAATTAAAACAATTTCTTATTTGCTTATGCATTACTCTTTTTATTGCATTTATTATATATATTTTTTAAATATTAATATTTACTATTTATATGGGTTTTCCCTTCAATTTTAAGAGTATGAGTGTAAACTCTTGATGATTCGTAGTGCTTGATTGTACCGATGATGTACACTTAAGTTTAGGGTCGGTAAGATTTTTAAAAAATGTTCTTGAAATACTCTTCAACCAGGTTGCATTTAAATGCATTTATTATTAAAAATGCAATAAAAATAGTAATATTGTGAAATATTATTACATTTAAAATAACTGTTTTATATTGTAACATATTTAAAATGTTATTTATTCCTGTGATGGCCTGTGATGAATTTTCAGCATCATTACTCCAGTCTTCAGTGTCACATGATCCTTCAGAAATCATTCTAATATGCTGCTTAAGAAAGCACCTGATTTCTGATTATTATCGGTAGATAACAGTTGTGCTACTTAAAGGGTACATAACACACACAGTTTCGGCATCCTTCATATCTCCGAAGAGAATTTAGTCAGATTTATAAAAGATAGATACGCTCTACAGAGTCTTTTCCGAAAACAGCCGAGCTCCTGAAGGCGTGCCGTGGGCAAAGCTAAAGAGTCACGAGCAAGCTTTTGCGCAGCTTTTGCATAGCAAAAATGGTCAGCTAAACAAATGTATCCATCTTTCAGTTTCAAACGATCTGCAAATTCAGTGTCAAACTGGACCTTGTTTATAAATCAATAAGCCCCGATCTTGAGAGCTCGAGCAGCCACTGAAAAACACAAGATATTCTCCATTCATTTTAACCAATAAAAAAGTGATTGCAACTTTCAGACATGACTTTATCCTTATTTTGATAGTTAATTTAAGGCAGTTTCTATGGTACTTTTAATGACAAATGTCGAGAGCGCATCAATGTAATGCGTGAGCACAAATCTCTCAGCTCCACCTAACGCTGGGTTCTTTGGGAAGCAAGTCCTGTGCAAGGCTGCCAACAACTTCCGTAACCTGAACGAAGCACGAAGAGCATGTTGATGGGCATGCTCTTGCTCTCTCACTCTGGGTGATGTGTGCACGTGCGCTCTTACGGGAGAAGTGCCCATACAAGGAATTCTGCCCTTTATTACGTAATACAGGGCCATACTTGAAAAAAACGTTCCAAAACTTGTACAAACTCTGAAGGAGTGTATTGGGCACAGAAACACTCCGTCATACGTCCAACTTGTGTTTTGAAACTTTGGCCATGTTTAGCAAGATAATCCAACTCTTAACAGTGTAAATAAGTCAGAATGCATGAAATAGCATTAGACCTCCCTTTTAATATTTTTGTGGAAAGTGTGATATAGGCCTACATTTTTTTCAGGATTCTTTGATAAACAGAAATTTCAAAACAACAGCATTTATTTGAAATATAATTTTTTAATAATATATAATTTTTTACTGTCAATTTTGACCAATTTAATGTGTCTTTGCTAAATAAAAGTATTAATTTCTTCTTCTTCAAAAAAAAACCATATACTTGTATAGTTATTATGGCTGTAGCACGGTATATCTGTTGTGGTTCTGATATGTTTGGGACTTTTATGTGTGTGAAAGTGAAAAAGACAGAGAGATTTAACGAATTCAGCATTATCTGCTTTATTTCAGGCTTTGCACAGTCTTACATTGTACAAAGGCAAAATCTTCAGAGAATGTGTTTTTTCCCTTTCATTTCTCTCATCTAGATTAAAACAATAATTACTTCAAAATCAAATTTAGCATCCTTAAAGATTAAACTGGAACCTGTTACCTTTAAACAAAAACACATACATTTAAACGTAACTTCCCATCACCAAGAGAGTGATGTCACATTCGGTACGCCATGAATCCAATCATGACTGCGCGGTCAGTAATCCGTTCAACATCCCACTATTCCCAAACTCAAACCAATCAATAGAAAGTTTTATCACTGACAGACAAGAACATTAGCCAATCAACGGCAATGACTCATTTATCTGATGAACGAGCCAGCTTCAATTTGCTGTATTGATCCGAGCTAACGATCTAACCTCAGCTATCCAGGAACTGCCAATGTGAGGTGAAATGTTTTTCTCAGAGGATATAATAATATGAGAATTCAACTATTAATTCTAAACTAAATCTATACTACGGATCCTAAAAATATCAACTGTGCCAATCCTGGCCTCTTAAATGCACAGTTGTTGCAGGGAGTAAAATTTGTGTTTCACCGGGGACAATAACAAAATTGGCATTGGTTGCAAGATTGATACTGTTGCAATTTGGCACTGCTGACAGCAGGGGGAGTTTAGGAGCGCGTTACCCCTTCAGGCACATAATTAGATCAGTAGCATGATTGGAAGTGAACTTATGGGGCTGCATTGCCAGTGTACTCAAACAAGGGATGAGGAAATAACAAAACAAAAGTCAACAACAGATACACATTACTGTGGTGTTTAAACCACAGCTTTTGAGAAACATATTTCCTCCCTTGGTCTTTCTGGAGTTATATTTAAGTAAAACCCTGGTTTCAAAGAGGGTGAAAACTCAAATATGTCCCACTTTAGTAATTCATTTCCGTGCACACATACACATACATACAGTAAGACAAAGAATTTTAAGCTGTGCTTTGCTGGCATGTGATTGGTAGGCACCATGGTATTGTACATTCGTGTCTTTGCACCAGAGAATGCTGTGTATTATGTATACGTTCAGCATGTGTGTGTGTGTGTATGTTCAGTGTGTGCGTGGTACAGGGTGCTGTAGGGTCATGTGTTCTGCCCCGGTGAAAGGTAGGCGCTGGGTACAGTAGTGGTGCACCACTTCTGGGATGCTTGGGAACACACAGCTGCTCTTTTCCAGTGTGTAGCCGCATTCTTTAGTCTGCGCTACAATGATGTGCACACATCCTTGACTTGTCCTTTAGAGATAGGGAAATAAGGATCTTATATCATCTACATCAGCTTTTCAGGACTGCTTACTCATTTCTTCTTCTCTTGATATCAAGCATACACAAGCACGCACTTACTTGAGGGCGATGGAGTATTTGCTGGTAGCCGATTCGCTGTCTCGCACCAGGAAGCTTGCCTCCCTACAGTGCTGTAGCTGAGCCTCCGCCTCCTGACGACTCACACTGCCATGATACCAGCTGGAGAGAGAGAGAGAGAGAGAGAGAGAGAGAGAGAAGAAAATGGGAGGAGATTCTTATTTCTACATCGTATGATTATGTAATATGAACAGTACTTTGAAAACAGATTAGATAAAGTATAGACTATATAAGAGAATTAGGAGGGATTGAGAAAGATGGACAAACAACTGTACAAATGGATAGATCTGCCAATTATTTTTGTCCATACAATGAAAGTCAGTGGGGTCCAATGTTTTTGTGGGCACAAATTTTTATTACAGCATGGATATTAATAAATATTAAAATACATATAAAATATACTACTAAATGAAAACAATTAAGGGCAAAAATTCACAAAGTGTTGACATTCTTCTTGAAGATATAGTCCCTGACTATATTATAACTGCTAATATACACAGTAACTAGGTGATCAGATGTTTCATGTCATAACTGTTAATATATTGCAAATTTTAGCACATATTCCCATTACTATTTTAATCTCTCCATTCCATTCTTGAATTTTTAACAAAGTTTCAGGTAATCTGCATAAAATAACCACATTTACACATTATCAGTAGTGTCTAAAACACGTTTTTAAGACACAAACACACACCTCTGTTTCTCCAAGGGCAGAGTGGGATCAACTATTGGTGTCTCGCTGTCTGGGGTGGTGCTGGGAGATGATGGGGAAGTTGGGGAGGGGGGATTCGGCCGAAGAGATTTGGGTGTCCAGCTCTTATGTCTCAGGGTCTGCTGTTTTACAGTAGGAGAACCTGATTCTTCCTTCACCATGCGCTCTACTCCATCAAACTGAGCTGTACACAGAATAAAACATATCATTTTATGATGGCATCTGGCAATAATGGCCTCCCCCTGTTATCCCAAATGTTTGGAACAACTGCTGCATCATAATCACCCCAATAACATGTCATTAAAACTAAATGACTTTTAAATAGTTTTTCTTCATCATACTGTGTTTATGTAATGGCAATGCTAAATAAAGAAGATGCTACTAATATGAATGTGAGATATGTTACCTGACAGTGCTCTAACAATCTGCTCCTTCTTCCACTCCCAAGGCAGCTCATACTCTGCCGGTGGTCTGGGGTCGGACTCAGGTCGGGTCAAGGGAATTCCCTCCAGAACCTCTTCATATGGGACATCATAGATCTGAGGGGGTCCAGATCCTTCACTTTCTCCTCCATTCAACACTACGCATACTTTCAGCAGGTCCTTCGAGCCTCGTCGGCGAATCTCTGCGTAAGGCCACAAATTTATATTTCAGAGTTGTTTCCACAAAATAAATTTCTGGGATAAGAACACCATTTAGAAAGTTATTTGTAGTACATCGCCCAAGCTGGTTTTAGGCTATAATTATGGTACAGTTACATGAATGCTTCCATTTTCTATTGTCAATAGCGTAGCGATGTATGAAGCACAACTCACACAGAAGTCACTTTCAAACCAAGCAGCTTCCTGTTGGTCAATACAGTGAATTTGTCAATTCTGTGTGGGCAAATCACATGGATTCTTAATGAAATGACTCAATTTCGGACACAAACATTTACAGAACAATACTAAATCTGACGGCACCTTCAGACTCAAATGTATCAAGCTTTTACATATTTAAAAACTGTTGAAATTAATATAGCACATTCTGTTATGGAATTTGCATATAAAACACTGTGAGCAGCTGATCACTGACAAATTTTTCCAAATTTATTATTAGGAAAGTTTGAATTAATCACACTTATTTTCACTGAAAGTGGAAATGGATGGCCTTATTTGTCCCTAGAAATCACTATCTAATGTGCATATCCAGATGCGTCATGTACAAATATATAGTCTGTGTGGTAAAGATGCAGAACAAGCTGTCAACATTAAATAACTGCAGGTGAAACCACAGGAAATTATGACCAAGTCAAAGTTGAAACTGTCCCAACAAATACCACGTCAAGTCATAAGTGAGTGCTCCTCTCTGCAGCCAACTACATGATACAGTAACAGGTTTGCTTCTTTAAAAGATTATACTTTATGGGAGCAACAGGCAGCAGAACTAAAAACAGCATTCAGTATTTGAAAAAAAATTATGATGATGCACAATGGAAATGAATGTGGCCGATATAAAAACAGAAATGTGCAGCTAAGCATTTTATGAAAGAACTTAAATATAAGAACTTATATTTTTCTGCTAAAGCTGTAAAGTTTTCTTTATACACAGTCTGCTTTACCGCTCATGAGTTTTTGTAATCATTTGCCTTTGTGTATTAGCTAACTATTTGGTTCTAAGTTTAGATTTTACATTTAGACTGAATATTAAAATATGTTTTTAACTTTTGAATAATTCAGATACACATACAGTAGGAAAATGTACACATATAATAGGAAAATGAAAAAAATAAACCTTATTACACAACACAAAACATATCTGATAAAATATAGAAACCCATCTTGTATAAGCCTTTTTAAACTGTGATGAAAAGAAAAAAACGCTGATAAAATATGGCATTTTCTATAATTCTTCTTATATATATCTGCATCATACAGCATTTTCAGTCAGTCTAAATTTCTCTAAATTTGTCTACTTATGCACCTATTCATTCCTTAACGTTTAAAGTTCAACATCAACAAAACTATGCCTGGAGCTCCATCGTTCTTCCCTCACTCTCTGTTTCTTTGCTGTCACTTTGTGTCTGGCCTATTGTGTGAGAAAACAATGGTCATACCAGGGGAAAGTCAGACCGAGTCTATGATTGGCTGGCTTAGCAAGCCACTTCCTGAGTTCTGGGAAGTGATTGGGGGGAGTGGGGAGTGTTGGGGGGTCTTTCTCACATAGCCAGGCATACTGGGGGGACGGCAGGGGTCAACTTCCTGTCCATAGAATGGGGCAAAGGAAACACAGACAGGAAACAGGAAGCAGAAAGAGGAAACTGCACCCATTGTCCCAGCACAACACTGTCACCGTGGAAACCACCAACGAGGGGAGAGAGGGAGCTGTGATTTTTCATACTCTTAAAATCCCTGAAAATCTGCTTATTACACTGACAAAACATTTAAGATGAATAAATGATTAAAAGAAAGAGAAATAAAGGAGAGAAGAGGAAAAAAAATTAGTGTTGTACCTGTAATAATAAGCTGGGCATCATAAGGTTCCATGTAGCCATCATTCTCTCCTTCTCTTTCAGCCTCTCTCTGTTCCCTTGTTTTCTCTGCATCAAATGGGTCAGCATAATCCTCCAGGATAATCTATTAAGAGTGAGAAGAAAAGAAGTAAGAGATATCAGAGATATATTTGTGTTAAGGTCTATAATAGAACCCAGTCAACAGGGAATGTTCTCAGAACTTTGGCTAACGTTCTGGCAAGGTTCTCTCAATGTTCCAGGATGTTCTTCCAGGAATGTTCATTCAAAGATATCTGGTCTTGAATTATGTTCTCAATAACACAATATTATACACACATTGTTCATGGAACATTTTTTTCCCCCTTTGTTCTGAAACGTTTTAGTTGGACGTCGTGTAACATTTTTAAAATGTTACTTATTGTTTCAGAATGTTTAGAGAACATTAAAAAGTAATGTTACCTTCATTTTTAAAGAATGATACAAAAAAACTTTTGAGGTGTAAAGTTGTTTTCTTAATTTTTATGATTATTTTAGTGTTACATTGACATTGTAATGAACTTGTAAACAGAAAATGTTAGTAAGTAATTTTTTCACACTAAAATAATGTTAACATGCTTATTGTTTACGTCATGAGAATATACTATTGAAACAGCATTTAAGGACTGTCCTCATTCCCTTTTAATTTTATTTTTTTTTTTTAAAGAAAAGGAGAAGGTTCAACATTATGCCACAGATGCTAACGATTGGGCTTAAAGGGTTTGTTCACCCAAAAATGAAAATTCTGTAATTACTCAGCCTCATGTCTTTCCAAACCCGTGAGACTTTCGTTCATCTTCAGAACACAAATGAAGATCTTTTTGATGAAATCTGAGAGCTTTCTGTCCTTCCATAGACAGCTACGCAACTGACAATTTAACGCTTCATGAAGTTCAAGACATCATAAAACTAATCCATATGAGTTGAGTGGTTTAGTCCAAATTTTCTGAAGAGAAACAATCACTTTATATGATGAACAGATTGAATTTAGGCTTTTATTCACATATAAACATGAATCAACTCACACATCAGACATTTTTGCTTGATGTCCGAGAACTAATAAGGTTCATTTTCGTGTGTTATGCAGCACGTTTGAGCTTCCAGAATAGCTTTGTTCTTGCAGGTAAAGCAGGTTCAGCTGAGCTTCTGTTTATGTTCGCTGATCAATGTTTATATGTGAATAAAAACCTAAATTAAATCTGTTCATCATACAAAGCGATCGAGTTTCTTCAGGAAATTTGGACTAAACCACTCAATTCATATGGATTAGTTTTACGATCTCTTTATGAACTTTTTGAAGCATCACAGCTACGCATGTCTATGGAGGGACAGAAGGCTCTCAGATTTCATCAAAAAGATCTTCATTTGTGTTCAGAAGATGGACGAAAGTCTTACGGGTGTAGAACGACATGAGGGTAAGTAATTCATGACAGAATTTTTGGGTGAACTATCCCTTTACTTGTACTGAACCTGGAATAGTCCTTTATAAATATGATGCCAATATATTCCCTAGAGGAGCTTGTGCAATCTACTTCAGAAATAGTGCAAACCCAAAACTTAAAAGTTAAATTCTTATATCATCTTATATGGCTGTTCCATCTTGTAGTTGAATAATCAGTATTTCTGAAGAGCTTAAGCTTATTCTCTGGCCCATCTTTCCCCTTTCTTTCTCTGATTCTCCCTCTAGACGTTTTGTGTGTGTGTGTGTGTGTGTGTGTGTGACCTCATGAGATTCTGATTTCTGTGCTATTATGTTCAAAGTGTAGCTGGAGGGGATGTCCGTAAATGGGAGAGGATACAGCCTATGTATCAGGTGACATAATTCTTCAAACACTGCCTTCACCAGGGACTGGAAGAATGGGATAGAGCCATTGTGTTATGTATGCATTGTATTCTTCGCGTATTTGTGAGCAAGGGTGTATGTGTGTGTGTGTATGCGAGCACAAAAGTGTGTTTCCCACAATGACAGAGTGAAGAGAGTGTGCATGACTAGGAAAAGAGACAGGAAGAGAGGCAAGGAAAGGCTTTCATTGTGTTTGTTGCTTTTCAGCTCCGCTGTGTCTGCTTATAATACAGCAGTTCAATGAAAAGAGAATATAGGAAGAAAAAGAGAGACGTGGGGAGGGAGAAAAGAAAGATACGAAAGAGAGAAGAGGGGGCTGAGGGAGGGGAGAAGAAGATATTGCTTAAACAAAGAGCTGGAAGAGAGATATTGATCTCAATTTTCAAAACAAAGACGTTTGTTTGGTTCTCACAGTCAACAGGAGGAGTGGGGAAATTGGAGTATGTCATGTATTAAAAAGAACTCCTGAAAAAAAAAACATCTGTCAATGAGGCCTGCTTTATCACTCAGATCAGGGCTATTCTTTCTTAATCCCTACTGAAAAACCCACCCTAACCCAGCCTAAGATGCTGGTATCAGTTGGTTTGAGCTGGTCTTATTTCAGCTAGCCAGTGAGCAGACCAGCAGAAGAGTTCCCAAAACCCCACTAAAACCACCTAAGACCAGCAAATGGTAGTTTTTTTCTAAAGATGAATTCACTAAATTTTCAGAAAAGTTAAATCTGTCTAGAAACAAATACATAATATAATAATAATAATCAGGAATATACTATTATTTATTGTTAGTCTACATTGTGGTGCCTCATTCTCAAACTTACCGTTTCTGTTCTGATTGGTGACTTTGCCCTCTCGCTGTCTGGGGATGATCCTCCTGCACTGGATTTTGGATCATTAACCTTGATCATTCTGCTCATGTACGCGTCAGCAAGACTGGTGGTCCGCAGGGTGCGATGGTCTTCAAACCCCTCCATTTTGGTGTTTTTCTTACTTTTCCCAGGGATCAGAATTTCCCATATCTTCCCGTCTTTCATCGAGCCGGTGCTGGAGTGGTTCCGTCCCAGCTCAATGGCCGAATTTTTACGATTTCTCCCGTGGAGTAAGGAACCCACACCACCACCACCACCACCGCCACCGTTTTCCGCTCCAGAATTTTTACGCAGACTCCCCTTGGAACCAGTACCGACGGTCAGAACCGGTTTGGGACGGGACTGAGTCCCCGATTCCGAAGCAGAACGGATCCGGTCGGATCCAGTCTTCAAACTAGTTGGGAAATCTTTAAACCACTTCGCCATGACGAATACGCACAGGTGTCTGCGCCACTCTCCATACACACGCGCAACTCCTTTAGAAAACCAATCAGCTTCTAAAATATCATTCACTATGGCCCCTATAACTAATTTTTGACACTTTAACACTTTAACGTGCAGTTCAATTGACACAAGGTTGTTGATGTTGTTGTAATTTTAAACAAGAACTCTTTTTAATTTATTTAATTTTAAAAAATCTGTCAAATTGATTTAGGGAAAGGTTCCGAATATTAAAATCCCTTTTATATAATCTTGATTACAGAATTTATCCCATTCGTATTTCTTTTTAGGAAACTTCTTACACTCTCAACTATACTACGATTCTTCACATTAGAGAATAATGTCTTATTTTGCTCCCAATTATTCCCGCAAGATAAAGAGGAGTCTCTGAAGGGCATAAACGCGGAAAAATTGAAAGTTTTTCTTAGCTCTCGCTGAAGATCCCATTCCCGGTATATCCACTCCAAGCGACAGTCTAAATGAAGTGAAGGGGATGTGCATGTACGTGTGCGTTTGTTCTGCAGCTGTGGGTGGGGGTGGTTGCAGTTGCAGCTACTGTTCCCCTAAATGGGAACTTTTCATTTGCTGGGCGCAACCCACCTGTGGATGCAAACCTCACTTAATACTCTGGTGCACAGCAAATAGCCTAGATTTACAATAGTTGTCTAGTTGTCACACTCTTTACTTAAGTGAATATTTCTCAGAGTATTTTTGAACTGAAAAAAACAAAACAAAAAAACAACAACCCCAAAACATCGATGAGCACGTTGTGCTAATAGCGGGGCATGTTGTCACATATAAGGTAATCATCGCAATGTCGACTATCTGACCTTATTACAGGCTTTTCAGCTTAATTCAGCTTAAAACTGTAGCCTAAAGCAAATATAAAACAAATTATGACAGGAGAAAAAAAAAGAAAAGAAAAAAGTAACATAGCCTACAAATATAGCCTATCAATTTATATATAGCCTACACCAGGCAAGCTCTAATATCTAAATGATGAACATTTATTGTGCAGACACTACCACAGAGGGGCAGCAGTTCACACCGGGTAACTGGCCCAAGTCACTTGTAAAAGCAGACACATGGGCAATTTAAAGTCATTTATACTGCCTCCATCTAGTGGCTAATTAATAGACGTTAAAATGAATTAAAGGCCTACATTAATTTAATTAATTAGACCTGATAAACGTGTCTGTTTAAAAAAATATTTCTGAAATTCCATAATGTTATGGTTTTTACTGGCACCGAGTTTCATGCTTGCTTACTTGCCTGCTTATACATACAATTTTACATGGTTCTGAAAGTATTTAAATAGTGGAAGTTGAGCTGTCTCTGTCCACACACGTGACTACTGGCGGTTAGCCTACTATAGTAAAGAAGTAACATCATCATTATCAGTGTGTTTATCAACATTGTCAGTCAGCCCAGCTCATCGTGGAATGTCTTGCAGAATTTATTGAGAAGCACCTGGACCTGTTTTTCCAGTTATTGAAAACGATAGGAAAAAATAAGGGAAAATGAAATCCAGATACTACTGAATAAATTCTAAAAGAACAAACGGGACATTTACTTTCATCGGTGGACCAACTAACTAGCATAACCAAATGTACTCATATTCTGCACTCTTTTGACTGTTCCAACATGATATTGCACTAGGCCTGTAGTCAGAGTTTGATTGTAGGCCTACTTAAGCTATGTGCGCTGCTAAATTTAATAATTTCCGATCGGCGATCAAATCCTGATTTTATATAGGCCTATTTTATTTACAAAAACAGACCTTTTTATTGTACATACAAACAGTTTTGCACCTGATTTTTTTCACTGTTGATTATTATTTTTAAGAATTTATTTATAGCCTACAAGATCTCAACTATTTACATACATAACGAATTGCAAAACAGGCAGTTACATTAACTATATGTAGAAGTTTAGCCAATTTTGTGACAAAACTAAACTTTCATTGTGTCTCCAAATCTTAAAAATGAATTTATTTTTCCCGGCTCCACAGACAAACGCATTCCAGATTTCATTGTGATTGACATACAACCTAACCAATAATCAAAGCAGAAATGGTTTCGTGTGTTCCACCCACGATGCCACTATCAGCCAATAAAATGATTCCTCGCGCGTAAAGTGGGCGGGGCAAGTGGTATCGGTCTGAAAGGTAACAGGTTGTCTTTAGCAAGTATTTCCCTGGGGATTATTAGTTAGACCTGTCACATTTAAAGAAACGTCCTTTACTTTTACACTATTAGTTCTCATTAAGGAGAACAGCAGGAAGTAACAGAGGGACATTCAGCAGAGTGAAATATAAACTTTGCCGTAAAATCAGGTAGGTTAAATGTTATTTTTGTACGCTATCACCGCTAAACCTGTTAGCCTGTGACTAGAAATTGATGCTAAGTTGCTTGTCGCGCGCCAGATGCTTAAATGCATTTTCGAGCTGAACTTCCTTCTTTTGGGAATGACACACTTGTCTCGCTCGCATACTGTTAAGCTTAGTTGTGTTTTTGTCCTGTTTCGTGTTCTTCTTAAGTGTACTTCTCTGAAGATGGATTAATGTCTGTCCAAAGGATTATTGTCGAGCCCACGTATTTACAGTATTTTCCATTGGTTTACGCTAAAAATGAGCGCTTTGCCTCGAGAGACTTTATAACCCATTGAGTTTCACACGAAGCGCAGGTGCATCGCCAGGTGAACACCTGCGCTTCTCGCTTGGGGAGCAAATCACGAGAGAAAGTATTGACGTGGCAAACAATCCTGTTTTAACAGTGTTGTGATTGTTTACCTCACCACAGCCCACGAAAGCCAGCTAAACACTCAAAGCTTTGTGTTTGAATAGACCGATTTTCATTCAAATGAATAAAGAGTCGGTGTCAAACTTGCCGTGAGCGATCAGGTTACTGTGTCAGATTGGCTGTCAAAAGTGTGCTGTTTAAAAGGACAAACAACTTTTTAGTTTAGTAGTTAAAGCTCTGATCTCGTTTATATTTGATTTATAGCTCTTTTGGTAGTTTCGTGATGTTATCCAAACGCCAGGACCTTTCGAGACCTGAAACCAGTGACTCAGTGTAGAAGAATTTTACAGGCCCAGGTGAGCAGTGGCACACAAACTCTGTACATACTATTCACAGTCATTTAAATGAGTGTTTTTACAGCGTTTTTTGTTATTAGGCTTAAATACAAATGTGTTACTTTTTATCTAATACATATCATTTAGCTATATCATTAATATTATCAAAATGGCTATTATTAAAATGATTCACTTTTAAAGTTGGCATGAAATAAAATTTCATGTGAAAATCAAATGAAAGTCAACTTTCCAAATGAATGTTACTGATGTTTTGTGAATTTATCTGTGCTTATGTTTTATTTTAAACACTTTTTATGTCATAATTCAATTCTTATGCTCAATTTCCCTATACGTCCAATCAACATACTCCATTTTGTATCTTTTTCAATAATTAATTTAACACAGTACATCACAGTATGGAAGAGAAGGTCTGTTGCTATTTTCATCATGACTTAAATGAAAAACATTCAGTTCTGTGGGTGAAAAATCAAACTCACCAAGTAGCTTCTCCCTAATTAGCTTTTGATTTTCATAAGTTTTAAACAATTCTGGAGTAATTTCCTTAAGAAAGACCTAACGGCACATTTTATTAATATGAAATCCAATTAAGTAGTAATTTGTTTTATAGGTTTAACAAAGCTTAATCTTTCCAAGCACCCCCTTGAACCTGCTAAAGTACACTCAGCAGTGCATATTAAATTAAAAGCTTGTTTTTTCATTTGAATCATTCTTTGCACATTTTTAGACCATAAAACCAAAATGTATTGTTCTTGCATCCCCCATGTTACACTGGCATCTTGGTTATTGACCTGTGACTACATTGTGCTGAGCCATGGACAAACATAACACTATCTCTATCACTAACATGAGACATTAATCCTCTAGTGTGATTCACAGCTGAGAGTCATGCTTTAATTTTTCCAAGCTGATATTAGATAAGATTTCATTTTATATTGTGTGAGTTTCTGGCCGTATGTTTTGTGTTTGGCAACACTGGAGTCAGTCATGCCGGTGAGATCCAATAGACGGACAGAAGAAGAAATTCTTGTTTGTCTGTCCTTGAAACAAGAAGAGCGATTGAAGTTTAGGAAGGGTGGGGGATAAAGGAAAAGAGAGATTTAGAGGGAGTTTGGCAGGAGACAAAGAATGCAAAGGGGAGTCAAGCACTAATGGAGGGATACCAGACTCTTTAAAATGAGATGAAAGCTTACGATAGGCTACACTTTCTCAGATGCATTCTCAGAGCAACTCGAGAACTTTAATTTAGACTAATCTAGATGAACTCTATATCTCACCTCTGTCAGGTAAATCACTCCAAAGTGAATATCAGTGATTGGTTTATCCTTTCTATGTAAATGAATAGAAACTAGATCAGAGATTCAGCCTTTAGGTTGTGTTTGTCTTTAGTGAGAGTGGTTGTCATACTTTTAATATATGCCACCTCAAAAGTGTTGCTGTCTGAAGTATGCCGAGAGTGTTGAGGTGTTGAAAACCTAAAGGACTCTGGGAATGCTAAGCATGCTTGTTCTTTGTACTGTACCTCCTACATTAAATGAGTCAGTCTGACCTGACAAAATGTGTCTGAAGTCACATTTCATATTGATATGAAGTCTGATGCCATTCATGTCTGAGAAAGATTAAACATGTTAATCAGATGCACTGATTGTAGATGCATTGACTTTGGTTTGCATTGATTTGTGGTAGTCAACAGAGATGATACAAACCATGCTGACTTTGCAGATGTCTCCTGAGTCCTACTGCTTCAGTTCCCTCCTAATTCTATTAGACGTTCCACATCTGAGAGTCTCGATTCAATTTAAGATCAGAGAATTCAATTTAATGGGAGAACAAGAGGTCGCAAACTCAGAGCTGTGGACAGATGCCCGTGGAGGGTCTTTGTGAGGGTTTTTTTTTTTTTTTTTTTTTTTAAAGAGTGGTTCATTAAGACTTTAAAATTGCAATATTTGTTGTTGCGTCATCTCCCAGACCACGTGGAATGAGACGTGAAAAATACAATACAGAATATGTCTGTCCTAATGTGTAAGTATATAATCAGTTATTTTGACACTTTTTTTTTTTTTTTGAATCAGCTAAATCCTAATCTATGTTGGCAGAACTTTGTGTACAAGCATTTGAATTCTGTTGACAGTCTGCAGTGCTTTCTGTGGAATTCTGCCGACACAGATTCTGTGGTCATCATGGTGATGAATCAAGTGAGTATGCCACTGACTGAAGTGAGATGCATATCAACCTATGAACGGATGGAGAAAATTAAGGATGTGGGGGGCAGATTAGGTGCTGTGTCTTTTTTTTTTTTTTTTTTTTTTTTTTTTTAACCCTGGGTTAATGTGATCTTGGATCATCTTGTTCCACGCTTCATGTGGTTCAAATTTTATCCTGGGTCAGTATTTAATCCTAGACAGTTAAAGGGTTAGTTCACCCAAAAATAGAATTTCTGTCATGTCTTTCCAAACCCGCAAGACCTACGTTCATCTTCAGAACACAAATTAAGATATTTTTGATGAAATCAGTTTTTGTTTGTTTTTTTTCTCCTATAGAAAGTAACAAAATTACCACATTCAAGGTCCAGAGAAGTAGTAAAGACATAATTAAAATTGGCAACATGTCTACAGTGGTTCAGCCTTAATGTTATCTATATTTTGTGTTTGCGTCCGAACTAATTAATGTCTCCATTAGAGTTGGTGTTCTGACATAGAACACAGAAGCTCTGAAATGCGTCAACTGTGTAGGGGACTGACAGGGAAGAGGAAAAGTTGTTGAATAAAATAGTTATTTTTGTTTTGTTTTTGCGCACAAAAAGTATTCTCGTTGCTTTACAACATTAAGATTTAACCACTATAGTCATGTTAACTATTTTAACGGTGTCTTTACCACTTCTCTGGACCTTGAATGTGGTAATTTCATTGCTTTCTATAGGAGATAAAATAAAAAATTAAAAAAAACCTCAGATTTCATCAAAAATATCTTAATTTGTGTTCCGAAGATTAATGAACATGAGGGTGAGTACTTAATGACAGAAATTTCATTTTTGGGTGAACTAACCCTTTACTTTAAGTTATGAGATTGCATGACTTTGTAAACCCTGGGTAAATGTTCTTATTTGCATATCTATGAGTTCAATATATTGTTTGAGTTTAGCTGTGGCTAAAAGTAGTGCAGGTATGACCTAAATTTGTAGGCCAAAACACAGAAACGAGTTAGCATTTTAGCACTTCCGGTTCCATCATCGAAAAGTAAATGGGTTTTTTGACTGGGTTTTTGGTTAAATGGCTGAAATAAGGTCTGTGGTTAACACAAGCTCAAGATATTTTCATGTTTTATCCCATGACATAAAATACATCAGTATTACCCCACTCGTGATTTTTAAGCTGTTACGTTTCTTGAAAAAAGTGGTTGCTAACAAGTTTCTAAATGGGACTACAGAGTCTGTCGAGGATATTAAACATCACACCGAACAAATAAACTCAGTCCTCTTTTACAGCCTCGTTATGCTTATAATTGTGCTCTTATAAACTATTCTAACTCAAACTTTCTGGGAAAATGTTTTTAGATAAAAACTGAAAGAGCTTAGTGGCGGTGACTTCGAAGTCATGGGACCGTGGTGTAGTTCGTCTATAGCCTACCTTCAGCTTTTTACTTCTGGCAACTACAGTTAGGCTTCAAAATGAATAAAAGTTGTGTTCATCTGTGAAAATTAAAAAGTTGAAGGAAATTTGAAGCATTTGCTTAATTCAAGATTAAAAGTATGTGTACCATTAAGTCAGGGTTAAAAATCTGCCTGTCTCAAAGGTTTTTAAAACTAGAAGTCATCATTAAAAGAAATAGATAGAGCAGATGTAATTAAAGGGTTAGTTCACCCAAAAATTAAAATAATGTAATTTATTACTCCCCCTCATGTCGTTCTACACCCGTAAGACCTTCATTCATCTTCAGAACACAAATTAAGATATTTTGATTAAATCCGATGGCTCAGTGAGGCCTCTATTGAGAGCAATGACATTTCCTCTCTCAAGATCCATAAAGGTACTAAAAACATATTAAAAACAGTTCATGTGAGTTCAGTGGCGAGAATACGGTTTGTGCACCAAAAAAACAAAATAACGACTTTTCAACAATATAGTGATGGGCCGATTTCAAAACACTGCTTCAGAGCTTTACGAATCGAATCAGTGATTCGGATCTCTTATCAAACAACTAAACTGCTGAAATCACGTGACTTTGAATCAGTCACTGATTCGATTCGTAAATATGTTTTTATGGATCTTGAGAGAGGAAATGTCATTGCTTTAAATGCAGGCCTCACTGAGCCATCGGATTTATTTAAAATATCTTAATTTGTGTTCCAAAGATGAATGAAGGTCTTACGGGTGTAGAATGACATGAGGGTGAGTAATAAATTACATTATTTTCATTTTTGGGTGAACTAACCCTTTAACAGTGCTTCATTATGAAGAGAGAAAAAGCAGTGGGTCGATTTACATTGTTTTGCCCTTAAAGCACAGATACTTGCTCCTAGACTGGTTAAATCAAGTGTGTTTGTTCTGGATGTAAGTAAAAGCCTGCATACCGTAGGCTATTGCCTATGAAGGGAATAGTGACATCTCTTATTTGGATCAGTGTATGAGAGCAGGAGAGCGCGAGTGTGATAGAGAAGCCAGTGTTCTCAGCATAGCTGCCCTTGTTTTCTGCCCCACTTCACTGTAATAATGGGAAGAGGGTCCTCATACTCCCCCTCTGTCCCACTCACAGGCTCCCTCCATTCAGCCTATCAGATAATGCAGTGCTGAGGCTAAATGGTGTCTCTGTCTGCCTGGCCACTGACACACTGACACAGAGAAAACGGATCGGTTTAGACCGTGACTGAATTTTGGCTGTATGTTTGACCAACAACCAGATCACTGTCATAACTCATAACCGAATAAATAATCTGTCCGTCATCATGTGGATATTCAAAAGTGATTGAGCAGATGAAAAATCAGTGTTGTTATTCTTAACTAAATCTATTAAAATAGTTTGTGTTAATTGTAACGAAGCTGAAATAAAACAAAAAATAAATAGATGACAAAAGTTGACATACTAAAATGACTAAAACCGAAATAAAAATGAAAGCTACATATAAATATTAATAAAATATAATAAAAATAAAAACAACACTGAATTCAATCTCCCAAACTAACTAACAAGTTAGCTGTGCTTATGAGACTATACCTCCAATTAAAGGCCTTTTCTGTAGTTCAGGGGCCACTGTCATGGATATGGTTGATGTCGCATGCTTTTTACATAGAAAATAATGTAATATATTTCATGAATAGTGCATTGGTGAAGTACTGGATTTTTTCGAGCTCTCATTGAATAAAGGTGGACTAGCTTGCTTACCTTAAAGGGACTTTAATAAAAGTGCCAGCATTACTGTTTGGCTCAAAATACAATATCTTTATAATATTGTGAAAAATTAAAAAGATTTATTGCCATATTACATTTGGCTGCCACACAGCATTTGTGTGGGCCCTCAGGATACATTTTTATTATATTCAACATAAGTGTCCCCCCTGCTAACTATAAAGAAGCCTTTCCTTCTTTATAGTTCTTTTATGGTGTTCAAAGTCTGTTATATATTGAAACTCCACCTATAAGTGTGAGAGCTGGAATTTAATTATTGTCACTGTAAAAGTACATAAATCATACTCGCAACCACAATAAACAGATGATGAATGAGTCTGTAGAGTGAAAAATGATCAGTGAAGTGCTGCTGCCACTTTCTCACTACACCTGTATAACTCTCCACCTGTATATCTTTCAGCAAAGGAGCTCCTGTATGTGAGCTCGGCTCTCTTCAGTCTGCTTTTAGTCACTGACATGGACACGTCAGACGTCTTAAAGATTTTCTGATGACATTCATTGTATTCACATTGTAATAGTAGTTATGAAGGCTCCTTTATGTCACACAGTAAATGTATTTCTTAACACTCTCTTACTCATTATATATACATATTATATATATATATATATATATATATATATATATATATATATATATATATATATATATATATATATATATATATATAAAGATATGTATGTAATCTCACTCCCTCTCACTCTCACTCTCTCACACACATGTAAGAAGAGCAGTACTGATCATATTGGATGTGTTTGTAGTTTGCAGTCTCTTTAGTTTATTGCACTGATGTAGTTTGCTACTGAACAAGATGGCAAGTTCAAGAGTAAAAGAAAAAGACAAAGAGAATCAGTAAAGATGTACCACTGTCTGGGAATGCACTTTGTTCCCCGTCACACCCTTCATGCTATAATGTTCCTTACTGAGATATTTTCATTCCATCACACCAGCCACACCTTAAGTTTTCTGCTCCATTATATCATGAGTAATGCTGAAGCTTTCCTGAGTTTTGATGAGACGTAGTAACATGCTAGGTCTTAATAAAAATCTAAAAAAGGTGTGTGGTTTAGGATAGAAATTGAATTGAACGTCTACACCATGAAAAACAAACGTGCTCAGGTTAATGAATAATGAAGGCCACTGGGTCTTCTGTGCCAGGAATCGGAGGTAACGGGCAGCACTGAGTAGTGTGTAATTCAATCCTGCCTCATTGGACTGTCTGCATGTCTGTGTCTGTCTGTATCTCAATAGAGCACAACAGTAGGGCTCTAGTAGTAAAAAATCCCATTCAAATTCTCCTTTAGAGAGTAACGTAGGCTAGAAGCATTTCAAGACAGACCATCATTATCTATATGGTCAATATGAAAATGACCCCATTTACTTTATTATTAATGCATATTCCTGGTCTTATTGTGAAGGATTCATAAGTGCAAAGAATGTTTGTCTTCATAATCCTTTATCAATATGTAACTTGCTTCGCCTCTGAAATAGCTTTTCCTGTGCAGCCCCTACCCTCCAACCACTTGGCTTCATTCTGGAGTGTAATGCCCACTTTTCACAATCCAATCAAGTCTAAATAAAACACAGAAATCTTTCATATTATGATTATTTTATTTTTTTTAAGAATGAGGAGAGGGGTGTCCGTAGAGGGTAAAGTGGCTTCACATCAGGTTGTGCAGTGGAGTATAATCTGAGGGACATCTTATTGCTTCTGTCAGGGCCTGTATATGAGAGAGAACATGCAGGGTTGTGATTGGAAAAAATTTTTTTTTTTTAATTTTGTTGTACTGTTGATTCAGAGCTGGTTGGTTTGGTTCAAGGGTTAGAACATTTTCTTTTTTTACTGAAAACTTTTTTGAAATGTCAGAAAATGAGGGGGGAAAAATAGTTCTTGAACCCAAGAGTTTTAGATTTTTGAGGTCACTGGAAAAACACACTTTGACACTGTGCATTGTGCAATGTACTTTGACATTTTTTTCATGTTCTTTTCATCTCCCCTCTAGGATGTCTGCTCCTGTCTCAGGTAGGAAGACCCCCGTGGACTATGGCGTACAGATTCGCTTTATAAATGACCTGCAAGACACCGGAGGGGGGGTGAGTGGGCAGCCTCGAAAAGAGGGGCCCAAAAAACAGCAGTCTCGCTATGGAGTGGCAGTGAGGGTGCAGGGCATTGGTGGGCAGCCCTACGTTGTACTGAAAGAGGGAGAGAAAGGAGATTCATATGGAGTACAGCTGAGAACGCAACCACCTGCCTACAGCAGCCTGCCTAGGTATGTTCCAAGTCAAATTATTATTTTATTAAATACAACATATTTATTGTTTTTTTTTGTTGTTGTTTTTTTTTTCCCCCAATATCTTTCATTTTTCATTATCTTTAAACCCTCTGATTACATTTTTTGATGATATAACAATCAAGCAGTTGAGATTTGCAACACTGCAGTACATACTAGTGTTGTCAAGATATTGGAATTTCTAACTTTGATACGATACCTTGAAAAATATTGATATCCGATACCATTTTTGATACCACAGGGAAAACTTCCATATAGATATTTTTATTATCTCATAATTTTTTGATAATTTAGGTAATTTTGTTGCAATAACTTACACTTAGCACAGGGAGGCTTTATTTGAAACTCTGAACTAAATTTACACAAAAAAGTAAACAAATTGGAAATTATAGCACAAATAAATACAATAGAATAAAGAGAAAAATGAAAAAAGGTGAGACTAACAGTAGTATTTAGGTAAGAAATACTACTGAAATTTAAGTAATCAAATGTGAAATAAAACTGGATAGTCTTCATTGTAAAAAATAAATGCAGATTAATGCTTACAATTAAAGTTACAAAAGTTATTCAGTCAAGAGCAAAAAGTAACTTTATCTTTCTTTTGTTCTCGGATTAAAGGAATAGTTCACCCACAAAATGAAATTTATCCTATAATTTACTCACCCTTAAGTCATCCTAGGTGTGTTTGACTTTCTTCTTTCAGCCAAACAGTCTGATTTATTAAATAATATTCTGGCTCTTTTCAGCTTTGTAATGGCTTTGAATAGTTTTTGAAGCCCAAAAAGCGCATCCATCCATCATAAAAGTAATCCATACGACTTCAGAGGGTTAATAAATGCCTTCTGAAGTGAAGCGATGGGTTTTTGTAAGAAAAATATCAATGTTTAAAACTTTATAAACTATAATCACTGACTTCCGGCAACAGCCATACACCTCTGACCTGACATATGGTGTATGACGTAGCTCCTCTGTCTGGTCATATTAGGCTAAGAATTATGACACCTGTGAGGTTTTGTTCAATTTATAACAATGTGGTTAAGTGATGCTTGTAAATGACAGGGTTAAAAATGTCAATAATATCACCCCTAAGCAATTCAACTGAGGAATTAATTGAAAATAGTCATGGCATAATAAAAATGCATAACACATTGTAAACATGTGTTATGTATAATATCTTTCAGGACTCCAGACTAACTTTTGAGACCTGTGCCACCAAGCTTTACATATTGTGGCACCAGCATCTGATTTGGTAGCACTAGCACTAGGACTGGGATATTAATAATTACATGTTTTCTCATGTGCATTTTGCAGAAACTTAAGTTGGCATGCAGATGTAAATTTATTTTCATTAACAAAAACAGTAACGTCTATAAAAATGAACATGAGTTACAACTTCATTTAAAAAAATGCTGACTGAGTTAGGACTCCTTTTTAAAATTAACCGTAGGTCTTTCATAGTAGCCTATCATTGTAGATAATAACCACAAGTGAAACCACAGCACCTCACCTCAAAAACGGATATGGATTCTATGGTATTTGTTTTAAAAAAAAAAAAAATTATATAACAGTTATACAAAAAAAAAACGGTAGCCTAAACATTTAGTATAAATACAAATGCACAAAAACTGCTATAGCTTAATAAATACTGTAATGATATTCCATTACTCATTTAATTCATGTCTACATTAAAGGGGAACTATTATGCAAAATTCACTTTTGCATGGTGTTTGGCTATAAATGTGTGTTGGCAGTGTGTACACAACCACCCTATAATAAAAAATCCAACCACTCCTTTTTTTTTAAAATCCCCATAAGTCATAAGCAGTGTCTCAAAACAAGCTGTTTCCAGATCCCTGGCAGTGTGACGTCACATTAGCCACAGGCCCTGCCCACCAATGTTGGCAGACACTGCCGTTTTAACATGGAACCGCCCTGAGCGAGTTCACAGCCAAGTTTACACAGTCCGCTGCAATGACGAGAATGTCTCCCAAGTGTTTTAGGTGTTCTGTAGCTGGATGGATTAATCCACATAGCGCTCTCCATTTACTTCCTAAATCTGAGCCGCTGAAGACGAGGTGGATTAATTTTGTTTTTGAAGAAATTGCTCCCTCAACTCTACCGAAATTTGTTTATGTCTGCGCGAATCATTTCACACCGGACTTCTTTGTGAACGAATATCAATACAAAGGGACAATACAAAACAGAGGTTGTGCTAAAAAGTTGTTACTCAAGGATAGATCAGTAACTGTTTGTGATCCAGCTTACAGTCTCCAGAGTGATACTGGATATGGCAGTAATGAATGTGAGAGCACTTTATTACAGTTTGTCGGAGTTGATTTACGGATATAAAGTTTACCCGAAAAGGCATATTGTCTTTATATATTTGTTTACTGTTAGTTGTAACGAGTGTTTCTGTGTAATTAGCTATGTATGTTGATGGTAATGCAAGGGAGAGAGAGAGAGTTTATGGATAATATTTTAATGCACACTTGCACTGTGTTTTATTAAGCTCTTACAGTGATTTTTCTAGAGTGAAAACAGACGCTTCATCTTTTGTCTGAAGTACAATAAACGTCATAAAACTCATCTGTCGAATGGGGTCCGGTACAACAGGCTTGTACTAATATAGTGGATAAAAACAAGAAGACAATATAAGTTATCACCGTAAATAAACTAAACTATACCTGTTCTATCTCCATGCAGCATATATTCGCAGTTTCTGACATTATAGTGTGTCCTGACTGAATCCTGACAGAGGAGAACGAGCTCTGGGAGCTCCGCCTTCTTAAGCCAGCGCAGCAGCTCATTTGCATTTAAAGGGCACACACTGAAACGGCGCGTTTTGCTCAACCCCAAAAAGTGGCAATTTTAACATGCTATAAAAAATTATCTGTGACGTATTTTGAGCTAATACTTCACATACACACTCTGGAGACATCAGAGGCTTATTTTACATCCTGTAAAATGGGGCATTTAATAAAATGATACAATTCGATATGTAAATTTCACATTTCTGCAACAAATACCATGGTTACAGTTAGTGTTACTACAGTAAATCCATGGTAAATTTTGGTGATTTGTGGGTTAAAAACTCCTGTTTTCTGCATCAGTGTTATTGAGAATGTCAGTGTGGTTTCATCTGGCTTTAAACTAGTTTAAATCACAGAGACGTTTGTGGTTTGTATCAGAGCATTCTGTGCTAAATTCCAACTCTTCTCATTGGAACTCACAGCTCTGTTTAGTGATCAAAACCGGTCAGCGAGTAAATGCACTTGCTTGCTGCCTCTTGGATCGAGCTGATAAATGTCTGTGTGGCGCGCTTCAAACGAGTAGCCCAATGTTTCTCATACACAACAAAAATGGCAGCGCTTATCAGGCAGTGCTTCTTTTTTTTGAACAAATTTTAAATATGTATCTTTGTATTTTGCTGATTGTGTTTGTTTGTGTGTTAGGAGGAGAGAGGATGGGGTAATCCAGGGGCCGTATTTCTCATCTGGAGAGAACACCCCCCTGCGCCGTGCTCAGTCTCACGGCTCCCTGTTGGAGAGAGAAAACAGCAGCGAAGACTTTACAGATGAACTTCGACGGCCGCTTGGTGATGGACGCTCTGGTAGCTATGGTAACCTGGATGGAGGTGTCGGTATGGGACCAGAGAGGGAGCGGCCCAGAGAAAGGATGGAGAGAAATCAGTGGGGTGGCTCCTACCAGACCGGGCTGAATGGCACTTTGGGAAGAGGAAGAGGTGGAGGCAGTCATTACATCTCATCTGAATCAGTCGAAGTATCTCCACACAACCAGCACACTCACAGCCAGCCAGCTCACAGCTCCATCCGTCAGACTCCTGCCCACAGACACGTCGACAGGTTCGATGGGGGCTCTGCTGCACGGCCGGGTAACACTAGGAGCACCACCAGGGGGCACTATCCCGTCCTAAATGCAGATGACAGACCTGCCTCACCATTACCTGCTTCATCTCTTGTTCCAAACACATACTCTTCACCACTGTCTTCCTCACCTGCTTCTTCCTACAGCAGCCTAGGACGTGGCTCAGGTTCTGTCACCAAGGTCATGGCCGTCTCTTCATCTGCTCCAGTTGATGCACCTGTGAGTGATAGATGAAATATATTGAGGCTTATTAAAAGTATGCTCTTGTTGATGTAACATTTTTTTTATCTAGACTTTGGAACAGAATTTGACTTTGGAACAGAATTTGTACCTCTGATGCCTTAAAATGCTGTCAGGGTTTTGGAATGGTGTAATTTGAATAGGTTACAGTAAAGCAATTCATCAACCTGATACTCTGTTCTCTCTGGCATTGAATGTCATTTAGCTTGATGTAGCTTGTTGGTGTCAGCAGACTAAGTGTTACTGCTCAGATGTATCAATTGTACTTCTTAGTCTAAGAAATGTTACTTAGTTGTTTTGTGGGTTGTGTTTGATGTTTCATAGACTGTTGTCTCCATTTAGGTAACCCCTGACCTGTTGATGGACCAGGGTCAAAGTTCAGGGTCAGAGTTCTCAACCGAAGATCAGATACAGCAAATAATCTACGATGTTCTACGTCAGGGGTAAACCATTGTTCTGATGTGTGTGTGTGTGTATATGTATATGTATATGTGTATATATATATGTATGTATGTTCTGGTCATATACTTAGAATATCATCAAAAAGTTGATTTATTTCACTAATTTCATTCGAAAAGTGAAACTTGTATATTATATTCATTCATTACACACAGACTGATATATTTCAAATGTTTATTTCTTTTAATTTTGATGATTATAACTGACATCTAAGGAAAATCCCAAATAATTAAAAATTAGAATATTACCTAAGACCAATACAAAGAAAGGATTTTTAGAAATCTTGGCCAACTAAAAAAAGTATGAACATAAAGTATGAGCATGTACAGCACTCAATACTTAGTTGGGTCTCCTTTTGCCTGAATTACTGCAGCACTGCAGCGTGGCATGGAGTCGATCAGTCTGTTCAGCACTGCTCAGGTGTTATAAGAGCCCAGGTTGCTCTGATAGTGGCCTTCAGCTCTTCTGCATTGTTGGGTCTGGCATATCGCATCTTCCTCTTCACAATACACCATAGATTTTCTATGGGGTTAAGGTCAGGCGAGTTTGCTGGCCAATTAAGAACAGGAATACCATGGTCCTTAAACCAGGTACTGGTAGCTTTGGCACTGTGTGCAGGTGCCAAGTCCTGTTGGAAAATGAAATCTGCATCTCCATAAAGTTGGTCAGCAGCAGGAAGCATGAAGTGCTCTAAAACTTCCTGGTATATGGCTGCGTTGACCTTGGACCTCAGAAAACACAGTGGACCAACACCAGCAGATGACATGGCACCCCAAACCATCACTGACTGTGGAAACTTTACACTGGACCTCAAGCAACATGGATTGTGTGCCTCTCCTCTCTTCCTCCAGACTCTGGGACCCTGATTTCCAAAGGAAATGCCAAATTTACTTTCATCAGAGAACATAACTTTGGACCACTCAACAGCAGTCCAGTCCTTTTTGTCTTTAGCCCAGGCGAGACGCATCTGACGCTGTCTGTTGTTCAAGAGTTCAAGGAATGCGACAGCTGAAACCCATGTCTTGCGTATGTCTGTGCGTAGTGGTTCTTGAAGCACTGACTCCAGCTGCAGTCCACTCTTTGTGAATCTCCCCCACATTTTTGTTTTGTTTTACAATCCTCTCCAGGGTGCGGTTATCCCTATTGCTTGTACACTTTTTTCTACCACATCTTTTCCTTCCCTTCGCCTCTCTATTAATGTGCTTGGACACAGAGCTCTGTGAACAGCCAGCCTCTTTTACAATGATCTTTTGTGTCTTACCCTCCTTGTGCAAGGTGTCAGTGGTCGTATTTTGGACAACTGTCAAGTCAGCAGTCTTCCCCATGATTGTGTAGCCTACAGAACTAGACTGAGAGACCATTTAAAGGCCTTTGCAGGTGTTTTGAGTTAATTAGCTGATTTTAGTGTGGCACCAGGTGTCTTCAATATTGAACCTTTTCCTAATATTCTAATTTTCTGAGATACTGAATTCGGGATTTTCCTTAGTTGTCAGTTATAATCATCAAAATTAAAAGAAATAAACATTTGAAATATATCAGTCTGTGTGTAATTAATGAATATAATATACAAGTTTCACTTTTTGAATGGAATTAGTGAAATAAATCAACTTTTTGATGATATTCTAATTATGACCAGCACGTGTGTGTGTGTGTGTGTGTATATATGTGTGTGTGTGTGTGTGTGTATATATGTATATGTGTAAAAATAAACCATATATATATATATATATATATATATATATATATATATATATATATATATATATATATATAATATTATTAGACAATGTCATTAGTAACATTTTGTTTCTCCTAATTTCTCAGAAGTACAGAGGGAGATGCTTCCATTAAACACAGAGTTCGAGTCATCTGTAATAAGATTCAAGGCTTGAAGGTACAGTGCATCTTAGTTAATCACATTTTAAACATTGCTATTTGTTTAGCAATAAAACATTTTGAACATAAAACATGTCAACACCTCATCACGAAACAAACCCTACATTTAAAACTAATGAATGACTTCCACCACCAATATGACACAACCAGTTCAGCTCAAAGCTGAACCTCTGCTCCCAAAACTATTTCAGGTGAACTGAAGTACATTTTGTTCAGTGTGTGACAAAATGAACAAAAAAGACACAATTTTCTGTACAGGGTTCGATAGTATTCAATGATGTATATCATGAAAGGCAGTGTATTAAACCAGAGACTTTTTTTGTGTAATTTGTGCAAAAGTCTTGCCTTCCAGTTAAAAGAGCCAGTTGGCTTTTTTTAATCAAGATATTGCTTGTTTGTTTACTGTAAAATGCACACTTTTAGTGCAATTTGAGCTGTTATTGAGACATAATCTTGACAGACAGTTTTGGATATTGCTGCCATTCCTCATTTAAGTTCATAAAAGATGTATTTGTATTATCTACTTAGAAGATAGCTGCCCAGGGTGTAACCAAGATAACCACAGAGTCAACTGACTTTGATTAAACCCAGCTGCAAATAAATCTGCCATTTTGAAAAAGCTATCATAAACAAGTGTCAGCAGTGTGAGGTGATTTACTCTAGTGATAAAAACACCCAGTCTGGCTGTGGAGGTAGGCTCAGTTGGCACTGTATTCAGTACTCAGACAGGCATTGCTAAAATGGGCATTACATTTGATGGCTTTTTAGGTGTTGGCATATTTTGCTAAGCTGTAATGAATTGGCAGCAGATCCCACCTCACTTACAACAGCTGAGCCCATTTTAGAATGAGAGGAGGAAGGAATGTTTTCCGCCGCCATCAGCTACACACACAATTTTCTACTAATAGACACAAAAGTCTGCCAGTCTAATCTAATATAAATGTTTAAATCCCAATAACATACCATCAGAAATTATAAATAAGCACTCAAAAAGACTGCAATACAATATCCTTGTCAATCTTATATTTGAAAATTTCAGTAAACCCTGAGTGTATGTTTGAAATGGAAGGCATAGTTACTCTCTGAGGCAAACCGTGGACCATTTAGCCTCAGTATAATTACCTGACAGAGAGAGAGGATCTAGACGCCTGATGGATGTGTCTGAGTTTTGCTTCCAGGAACAAGTTAACATCATGGATACGTTTCTGAGCAACTGAGCTCAAGATAATTATGAGAATTTTAAAACTTGGCACAGCAAATTGAAAAAGAACTCTTAAGTTATACTGTTAAATTACTTTAAAGTTTTAAAAAAAACTTACACAACTTATAAACCTGCACACTGTGTTGAATGTTGATGAAGTTACTTCTTATTTTATGTTAAACAAAATATTAATATTAATTCAGTGTAATAATGGTCTAATAGCCTGTAATTTATGTATGATAAAACATTATATGTATGTATAATATTATTCATTATAGTCTTTGTCTTGAATGCTGAGCTTTTGGGAACTTTTTATAATGTAAAAAACTCATAAACACTTCATTTGTGAAGTAATGATTTCTTAAAAGCAAAGGACTGTATTTCAACAGCAATTACTTGGAATAGTGAACTTTACACAGGATTAAGCCTATTATGTCTCAACAGGGGTAGCAAACCACTAATCACTACTGTGTCATCTAGATAATATCATAGAGGTGCACTTGAATTATAGTGTCTTGGGCTAATTGGAGCATAATCTGGTAATGCCTTGTTTACATGAAGAACTGCTTGACGCACATGACCGTCCTGGTTTTTCCTGTTAGCCACTGACAGACTATGCACGGAGCGGGCAAAACAATGGAAACACTTGATGTCAGTTTACAGTCCTGTCAGAGATCTTAGTAGATCTAGTCTAGATATCTTTGTTTGCAGATATGCTCATAAATTTACATTCCCCTGCAAGATGTTAATCTTAATTTATAAAGTCAATTTTATATATATATATATGCACACGCACACACACACAGTATCTCACAGAAGTGAGTACACCCCTCACATTTATTATATCTTTTCATGTGACAACACTGAAGAAATGACACTTTGCTACAATGTAAAGTAGTGAGTGTACAGCTTGTATAACAGTGTAAATTTGCTGTCCCCTCAAAATAACTCAACACACAGCCATTAATGTCTAAACCGCTGGCCACAAAAGTGAGTACACCCCCTAAGTGAAAATGTCTAAATTGAGCCAGAAGTGTCAATATTTTGTGTGGCCACCATTATTTTCCGGCACTGCCTTAATGCTCTTGGGCTAGAGTTCACCAGAGCTTCACAGGTTGCCACTGGAGTCCTTTTCCACTCCTCCATGATGACATCATGGAGCTGGTGGATGTTAGAGACCTTGCGCTCCTCCACCTTGCGTTTGAGGATGCCCCACAGATGCTCAATAGGGTTTAGGTACCCTCAGCTTCTTTAGCAAGGCAGTGGTCGTCTTGGAGATGTGTTTGGGGTCGTTATCATGTTGGAATACTGCCCCCCACCCCTTCAACCTCTGCAGCAGTGCTGGAAGCACTCATACGTCTATTTCCCAAACACAACCTCTGGATATGACGCTGAGCATGTGCACTTAACTTCTTTGGTCGACCATGGCGAGGCCTGCTCTGATTGGAACCCGTCCTGTTAAACCGCTGTATGGTCTTGGCCACCGTGCTGCAGCACAGTTTCAGGGTCCTGGCAATCTTCTTATAGCCTACGCCATCTTTTATATAGAGCAACAATTCTTTTTTTCAGATCCTCAGAGTTCTTTGCCATGAGGTGCCATGTTGAACTTCCAGTGACCAGTATGAGAGAGTGAGAGCGATAACACCAAATTTAACACACCTGCTCCCTATTCACACCTGAGACCTTGTAACACTAACGAGTCACATGACACCGGGGAGAGAAAATGGCTGATTGGGCCCAAATTGGACATTTTTACTTAGGGGTGTACTCACTTTTGACAGCGGTTTAGACATTAATGGCTGTGTGTTGAGTTATTTTGAGGGAACAGCAAATTTAAACTGTTATACAAGCTATACACTCACTACTTTACATTGTAGCAAAGTGTAATTTTTTCAGTGTTGTAACATGAAAAGATATAATAAAATATTTACAAAAATGTGAGGGGTGTACTCACTTCTTTGAGGTGTATATATATCTATATATCCTAATATAATATAATTTTTTTTTTAAGGAATAATAAAGTTATTAATTATTATTTATTACATTCTGAATGATTTTACTTTACGTTATGTTATGTTACAGGTCCTGCAAGCTTTGCACATTTGAATTTTTCCCCACAGTGGCTCAGATCATATTGGGTATCATATACTTTGATCATGGATGCTTGAAGCAACATAGGATAAAATGTGAAACACAAATGCAACAAAATAATTATGATCTCTGTTTATTTTTAAATATATTATATTTATTTATAAATATCCTTTTTAAAGGGGGAAGTAAACATGAATATGTAAACTTATGAGCACAACCACAGAACCACTGTCCCTTGAATTTTAGGTGAGCAGTTCTGATGACTTGAAGGAGGAGCTTGAGAAATGTCTGGATGAAAACATACAGCTGCAGGAACAGCTGGGAAGGAAGAACACAGAGCTGCACCAATCACATTCAGAGTAAGACAAACACAACTAGATTTGTCATTAATGTGTATTTACCAACATGGACATTCAACACATCTACAGTTTGTGCAGTGCAACAGAATCAGAATCAGAATGAGCTTTATTCGCCAGGTGTGCACAAACACACAAGGAATTTGTTGTGGTTTTCTACAGGAGCTCTTGGTACACACATACATATGACATGAGAACAGAAAGAACATTTAAATAAGTAAACTAAGAAAATAATAATAATAAATAAATAATAATACTAATGTACTATATAATACTATATTTATATTATATAATAATTTTTATATATATATATATATATATATATATATATATATATATATATATATATATATAATTTATATATATATATATAAAAATATTACTCTCTCAAGTACTAAAAGTGAATACTAAAACAGAATACTAAAAATATGTTACCTGTTTAAGCTGGAGATAGCATTGGGGAAAAAACTGTTCTCAGATCTCTGTTCACAGAGATCTGTAACGTCTGCCTGAGGGCAGAAGTGCAAACAGGTTGTGTCCAGGGTGAGAGGAGTCTGTGATGATGTTACCTGCCCGTTTCTTCACTCTGGCCCGTTTCTTCACTTCATAAGGTATAGTTGCTAGGTTGTATTTGTGTACTTAGCACTCTCTCTCTCTTTCTCTCTCTCTCTCTCAGGCTAACTCAGTTGCGAATGGACAGAGAGAATGCAGAGTCTCATGTTAGAGAGCTGGAGGATCAGCTGGCAGGACTACAGGAGGAGCTGAGGAGAGAGACGGACAACAAGGCTCAAGCTGACACTATGCATATGGTGATCACACACGCACAAATACACATACGCCCCAGACTAAAAAGGTCTGTGACATCAAATCAAGATCTTTTTGGTGTTGGTGACAAGTGAAATGTGTTTATATTTTGAAACCTGTGAAAATTCTTACAAATGTTTAATTCACACATAATATACACATTTGGCTGCTGACAAAAATTACAAAGTACTGATAGTAAAATTATGTCATTATGTTGGTATTGAGATTATTAAAAAAGTTATGATTTGTGTGTACAGGAGTTGATGGCAGTGAGAGCTGATTTGGCTGAAGCTGCATTGCTGCGTCAGAAGCAGGAGGACATTCTGAGGCAGAGAGAGAGGGAGCTGACTGCTCTAAAGGGGGCACTGAAAGATGAGGTCTCCACACATGACAAGGAGATAGAAGCTCTCAGAGAGCAGTACAGCCAAGACATGGAGCGACTACGAGCGAGCATGGAGCAGGTTTCACAGGTACACATCCAAGGGTCTGCAAAATGTATGAAATTAGAGGCACTCAAGACAGAACCCTGGTGAATACCTATAATAAAAAAGTACAAGGAGCAGTGTTAAAACTTGAAGTAGTTTGTGTAGGAATCATGTTGCACATATGTACAACAATATCTCTTTGCCTTAGTCTCAGGCAACTATTGAAGCTGAGCGTCACCGTGTGAACTCTACGGTAAGGTCTCTTCAGCAGCAATTGGAGGAGAGCAGAGATGAGGGAAACCACTGGAGAGAGCAGTTCCAGTCCAGCAGAGAAGAGCTACGTAACACCAAACAAGAGTGAGTCACACTTACACTGGTTAGTTTTTTGCTATAGTTTAATTAGTCTTTTTTTTTTTCTTTTTTCTTTTCTAATATGTTTGTCTCTCCTTTTTCATTGTACGCATTTTGTCGGTGCAGTGGACAACGGGTTCAGCCTAAAGCAGAGTGAGATACACTCTCAGAGTAGATGAGACAAAATTGTAGATTTATTTGTAGAGATGTGATTGCAACTATTAGTATTTGTAAGTGTGGTTTGTAGAGTCTTAAGATCCCGCAACCGTAATTTTAAGGAAATTATTTAATAATAAATGTAATAAATGCTTTTGTGTGATATTTTTAAGTGTACCAAATCACAATTCTAAAACATTAAATTCAGAGGAACAAGCTTTTAAACATATTACGATTTTATATATATCTGCTATACAATTTCATTCTGATTAACCTGTTTCATTAAATTATCACTAGTTCATCATTACAAATAGTGAATAATTTGGAAATAAAATCCTTTAGTTTATTTATTTATTTATTTATTTAATTCAGAAAGTACACTACTAATCTACTAATTTAAACACACCTAGCTAATTTCTCCATCTCTAAATGGTTTGCCTGTAACAGCAAGATGGCACCATTAATTTAGACTGGGTCTAATAAAATGTTCACATAGGGAACATTGCTTTTATAATTTTGAATCACATTATGGTGGATCTTGACACTAAATCAATAGTTTGTCCACCCAAATTAACATCATCAGGAAATATAAGGAGCTCTATCAAATTATAAGAAGACCTCATGGACATTTTAATAGCTGCTATACACAGCATAATATGTACATATTTGATATTAATCACTAACATTTTATCAGTGTTTTGTATATTATTTTTGTGTATTATGTTTATACTATGTGTATATACGGTATGTTAGGTTACTCCAGTCTCGTCTGGAGAAAGAGGAGTTTGAGGAGGAGCTGAAAGATCTGCAGGAGAAAATAACCACAATGAAACAGCAGATACCAGATCCCAAACAGACACAGACAGTCAGCCAGGTACATACAGTACACTCTAATCTGCTAGTGAATGTTAAATGAATAAATGTTCTCACATTAAGAATGAAAGTACTCATTGCATTTTCATAGGAACTTGAGCGTTGTCGTGCTGATCTGCAGAAGGCCCAAGCAGATTTGGATAAATTAAAAACAGATCTTGACAAGAAGACAATGGAAATAGTGTTATTAAAGAAGAGCAAACAGGAGCTTGAAGCAGAGCAGAAATATGAAATTGACAGGCTGAAGGACCAGTCACGCAGAGATAAGGAAGAGCTCACAAAAGCTCACGAGAGGGCCAAACAGGTACAGTATGGCTAAAATTATGACATAAAAACAGTTGACCTCCCTATGTGTTATACTTATGAATTTATAAACCTCCGACAGCTAGCTGAACCCTCATTGGTGGAGGACTTGCGCAGGGAGTTGAGTGACATGCGAGAGGAGGTGGGCCGACTGCGCAGTCAGCTGCTCTCAGCTGAAGAAGAGCTGCAGGCAGAGAGAGACAAACTCAGCTCTGCTCAAACCCAAGCAAACAATCTGACACAGGAGCACAAGGAACTCGAGGAAACCAACACGCGTATGAAGGAGAGGCTCACACGCCTGGAGGTTAGGATGCACATTAACATAAGCTACCTCTAAACTAACCTGGATACATTTGAAAACACTTTTTTTTTTTTCTTCTTCTCTGTTTTGGCCTTCCATCCATGCTGAGACTATTTTTGTCTCTATTTTTGAGACTATTTTTTTGAAAATGTAGCTTTTTGAAGACATTCTCCCAAGTGTATAAATTTTAAAATGCAGTTTTCGCATTGTAGAGTGGATTATTTGAACACAATGACACGTTTAGTCATGTGACGCATATTGTACCGATGTTGCTAAAGATAAATGTTACTTTGTACAATCTTTATATTACATTCCTGCAAAGATGACAGAACACTTACTCTCAATTGCTATCCTGTAGCAAAAAACAAATGTGATTTACACATACGCAGTAAGGTGATTTTATGTTTTCTAATGTTGTGCTTTTTTTTTTTTTTTTTGCATTTCTCAACTTTTCAGTATGCGGGAGAAACTTGAGGAAAACGCTAATGTGAACTGAGAGGGTTTTGAAATAAAAATGGCGTTTTCAAATGTATCTGCATTTTTATGTAGACTTAGCCATAGTTATGTAATTGTACACCCTATTTTCCCTCTCACTCAGACTGCAACAATCTGTTTTCATCAGTTAATGGTTGAAAACTTGCAGTTATTGTGTTTTCATGATCCTATCTGTCACTTTTGAAATCCCTAGTTGATATCATGCATTCAAACACACACATTACTCATCTGTTCGCTCTCTTTTTCTCTGTTGTTTAACTGTCTGTGTCTGTAGTCTCAGCTGCAGGAGCGCATGTCTCAGAGTATTGAGGCTGAGCAGGAGCAGCAGGAGGAGACCAGGAGACTGAGGCAGCAGCTGGAGGAGTCCAGACGTGAGAACTCCAGACTGGGCCTGGAGAGGGACAAGCTGGCTCATAATCTGGAAGAGAAGGAGAAGGACAGAGAAGCAGTCCGCAAGGAGAACACACAGCTCGATGACCAGAAGAGGCAGCAGGAGAGAGCGCTAGACAAACTCAATAAAGAAGTATGTGCTCATGAACACAAGTTTGAGTCTGTCTTGTCATTTTTCATTGTTATTAGTCGGTCTTTTACTTTGTCTTTTCTAATCTCCTTCCTTTGCTTCCTCCTGCCCCTTTCCCTCACTTTTTCTATGTCAGATGGAACGCTTGTCTGCAGCATCCCGTGAGGAGGTGCGGCTCCTGCAGGTTCAGCTGGATGAGCAAAGAGAGAAGTGGAGGAAAGAGCAGCAGGACTTAAATAAAAACACCAAAGAGAAGCTCAGTGAGCTGGAGAGAGCTCAGAGCACCATTCTTTCCCTACAGGAGGAGGTGCCACACATATAAATATTCTTACTTTTGAATTTGTCCAAGCAAATTAATCAGTTAACAATTTGTGGTCATTCATTTTTGTTTGTTTTTAGTTGGCCCGTCAAAAGAAGGAGCTGTTCTCAAGTAATGAGGTTCGAGACAATGCTTTATTAGATAAAGAGCTGCTCATCAACCGCCTCAAACATCTGGAGAGTGAGATCGAGACTCAGCGTACCACACAAAACGACCGTTCACGAGAGATCCGCAGCTTGGAGGTGTGTATTTCACCTTCACATTTCCGCATCTGGTGTTTGAAGAGTCTGGTGTCTAATGTTGGTGGTGTAACCAACCCTCTTCACTGCATGTTATGTTTGTCTCCACCTGCAGGACAAAATCAAACATTTGGAGCTTGAGTTGGATGAGGAGAAGAACAGTGCGGAGATGCTGACAGAAAGAATCACCAGGAGCCGAGATCAGGTATATATAAACCGTTATCATCAGTGGACACTGGGGACCATAAGTGCCATATTATAACACAGAACTACTGTAGAGTAAATAATTCATAAAGTATTAACTAAAAATTAAGAAAAAGGATTAAATGCTTTAATGTAAATGTGGTGCTACATGTAGATTGAACAGCTGCGTGCAGAGCTCATGCAAGAACGATCCTCCAAACAAGACCTGGAGCTGGACAAAAATGCTCTGGAGAGACAGGTATGCCTCATGACCATCCAACAGAATGGTAGATTTATCTGTCATAGTGTATGCTGCATTATCTTAGACTGAGTTTCTGTAGTAATAAGTGTGATATGAGTGTACAGTTAAATAAATGCATTGATTTAGATTGGCCACAGGATTTTATCTAATCTGCATCTTTTTCAGATAAAGGAGTATAAGTCTCGTGTAGCTGAGATGGAGGGCCAGTCACGTTCCTCTAATGGCGTGTCTCAGCTGGAGAGCAAAATCCAGGAACTCGAGGAACGACTGCGCACAGAGGAGAGGTAAACAAAGGACCTAATGAACTAAAGTTATAAAACCACTACTATGAAGTGGCAGAAACAATTACATTACCCACAAAGCACTACAGAATGCTTGAGAAAAGCACTCCTTTTAATCTCCTCTATGCTGCTAGAAAATACACAGACTGCAGTTAGTAAAGCAGTTCCCGAAAACCTCTAGTTAAGTTAATGAACTAAAATAATTTAACTACATTTTATTACAATATTTTAAATTACATTCGGGAAATGGCCAGGAGGTTTATTTGCTACTTGAACAGATTTGCCCTGCCAATATTTTCGCTGGCCTCACTACAAAAAAGTTTACTTTTTTTTTTTTTTTTTTAATTAAATTTTTTAAAAAGTTGTTTTAAAGTTATTTACATAAAGTAACAAAATTAAAACGGCACCTGAAGAATCTTAAGCGTAAGAAAACCCTTAATACACTACAAATTCAAAACATCCTGAGGTACAAGCACATAGTTGTGTTTTTTTCAGAGAGAAGACCTCTGTACTGTCCTCTCAGCGACGGTTGGAGAGGAAACTAAAGGAGCTGAACATCACCTTAGATGAGGAGAGACAGCAGCACACGGAGCAGAGAGACCAGGTGAATCATACACACCTTACATGTACACATATAGAGCAATGTGTCTTCTACAACATGTGATGTTCTGTGTATGTGGTTGAGAGTCCTGTGGAGTGATTTTGTTTCATGCATGTTGTGGTCCTGTAGCTGACTCTGCGTGTGAAGGCTCTGAAGCGGCAGGTGGATGAGGGAGAGGCTGAGGCAGAGCGGCTGGAGGGATTGAGGAGGAAAGCCATCAGAGACATGGAGGAGCACCAGGAACAGAAGGAGGCGCTGCAGTCCAGAGTCACAGCGCTAGAGAATGAACTCAAGTAAGTGTGTGAAGTGTTTTTTTGTTTGTTTGTTTTTTCCTTCATATAAATAAGAGTTCATGTTTGGAATACTGAATTATTTTTTTAAATAAAGAGCAATTATGGATGGTTCCAATGTGCTTTTTCCTTAATGTGCTTATTCCTTAATGTGCTTGGTGCAGTGTTCAGAGTAAGACCTACAGTATATGTGTGTATATGGAGTCTATTACTTCATACAGTAATACTAGAGATGCACCTATCAATCAGCCAGGGATCGGAATGATCGATTCTGAGCCGATCCGTTTTGTTGCCAGCGGCACAGGCCATACCGCCAGCTGCGCGTTCTCTCTCTTCTCTCTGACAGCAAAGTGACACACACCCGCATCCTTTCACTCACTGAAAGCGCATAATTTTACTAATTCCCGTAGGATTTGAGCTTCTATAAATCAGTGGTTTACGCACTTTTGGTGTAAGTGTATCGCACACAAGCCGCTTCTCAGTCTTGGGGCTCTATGATATCCACGATGCAGAAAACATGGACGGAATCCAGTCATAAAAGCAGAATTTACTGTATAATGCAGAATGTCACGGAATTTGTCAAATTTTGGATGAATAAATCAAAAGTAGGTTAGTACACTTAAATCACTTCGTGATATGGACTAGTGTCTGTGAATATTAAACCGCAAGAAGACTATTTAAAAATGAATCCTACATGTTCTGCGTGTCTCTGTGTGAATGAATGGTGCAGACGAGTGAATACGTGTATTACACACATTGAAACACGCGTGATGCTTGTGGTGTTACTTTATGACGACAGGAACACGTGAATCTCCAGAGATGCTCTTAGAGTCATTTCATGAGCATTTTACGGTTTCATTTGAGAAAAACTATTGTCACTTCATGTACACACAGAAACTTTAAGATCTTCATGTCAAACCATCAAAATAAAAGTTCAGTATAACTCCTGACCGAAATATATTAGAATATTGTATAGTATTATGTACTATTGTATTACTGTTGTACAGTATAATGTATGTCTTAAAACGTAAAAGAGAATTTAGTAAAAATTAAAACTGAATATGAGGGAAAAATAATTTATTCTATTGCATTTATTTGTGCTGTTTTTTTATTTATTTTTTCTTATTTTATTACTGTCTTTTTACTTGTTTTTTATGAAAATAACATTTTGCATTGCAGAAAAGTCTTTTTTTGTTTGTACATGCTGTCAATTAGAAAATCGGAATTGGCAAAAATCGATATCGGCAGGTCACACTTACAAAAAATCGGAAATCAGAATCGGCCAAGAAAATTGCAATTGGTGCATCTTCAAGTAATACTCAGTAAGGCCTGCAGAGGGCAGTGTGTGTCTCTTAAAATACTAGAGTGACCAGACTACCTACATCTCTAGGGCCAGATTTACTAACAGCTTGGGCCAGCGCAAACAGTCTTTAGGCATTAAAAAAAATACTGTCAGGATTTACTAAAAACACGCAGTGAAAAATTAGAACTTTCCACTTCCATCCAACTTTTTTGGAATAGCGCTCTCATGCTAATTTGCTCTGTTTAGTAAATCTGGTCCCTAACCTGTCTTTAGCTTTCCAAACCTCACTCACAAAACGTCGTGCTTGGACGTTTGCTGAGCCCCCTAGAAGGCCCTGGACCCCTGGATGAGAACCACTGTTCTAAATAATAGTAAATAATAATCTAAAAAAAAGAAAAGAATTTTAAACTAAAAATATAAAAAATAATTTATTATAATTATACAAATATTTACATTTACATAAAATGTATAGTATGTTATACTACAGAACGCGGCTGTCAAATTGCCTTATTTCATCCTCAGGAGGAAGATCCAGCAGGCCCGACAGTCAGCTCTGGAGTCTTCAGTGCTCAGCTCTGAGGATGATGATGATGATGGATTGTATGACCATTCCAGCATAACCTCCATCCTCACCGAGAGCAATTTACAGACCAGTTCCTGCTGAAGTCTAGAGAGGAATCTTATCTGTAGAATGGGGTGTGAATGAGAGCTGCCCGTTGATACAGTACATAAAAGGAAAAGGATTGACGCTTTATTCGTGGACACAGAGTAACTTCAGTCCTACTCTAAAATAAATAATAGATACTGAAACTCCAGTCTTCTGGTTTCCACCCCTGAGCTTTAACTGCTGTAACACATCAACCCCAATTATTGTACAATCTGGGGTTAAACTCTTTTCTGTCCATAACACTGGACAACATATTTTCACACATTGAGACAATTTACATTTTATCTGTCAGTGAGTCTAATAGATTTCAGGCACTATTCATCTAGACCTCAGTTCCACCTTAGAGACCCTTTTGAAAGAAAAGCCTTAATGATCTCTTTAAATCAGTGTTTAGTGTAAAAAAAGTAATTTTAGAGGAGATCAGTTCAGAGTTTAAGCCATTTAGAAACTGAATTTGAGACATTATGGTTTATTACTTGAAGTAATTCGGGATAAATAGAAGAAACAAGAAGCTTACTTTTGTATAAAGTGAATGAATGAAAGGAAACATGATTGAATTCTGTTTTAAGGGCCCAGAGACCAATCATGAGCACTGATTTCATTAGGTATATGTTAAAAGAGACTGATAGGAGATGAAGGATATCAGGGTATTAGTAGAAGGGAAAGGAACACATCAGTGAACATTTTTCCAAAAATGCCAGTTAGCACAAAGTAGTCATGTAAATGAAAGAAATATGTATTAAAAGTAAATGTTTGTCATTATAGTGTAGTAAAAGCAACACAAATAGCAATGCAGTTAGTCCAAAACATGAATCTAAAAATTGTGTTCCTGTTTTACAGTTCTTACAGGTGAGAAATAGTAAATCTGTTTAGTAACAATGAAGCTGTAATATGTCATTCTCTGCTTAGCCTCCAGCTCTTCATAATATACTTACTTTTTATGTTTACAGAGTGAAAAGGCATATCTATAGGTACGAGTGAATCAGTACTACACAGATGCATCGCAATTTATAACCATATAATCACAATAAAGATATTTACATTTCAGCTCCTTTATTTACCAACATTTCTATGTAAAACAATGAACTTAATGAGCAAGTTCAATACTGACTTAGCAAATGTCATTTAGCGTTATAAAATAGCAGACTTTTTTTTTATATAAATCAATTGTACTGTGAAATTGTCTTTTCTTATGCAACTACTAAAGCACAACCAGTTTTTCTATTTCCACCAAAACTGTTAAATGTAAAGATGAAAAAAACAAACAAAAACAAAGACAAAACAAGATCAGTGTTTTTTTTTTTTTTTTTGTTTTTTTTTTGTTGTTCTTTCATGCCTGATGGAAAAACAATTACATTAATTCATTTTGTTTGTTTACAGCACACGATATACTGTTGTGTACTTCAATGTATAATATTGAAGCAGATTTATATAAAGTAACAGCATAACTGTTATTTCCTGCCTTTCATACAGTAGTTGTCCTATAATCCTGTAGTGGAAAGATTATCTCTGGCGTTTCTTGATACCAAGCTGCCTTTTCTCGTCTATATCTACAGTACAGTACGTCTATATATACAGTACAGTATCTATGCACACCTCATCTGATTCACGTGAATGGAAAACCACTACAATGCCTTGTATATCTAATAATTATTTTTTTTGTAATTGTTCTTGTTCCAAAGTAAATAAGAATGATTTATGTACTTGTATTTTGTATATATTTGTAATAGAATTACGCACACTGATCAAATCAAAGGTTTTTTTTTTTTTTTTTTCTGGAAGCAAAACCTTTTCTATCAAAAATAAATTCAGTACTTTAATAGATCCTCTCCATTGTCTTTTTTTATAGTGTGCCTATTAATTGCAGTTATACTTGTATTTTGTACATACTGTAGCTGATGTGTATCATAGATACACAACGATCAGGCATAACATGACCATAACTTAACATATTATTCACAGGTGAAGTGAATAACACTGATTACAGACAGATATTTATAATGGCGTTTTTTTTTTTTTTTTGCAAGAAGGGGCACAGTTGGACTGACGCAACTTTTTCTAGTGTTTTATACATAAATGGAAGATTTGAAATGGGTCTGTAATTTGCCAAAACAACAATTAGATCCAAATGTATATTAATGAGAGGCTTAATAACTGCTAGCTTGACGCCCGTCCCGAGGTGGCTAGAGAGTACATCAGCTTCAGTTTGGATCCAGCCTCTTAAGAAGACCTCAGATGACCATCACCTGTGAAGAGACTGTGCCAACTCCTGCGAGGACTTCAGATGATGCAACATCTAGATCAACATGCACATTCCCAAATTTCTATATATCCTAATTATTGTTAATATGTAATTCATTATTTCCAGGAGCTCATTGCTTCACCCTCAATTAAACTGCTAACAGTGATTGTAAATTAAATTGCCTAGACTATTACATTGTTAGCTAACTGCATTCTCTAAGTTGTAATGTTGACATGCATTTTCTGTAAAGCTGCTTTGAAATGATATGTATCGTGAAAAGCGCTATACAAATAAATGTGAATTGAATTGAATTGATTATCTCTTCATCGTGGCATCTTTCCTCAAAGTTGATGTGTTAGAAGCAGGTAAAATAGGCTAAGGTCCAAATTGTGATGGCTAGACAACTGGGTCAGAGCATCTCCAAAACTGCAGCTTTTGTGGGATGTTCCTGGTCTGCAGTGGTCAGTATCTATCAAAAGTGGTCCAAGGAAGGAACAGTGGTGAACCGGCGACAGGGTCATGGGTGGCCAAGGCTCACTGATGCATGTAGAGAGCAAAGGCTGGCCCGTGTGGTCCGATCAAAAAGATTAACTAATGTAGCTCAAATTGCTCAAGAAGTTAATGCTGGTTCTGATAGGTGTAAGAATACACAGTGAATCAGTTTGTTGTGTATGGGGCTGCATAGCTGCAGACTGTTCAGGGCTCCCATGCTGGCTCCACCGCAGAAAGCGCCAACAGTGGGCAAATGAGCATCAGAACTGGACCACAGAACAATGGAAGAAGGTGGCCTGGTCTGAAGAATCATGTTTTCTTTTACATCACGTGGATACGTGTGCGTCGCTTACCTGGAGAACACATGGCACCAGGATGCACTATGGGAAGAAGGCAAGCTGGCAGAGGTAGTGTGATGCTTTGGGCAATGTTCTGCTGGAAAACCTTGGGTCCTGCCATCCATGTGGATGTTACTTTGATACGTACCACCTACCTAATGGTTCAGGAATGGTTTGAGGAGTTTGAGGTGTTGACTTGGCCTCCAAATTCCCCAGATCTCAATCCATTGAAGCATCTGTGGGATGTGCTGAACAAACAAGTCCGATCCATGGAGGCCCCACCTCGCAACTTACAGGACTTAAAGGATCTGCTGCTAACATCTTGGTGCCAGATACCACAGCACACCTTCAGGGGTCTAGTGAAGAGAGTGCAGGGCCATTTGCAAATTTAACGTGTCTGGCTCCCGGTGTCATACACTTCCAGGCAAGGCAAGAGAAATATGTTTCCTCTATATCTGCTAAACATTTCTCCTTCTACCCTCAAGGACCCCAAGAGAGGGATACAATATATCTCCTGAAAGCTGCTGACTGAGCCCCCGGCTCAGTAACTTTTCTACAACCGCCTCACCAGCAGACCGAAAAAGCCAGAGTGTGAGATCAGAGCATTAAGGAGTGAGATTTTACACAGATGTCTCTCAATGGCGACTATAGCAACCATTGAACGGTCGATGCACTGGCTGTGTGCTTTGTGGTACGGATGGCTAGATCTGTGGCTTGTGCAGCTTTTTTTTTTTGGAGTGCCTCAGGAGATAAAACCACTCCATATGCGAGCCTGGAATCCCTGCAGCACCTGTGTCTCAACACCTTCCTCAGAGGGAGGTGGGATTCGGGGACCCCACCCTCCCGGCAGCACTGCTGAGTGGAGATTGGGTGGATTTCGGGGTGTGCAGTGTGCAGGGTGTCTAATGGGAGAGTGTAATCTCGTTGCTCAAGAATCAAGCAATAACAGAGCTTCCTTCTGTAAAAGCATCACCATGAGTGCCTCTAAACCCCTCAAGAGCTGACGCGCTCTGTGCAAACACTAGATTCTTATACCTTGAGAGAGAATCAAGCAAGACCAGAGCTCCTTAACGCGAATGCATCGCAAGGGGCGCATCCAGCTCCCTCGAGACTCAAATGCGCTTCAGTAGATTCTTATCTTACACGCGCATACAAACAAGCGGCACCTGAAGACAAAAAAACTCAGGCTCCCTTTTATACTCGTGGGTGCCGGACTCCTTATCTTAGATAAAATGTTTTGTGGATAAAAAGAGTTCTCCTAAATAGCAGTAAAAGTTCTTAGTTAAGAGTTTTCTCTTAAAACCTATTCACAAAGCTGCTGAGACAAACTTTTACTAGGGAATAGAGAGATGATGTCAACACACTTACTAACTATGCCCACAGTGATTGGCTGATGAAGGAAGAGTCTCTGCCAGTGATTTATTCAAAGAAATATTGTGGTAATAATGAGGTATCATGTTGCCATATTTAAATAAAGATTTTAAAATATAGGCTAAGTGTCACTAATTAAAGTTGTATATGTTCAGCTAATTGTCAGCCTCTTACATGTCTGCGTCTGTTGAGGTTTAGACAAATGATGTTTTATAAACAAAGTTCGGGAGGAGCATGTTCAAATGGCCTATCTAATCAGCTCGAGGCATATACACAGCTGACTCACCTCGACAGTTTTCTGCATCCCTCCGCCACCTTGACTCCTCACTCTCGGCTGGTGCCTCTTCCCAAGATACAGGTGAGTACTCTGGGTTTGACCTAAATTCCTAGCTCGGAGCCTCACCTCGAACAGCATGGGATCGGTAAAGGTCTAAGAGCCGGAATTTGAACTCAGGTCACGTGAGCTGCCCACAAGGCTATCAGCGCCGACGATCCCAATGTTTTATTCTCCATCATTTAATACATTTTGCCTGTACTTAAATTAACCTTTATGTCATCGCAGATTAAAATCAATGAATCAAAATATTTATTGCATTTATAAAGAAAAAAAATAAAATCTATCGCCTATTGCTTTAATGGTGTACAGTGTCTTTGGGCGGATTGCTGTGGTGGGTTGCCGGCAACAACCATTTTAGGATTGTTTGTGATTTGGTCGTCGTAACTTAGGAGTCCTCTTGACTGCTTCTAACTTCTACTTCTAGCTATTTTTAGTGCTAAAATGATTTGTGAAAATAAATTTAGGACGGACACACCCATTGTTTTATAACAAGAGTTTCTTCTAAATCAGCAAGTTAGGAGCTACTTTTAGTCTTAAGATGTTTCGTGAATACGGCCCCTGGTGTGTCATGGATTGCTGTCTGTCCATGAAAATTGGTGTGGTGTAGTGTTCCCCCTAGCATCAGCACCTAGAAGCAGCTTTGAAGTTCCACTTCGAAAGGGAAACTCCCCATCACATGCAGAATCTCACAGAAGGCTTCCATATGAGCACAGAATTAGATCTTGTCTCTTACTTCCGCATTCGATTTAGAGTACTGAAGACAACTCTGCTAAAGTGAAGTGATGTGTCCTTTGTTCATATAGAGTTCAGCTGTCCTGCATCTGTTTATGATGGGGGGTTTTCAGCCTTCAAATTTCCAACTTCTATAACAGGATGAAGTTGTCCACATTTTTCTTATTTTGTTTAAATATCTTCTTTTTTTTTTTTTTTTTTTTTTTCATTTAGTACTGCCCTTCAGAAGCAACAGAAGATACTTGCATATTTCCCAGAAGACAAATTAAGAACAATTTACCTTGATCTTCGAATTCAAAAAGTTTTCACCCCCCGGCTCTTAAAGCATCATGTTTCCTTCTGGAGCATCAGTAAATGTTTGAACTTTTTTTAATAGTTGTGTTTATGTCGCTCAATGGTCCTCAGTGTGAAAAGATGGATCTCAAAATCATACAGTCTCTGTTAGAAAGGGTTCAAATATGCAAAAAAATGCTTGAAAACTGAAGAATCTGTAGGACCTGGAGGATTTTTCTGAAGAACAGAGCTCAGTTTAACTGTTAACAAGGGACAAACAAACAGCCGTGGATCATCCAGGTAACCACACACAGTATTAAGAATCAATGGTTCACAAACTTTTGAATGGGGTCATTTTAATAAATTCAGCTATTTTTTGTCTTGTGAATTATATGTAAACATATTTTATGTAAAATATCTTACTCAGGATAGTACTACACAAAAAATGACATGCATTTTGTATGATCTCTTATTTCATTAAACGCTGTGGTTTTCATGTCTCGGCTCTTTCAGTACGTCTCATTTTACTCTTTTTTTCCCTTTTAGTGGCGACACAGAGACCCTGCAAGCAGGTCCATCAGTTGAACATAATCTATGTTCAGGGCGACAATATGTCTATTTCTTGCCTAACCACAACCCACCCGCTGGAGTCTCTGACAGTGAAACTACGCAGAACCAACCAAGTTCAACACGTCCTAATGTATCCAGACACCTCTCCAGCATCAGAGCATCAGAGACGGTCTGTGAAAAATGTTACACTTGATTTGAAGAACATCAGTTTTTCCGATAAAGGCCATTATGAATGTCAAGTCTACAAAAATCGGGACTGCCTTAATGCAACACTTTTTAACCTGAGGGTCAGAGGTGAGAATGCCAGTTTCTGAATTGAGCAAATAATCCCCTTGAAAGCTATTGTAATAGAAATTTGTTTCTCTGGTTTCAGAGTGTAAAACTTTAGATTCTGTCCATGCGACTCCAGACTCTTCAGTGTTGCTGCCATGCTCTGAACATCCACCACAGCACAACACTGGTCAAGTGACTTGGAAAATCATTACTGGTCACAAACCAACAGAAATATCCCAATATCGCCCTCCAAACAAGCCCTCAAACAGCACAGAGAGAGTCCCGAGGCCTTTGTATGAGAGAGTGAGAGTAATAGAGAATGGATCTCTGGTTATAAGGGAAGCAGTAAACACTGATGGATCATGGTATCAGTGCAGAGTGAGTGAAAAAACCTGCTATGAGGTGAAGCTGGTGATGAAAGGTATGTTTTCAATCTAATATTTCTAACCCTCTGACAGACATTGATTACATTTCAAATATTTAAGTTATGCAATTAAATGTGAGTTGTGGTTCTGGGTTAGTCAAAAATATTTTGTTTGGATTTTGGTAATAAATAGGATGGTAAAATATGCTTACAGTAGGTAACGGTTCAAATTAAAATTAAGTCATGTTATGGTGATTATTGTCAGGGTTCTGTCACCTCTGTTTTTTTCCTGAAACTGCATGGTGACAGGATCCTGACACCCCTGTCTGTCTTGTTTCACGTGACTGCGTGACCTCACGGCACTTTGTTTGGTTTTGTGTGTCGTGCTCTTCTATCTTGTTACCCCTTGGCCCTTGTTACCTTGTTGTTCATCTCCCTCATTACTTTTCATATTTAATCTCTCTGTGTTCTCTGTCCTGTGCCAGTTTGCTGTGGCTGTTAGTTTTGAAAACTATGTGTAGTGTTTTGTTTTCCAGTCCTGTTTATTTGGTTTCTGTCGGTCAGGAGGGAGGTTTTTTTTTTTTTTTTTTTGCCTGCTCCACCCTGCGTTTCGTTTCCTTTATGAAGTGTTTTTTTTGTTTTCTAACAAAGCCTTACTCTGCATTTGACTCCTTACCGTCTCTCTGCATCTGCTCCTAAGAAGATTATAGCATGTGGTCAGAGTGTGTCTTTGGTAATATACTGTAATATATGTTAGGGCGTTTCTTCAACTAGTTGAATAAAAAAAAAAAACTTGTTCAAAAGTCACGTAACACAGTCTCATAAGTTTAAATAATTTGTCTAGTTTTAAAGTCTGTAAGAGGACAAACTTAGATTACAAGAGAAATTGTTAATATTTTCCTTTTTTTCCGACCTGCAATGAACAAATGTCATTTCCACCACATCTCAATATACAGCTGCTATTTATAAATAGAATAACTTATACCACTCAAGAATTGTATAAGATCATTTTTGTAACTCGTTTTACCAGTTTTTCCACAATGTACAATAATTATACATTTGTCAATGAGATAAATTAACTGCCCTAAGGACCAAATGCTGAACTGTAAACCTGTCACACTCTGAAATTGAATATTGGTTTGGGTAAGAGCTTATTAGAAAATAAATAACTTGAATTTTTATATTAAGTAGAGCATGATCTCATAAATTGTGGATACATTTTTAATGTGTGATGAGAACTTTTTAAATATTTTTTAAAAATGTGTGTGGTGATGACAGGGTGGTGTTGCAAATGACAATGAATTAACGTGAATGTAAAGAAACAGTAGAGATATTTATTAGAAAAATTCTTAAACTCATCACACTCATTAAACTCATTAAACATAGAGTCATTAAACATAACCACACCTGTTTTTAGTGTAGTGCTGAGTTTAATGTATAAAACTGATTTGTCAAACAGATGAACGGTTACAGTGCATACTGTAAATAACTGTCACAACTGATGGCAAGGCAAAAATATAAGCAATAAATGATGCATCAAAAGATAATTATGAGGCTACTGTTACAGTATAGGTATGTAGAAACACGCACGAAGAGGAATATAATAATAAGAGTCAAACTTTACTAGAGAATCCAGAGGAGCATACAGGAACACAGGAGATACACACACTAATATCCAAACAATACCGGACAATACTGAACAGGAAACACAGGGTTTATATACACAGGGATACAAGGAGGGTGAATGAACACAGCTGAATGTGATGATTGGGGTGATCAGTAACCATGGAGATAAACTAGTGGCGGGAAATGGAACAACACAAGTCCAAAACAGAGTGCACATGTAACAACTATATAATTGTGTTTGATACTGAAATGTTCTCATTGGTCTCTTAAATGAACACACACTTTTGTAAAGAGTAACTGTAAAGAACACCTGCAACTGTATAATTTAAACAGAGATGTGGAATGTGGAAAATTTTGAGCACCTTGAATGTGTGAGTGTATGTCTGTTTGCATGTGTGTGATAGAGTGTTTGACAGATCTGCAATTGCTTTTACTACTCCTTTTTCTTTTTTCCTCAGGTATCTCTCCCTGTCTCTTTTAAGTCTCTCTTCATATTTTATAGGGTCAGCTTTTATTTTGTCCCTATAGGCCTGTGACCGTACTTTTGTTGTCTTAGGTGGCATCTTAATGGCAATTAATATAAAAGTAATATAATTTAGAAATAAAATTATCATAATATAATTATAAATATAAAAAGTATTGTAACATACACTATAATCGCCAAAGGTTTTGGGATGCCTTCCTTAACGTGCACATGAACTTTAATGACATCCCATTCTTAATCCGTAGGGTTTAATATGGAGTTGGCCCACCCTTTGCAGCTATAACAGCCTCAACTCTTCTGGGAAGACTTTCCACAAGGTTTAGGAGTGTTTATGGGAAATTTTTGACCATCCTTCTAGAAGTGCATTTGTGAGGTCAGGCAGTGATGTTGGCGAGAAGACCTGGCTCGCAGTCTCCGCTCTAATTCATCCCAAAGGTGTTCTATCGGGTTGAGGTCAGGACTCTGTGCAGGCCAGTCAAGTTCCTCCACACCAAACTCGCTCATCAATGTCTTTGTGGACCTTGCTTTGTGCACTGGTGCGCAGTCATGTTGGAACAGGAAGGGGCCATCCCCAAACTAAGGGGCCAAGCCCAACCCCTGAAAAACAACCCCACTTGATAACAACCCCAACCCCCCAAACATTACACTTGGCACAATGCAGTCAGGCAAGTACCGTTCTCCTGGCAATCGCCAAACCCAGACTTGGGTGATTCGTCACTCCAGAGAACACATCTCCACTGCTCTAGAGTCCAGTGGTGGCGTGCTTTACACCACTGCATCTGATGCGACAGCTATATTTTGTATAAAAAGTAATATTGATAGTGGTCTCACATTAAATACTATAATGTATTTTAATTCTTTTACTAGTGCTTAATTCAGGTACATTAATAGTTACCAGATAAGTCATATTTTTAAACTGTATTTTCATTGTTGAAGTTTAAAAGTCTGGGTGTGCGACAAGGAGAAAACGGCTCAGGTTACGTATGTAACCATGGTTCCCTGAGAACAGGGAACTCTACGTTTGAACACATATGGGGAACGTCATCATGTGAACCGGTGTCTGAAAGCAGTCATCAAATCTCACCAATCCTATTGGCCGGCGACAGCCTATGACGTCATAATAGATGCGACCCGGAAGTATAAAGGGGCGCCTAGAGAAACAATCAGCACCTTATCGTCTGAAGGGACTGTTCAGCAGGCAGCCCCGATGCATGGCAGGTAACGCAGTGTCTCGTTCCCTGTTCTTAGGGAACCATGGTTACATATGTACTTTCCCTTTCGAAAGGGAACTCTACACTGCGTTTGAACGCATATGGGGAACGATATACCCACGCCGCCATGCTTGAGAGGAGTGCATGCCAAAAAATGGCTAGACAAACGTCAGAACTAGCAGCTTCAACTGAAGTGCCAGAACCACTCCCCCTACGGGTCATACATAGGCTGTCAGTGACAGCACTCCCTGTGGCCAACAGCCCAAGCTATAAGCCTCAAAGAGGCCTTCCACAGAAGGCCTACCAAGGCCGCTCAAAGGCTTCTGGGACCAAACTTCTTTCCCAGAGAAAAGAGGGTACCTCTAAGGGAATGTAGCCAGGGGGCCCGAAGGAACCCTAGCCAGTCACTTGTCAGGGGAACAAAGTCAACCCTGAATGCCACCAGGGAGGCCGACCTGGTCTAATTAAAGCAACCTAGTCTTGGCCAACAACCTGTCTGATCACAGAGTCTCAAAACACATTCTTCAGAGAAGATATCCAGTAAGAGTGACAGCAAAAAGGCAATAACCGACTCAGACCAGAGCGTAGAGACGGGCATCCTGGAGAGCAGGACTCAGCTTAGTAGCAAGGGGAATACAACCTAGTCACCATGCTCTGAAGGATGCCAGCACAAAGCCTACTACTACAGAAAACCTGTGGTAGCAATAGAGTTATAGGGTTCACATTGTGTAGGGCAAAGTAGAACTAGAGCATTAACAACCCTGAGAAACAGGGTAATGCTTCATTTTTCATTCATACTACCCTGAAAAACATCCCAAAGTTAATGTGTTTATACTAGCTGGAAAATGTGGGTTAACATTTGTATTATTGTCTAAATATGTTCTGAAATGTTATACTTTTCATACTGTAGAAATAATATTTGTATTTTGATTACAGGTGAAGAAAAATTTTATTCAACTACAATATTGGAAACATTTTCCACAACATTGTTAGCCACAGGTAAGACCATAGGCCTATATGTGTGTGATAAAAATAACCTAATCAAACTGATATAAGTTTATCATTTCTCTAGTGATCACAGATGCTCCAACCTCAGCTGACATTCCTGTTGTTCAGACTGAAGGCAACATTGACCTGAGTGCAGCACTGACAACTAATCTGATAGCAGTAGTGATGGCCACAATAGTGTCTCTGTATGTCCTCGTATCACTGATCATCTATATGAGTCTTTATTTAAAAAAAGGAACGAGTAAAATCAACAGCCAAAGTAAGTCCACAACTGAGGTCCTGAAAAGTTTAAGACTATTTAATTGTTCTTTTAACAGCATGTTAAGTCATAATAGCTAATAGCTTATCAGAAAGAAGACTGCCTAAACATACTGTGGTTATATTATAATATCTGTCACACTCTATTGACCAGTTATCCAAACAGAAACCTGGATCTGCTACAACTTACATTTGTTTATTTTGCAATTGTTTTCTTTTAAATTAGTGAATTTAACTGATGTTCTTATTGCAATTGTAAAATTTGCTGTTAATGTGTCAGAAAGGGAAAGCAACCAAGGTAAATGTATTTAGGATTTTAATGTTCTTCTGAGTGTGTTGAACAGCTGTGTGTTTCAGTTGTTGTGAAATACAGCCCATATCATGCCATCATGGTGATGAGAGTCCTCATGTTGAAAAGAAAGACTTATTGTAACTTTTATGCCATATCCTGATAGTAGAAGTTTGATCAGATGGTAAAGTACTGACTTTTGTATCTTGTTAAATCTAGTTGGTAACACTTTAGTATAGGGAACATGTATTCACTATTAACTATGACTTTTCCCTCAATAAACTCCTAATTTACTACTTATTAATAGTTAAGGTAGTTGTTAGGTTTAGGTATTGGGTAGGATTAAGAATGTAGAATAAGGTCATGCAGAATAAGGCATTAATATATGCTTAATAAGTACTAAAAAAAATTCTTGTAATAATATTCTTGTAATACACATGCTAATAAGCAACTAGTTAAAAAACCCTAAAAGTGTTACCATCTAGTTGAACTGCTGGTCTTCTGTATATTATTGTGAAATTTCAGGAGGTAAGTGATATTCATGCATAAGTCCTTATAAAATATGTACAACAAATGTACTTGATCAAGTGTTTTTAATTAAATTCTCTTGCAGGGTTTGATGCCCTGTTCAATTCTTTAGTTGAACAGAACACATGAATCATGACCTCCTTTAAGTTACTGCAACACATGACTGGCGTAATTTTGTAAACCACACAAGATATGCTACAGATATGTAGCTTGCATTGACAAGTTATTTGTAAACTTTTATTAACTCACTTCATAATATGGCCACATATATGCAGAACGCACACATTTGCAAATATTCACATAATTCAAAGAATACATTTAAAGACTTCAGATGCAAAAGCCTCTAAGTGCCATCTGAAATTTTTTTCCCACTTTAATTGCAATGAAAAGGACCTATTAATTGCCATTAAAGTCAAATTACTGAACTTTTTTTTTTTTTGACCAAATGAATTTTTTTACTTTATCTTCCAATAGTTGGTGTGAACAAACAAAAGATTAGATGATGATTTAAATGACTTAATGTGTTTTTAATGTGCTATTTTTTGTTATTTTTTTTTAAGAAAGTCCTAATTTAGTCATTTAGCTGTCTGTCACAAATTATATTAAAGGGGGAAAGTCAGTTATACACAAATGTTTTGGGTAATACTCTGTGTAATGTTGTTTAATTTTGATTTCATGTAACTGAAATTGAAATCCCCTCCCTTATGAATGTATTGATTATAACTTACTTTAGTCAGCACAGCATCTTTTATTTTCAGTCTCTCTGAAAAGCCTGCATTCAACCATGTCTTGTTTAAAAATGAATGTGCAGTTAAGTGAACAAACAAACAGTGTCTGGAACTTAGTTAAAAAAAAAAAGTTCATCCATGCTTTCTTAATGTTAAGATCACAAGAAAGGAAATGCAAAGACAGTTTTTCCACAACTTGGCACTGCAAAACATCTTTTAAATCTCAGAGGCATCTTTATTTTTTTGCTCTATTTTTGTTGCTCTACAGCTCGTACAAAATGCAGCAGCTAGAGTTCTTACTAGAACTAGGAAGTATGACCATCTAGCCCAGTTCTGTCAACACTGCATTGGCTTCCTGTTAAACATCGTATAGATTTTAAAATCTTGCTAATTACTTACAAAGCACTAAATGGTTTAGCTCTCCAGTACCTGAGTGAGCTATTAATGCATTATAATCCTCTATTGCGATCTCAGAATTCAGGCCAGTTGATAATACCTAGAATATCAAAATCAACTGCAGGTGGTAGATCCTTCTCCTATTTGGCACCTAAACTCTGGAACAATCTTCCTAGCATTGTTCGGAAAGCAGACACACTCTTTAACCTGGCATACACATAACACATTATCAATTTATTTTTTCAAATCCGTTAAAGGATTATTAGGCTGCATAAATTAGGTCAGCCGGAACCGGGAACACTTCCTATAACACCAGATGTACTCGTTACATCAGAAGAAGAATGGCATCTATGCTAATATTAGTCTTTCTGTTTATCCCGAGGTTTACCGTAGTCAACCGGATCCGGGCCGCATCCAGGTGAGACCATCGACCTGCGCCTTGACACGACCACAACGCAGCCCTGAAGTATCAGCAGAGATTGAGTCAACTAGATCATCCACTGTGAAGGCCTCATCAACATGACAACCAGTGGCGCATCTCCTCAACAACCGTCCATACCGGTGTGATGAATACGATCCTCAGCTGGATGGAACTGAATTAAACACTTTGAATGTTGCGATCCTATCTGACTTATGATAGCAACCTGAGTCGTAACAAAGCACTGTTTGCCAGAGGAGAACTGGCCCCCCGACTAAGCCTGGTTTCTCCCAAGGTTTTTTTTCCTCCATTTTAACACCTGTTTGCCACCTGATGTCACCTGTTGGAGTTTGGGTTCCTTGCCGCTGTCGCCTTTGGCTTGCTTAGTTGGGGACACTTGACAATTGATATTTGATATTCAACAGTGCTTTGATCTGCCTGCATTGACACTATTCTTTAAGAGCTGCTGTGCAGCCAAAATAATGTACCAGTTATCACTGTAAAGCTGCTTTGACACAATCTACATTGTAAAAAAGCGCTATATAAATAAAGGTGACTTGACTTGACTTGCTGTAGTAATCCTGTGTTTGCGCTTCTCTCATGTTTACTACTACATGACGTGTAAATTTGTTGGCAGGGCTAAAAAGGCAACCATGCAGAAGTAGGCGTGGATCTTCTGCTAAGGCGGTCTTTCATCGCACTATGATGTCATACTGAGACAAAATGGTTTTAATAAAAAACTTTTAGTTTAATGTACAATGACCTCTTTGTGTTTTAAAAAGTGCAGTTAAAATCCACCCGAGACAGACACACAGCGTATAATATCACTGGTCAATCCCATATTTGTGGAAAATTCTTGCTTAATATCAACTGTCACACTGCTGCGATTTACACAAAACTATTTGTGTATATCATTTTAACAAATAAAACTATTTAAATATAAGTAAATTTTATATAGACCGCTAAAAGAACTTGCTGCATTTACACCCAATTTTGAGACTTAAAGGGTTAGTTCACCCAAAACTAAAAATGATCCCATAATTTACTCACCCTCAAGCCATCCTAGGTGACTTTCTTCTTTTAGCCAAACACAATCAGAGTTATATTAAAAAATATCCTGGCACTTCCAAGCTTTATAATGGGAGTGAATGTGCCTTTTTTTCTTTTTCTTTTTTTTTGAAGCCCAAAAAAAGCACATCCATCCATCATAAAAGTAATTCATACGGCTCCAGGGGGGTTAATAAAGGAAGAAAAATAAAATATACATATTTATAACTTTATAAACTATAATAACTGGCTTCCGGTAACAGGCGTCCGTGTGTTCACGGGAAAGTTGAGTTCCGGTGTGTGATGTAGGCGTAGCGTAAGCTCCGGTGAGAAGTGACGAACGTGGAAGCACGAGTTGTTTACAACAAAGGAAAACGGCAAAAAGAAGTGAGTTGTTTTAGCTATACTGTAGATTTGTATTAGTCTTAGGGCTTGTTCACACAATACATTTTTGCTTTGAAAAACGTGAGATGCGGGCAGTGGAATGGGGAAAAACTGCAAGGCCTCGAGATGTGTATTTTAAAGTCAAACTGATTTTAATTTGAGAGCCATGTGTCGTATGCTGCAAAAGATGCAAGACATGAGCGCAATGGTCATACGTGTCCGTCTAGTGCGTATACATAGAAAAACAATGGGAAAGAGCGTTGGAATGGAAAAACGCATTCTGTGTAAACAGCCTCTTAAAATGGTTCCAGGATGCTACAGAATAAATAAAGTCTTAAGATTACACTACGTCATAAACTGGAACTCTCTCGTGACTCTTCCATAGCCACTTAATCATTTGTATTTTATGCGTCTTGTGCACTTTTATTCCTTTATCATTCATGGCATTAATTTAGTAGTTGTGTTAATTTTCTCTTGTTTATCTTTTTTTTAATAAAAATTATTTTATTTGACTTGTGTTTTCCTTGTGCTCATAATACAGAATAAGCTCTACAAGTTATATCTAACCAATCTTTCAGATGAATCAGCTGACCAAACTCCCTCCAGTTTACCTTAATTCTAAGTGATTGAATTGCCCCCTGTTGGGAGTGTTCTCAAAAGTCCTTGACTAGTGCCTTAAACTAAGAGAGGGGGAAGTGGTCATCTGATTTACTTAATTTATCTTAATATATATATATATATATATATATATATATATAATCTTACATTTGTATCATTAGATATTTGATCAAGTTGAAACCCAGTACTTACATTTAAAAGTGTTATCTGGCCAAAAAAACAAAAAACAAAAACATCACTGCCGTGCAATGAATTCTAGGGTAGGCTAGTCCATGAATCTGTTGTATCCTTCATTGTCTGGGAATCAAAGGATGCGTTTCGAGGCTGCATTTGAAGGAGCCTTCGAATTGGGCCGCTGTGACACAATCAGCCTTCGAATGCAGGATGCAGCTTCTGAAATGGGACGTAGTTGCTGTGTTTTCTATTGTTGTTTGAAAGTTCAACTAGTGGAAACTGGATTTAAGGAATGGTGGGTAAGGAGGACAATGTGCAGAGAGTAATCGGACATTGTTTTACTGCTGGAATGTGCTTTGATTGGATCGATCACTCAGATTGATAGGTCTCAGGAGTGCACAGCTGAAACAGCACTGGAAGATCATCACTCATCAATCAGGATCTTATTACTTATATACTCTATATAGTTGCATGGTTATAATTTTCACTCTAATAGTATCAATCTTGCACGTAAAGAAATTCATAAAATCATTACTGCTGTGTTTATTTCTTATTAATTTAGCCACTGTATCAAATAAATACATGGTTGTCTTTGTTCTGTTCTAAGAGAATTGAAAAGTAAACAGAATTAGCAGTTTTTAAGGCCTTTCTGCACTGTAAAAAAACAGATAATGTACTGGCAGAAAATTACCAGTACATTTTCTGTTAAGTTACGGACATTTCCTTCAACTCCAATATGGAAAATTCTGTAAATTTACAGTACATTTTCTGTACTTTTACAATCCTTATGCATACATTTCTATAAAATTATAGCATATCCTTGGTAGCAAATAAATCAACATACGTAAAATTGAACATGGTTTATTTTTTACATTTTGTAAACATTCTTAAAAAATGCATTCAATGGGTAAAAACATAATATGACAAATTAAACAATGTGCAAAACACCATTAAAAAAAGTGTATTGTAAAATATATTTATATAACAACAACAATTAAAAAGGGATACATGAGCAGGTACTTCATTCAGGTAATTAAACTAGGAAAGTCAAGATGCAATACAATACAATACACAAAGAAAGAAGCAGACAGACAAAAACAAATGGAATACAAAGGTTGCTGTTTTTATCACAAGAAATTGAATGAAACTGAACTACAGAGTAACATGCAGACTAGGTTGGGGTGGAAAAACAATCATACGGTATTTTAAGTTAATTAAATTATCAATTGCTATCCTAATACTTTCCAATTCAAACACTGTATATAAAATGCTAAGACTTGTGTTTCCAATGGACTCCATTTGCATGTCATGTTAGCTTGTCAGCTCAACTACATATTATGTTGTTTGATTATTTTCAACTAAATAAACAGCAACACAACAACAAGCTCTATACACAATTTCATTAAAAAAGAAAAATAGGGGAGGAGATGTGGTCACTAATAACTTTTTAAATGACAGCAATCTTTAATGCCCATCACCTTAAACAAATAAAATATTACAAAATTGAAAACATTAAATTATCACTTCAGAAAACCACTCCAAACATAGATGTGTAAATCTTCCCTACACAATTTGTTTTTCTACTGACAAAAGGGGTATTCAGCAACCATCTTTTCCTATCAACATGTTTCCTCAGACTTTTTTTCCAATATTGAAAACTCATAATTATTAATAAAAACTGCTAATAAAATAAATACAAAGCCATGAGTATGCAGCGGGTGTTTGCGATGCACACTGCAGCAGCAGTTATGTCCTATCAGTGGAAAAGAAAACAACAGAAACACTATGAATCAGCAAACGGAGAGAGCTGGTAAAGAATGACTACAGCAGAAGTATAGATAATAGCAGCCATGTTAAAAGTAATGAATCTGTCAAAGTCGTTATTTGGGGTTTAAAGTCACAAGTAATTCGAAAAGTGTATTACACATACACACATACATATATATATATGTATGTGTGTATATATACACACACACACACACACACATATATATATATATATATATATATATTACATACATATTACACACAATAAAAAGTCTTAACATACCTGACAGAAAAGGTGATGGTGTTTTCCTTAAAGAACTTTGCAATGCCAGTACTGCCAGTCAGGTGTACTGGATCTTCACATATATCTTCATCCTGTCACCCCCAAGTCTTAAATGGACTTTCCTTTTCTTGACAGTTCCTCTGACAGTTCCTTCCTTCCTTTATCCGAAGGCATTAAATGGCTTTAAACACAAAAGTAGACCTAGTGCGCTTTATCATGACCGATTAATGTTCCAACACCTGGATGCCTGAAACTATACACTCAGCATGAAATAAACCACATCACTGAGAAATAAAAGTTAATTAACATTTACAAGACACTATAACACATACAACCAGGGAACATCCACGAGTATGAACTAAATCGCTCAGTGTGTGACGATATGAATAAAATGATCAACGCGACGGCTCCCACATTCATTTGCCTAACAAGCCAGACGGCAACTAATAACTAATCCAATTTTTGGGCTGCTCTCCTAAGAGCCAGAGTGTGCTCGTTATACCACGGTGTCAGATGATTTTCCTTAATCTTCATTAAGCGCAAAGGAGCAACCATGTCTGAAGTGCTGGAAAAGAGAGAGTCAATAGTTTGTGTTGCAACATCGAGTTCTTCTAAGCTATCTGGTACGCTAAGGAGAAGAAACTGATCAGGAAGATTATTTATAAAACAAACTTTCATGTTAGAAGTGATAGTATTTGTAACAGGGAGTTGGTTTTGCAGCCTTGGCTAAATGGGGTATACAAGAGACTAGAAAATGATCTTTGAATTTTGCACCATTACTTCCAAAGAATTATGCTTGAACCTAGACCTCTGAGGAATACTGGAAATATTACTATAAATTACAGCAACACCTACCTCTTTTCCTTTCAGATGAGGCTCATGTTTATAACAGTAATCTTGGGGAGTAGAATCATTTAAAGTAATGTAATTGTCTGATTTCACAGCACATCTAGGTTATGATCTGTGATCATATAATTTACAAAAAGTTATTTTATAGAAAGGGATCTAATATTCAGCAAACCAAGCTTTATCATTTGTTCATCTGTATTACATCTTTTTTTTTTTTCTTTTTTTTTTGAACATCAATTAAAATTTTATCCTTAAATTGGTTTGGGAACAGACTCTATATGATGATATCTAGCTGAAAAAGTCTCTTATGTGTTGGGATTTATCTGACTTCTATGACGTGAGGCTGCTAGCAGACGGTTGGTTTAGCCAGTCTGTCTGCTTCTTGACCTGGGCCCTAGTTTCGACTATGTGCCATATTACTAGAGAGAAGAGCAGCACCGCCCTCGGAGGGATGAACACCATCTCTTTTCAACAGTTCAGGTCTGCCGCAAAAACTTTTCCAATTGTCTATGAACCCTATATTATTCTGCAGACACCACTTAGCCAGACATTTAGTTACAAAAGTCTGCTAAGTATGCAAATTCGGACATCATTAGTGCCGGTATGAATAACAATATTTTTGATTAGCATTAGCCAGCAGTTTTAAATTTGCTCTGGTGGCTGGTGTCTCTATTTTCACGTTCCGTACAATACAATCACTATTAACTACAGCACTTTTAACAGGCTTCTCAGAGGGTGTGTCACTGAGTGGGGAGAACCTATCTGATGTTTTAATCAGAACAGAATAGCATGTTTTGTCCTGCAACTATGCCGTCTCACAGTTACCCAGCTGCCCTGCTTCCTCTGCAGCTGAACTGAACAATGTAAGGGGCTCGCTAAGCTAGTCGCATCCAAAGCAGTATCTATGGCTCTTGCATTCTTACTATTCTCGATTCAATTTTGGATGCATGTCTCTAATTCTGAAATCTTCTCTGTCAGCCTCACAAGCTGCTATTGTACATATTCTCACTGTTTTTAAAGTTTTAAATTAAGGCGTTAATGCATGTGTGGTCCTGCAGATGATTTTTGCGTATGAAGGCTTTGATAAGGCAGCAGCCAGTGGATGAGGGAGAGGCCAAGGCGGAGCGGCTAGAGGGATTGAGGAGGAAGGCCATCAGAGACATAGAGGAGCAGCAGGAACAGAAGGAGGCACTGCAGTCCAGAGTCACAGCACTAGAGAATAAACTCAGGTGCATGTGACTGAGAGACAAGATGGAGTATTTAAAGTCACTTTTCCATATAAGAGTTCATGTTTGGAATGCAATTATATATATATATATATATATATATATATATATATATATATATATATATGTATATGGAGAGCAGTTATGGCTGGTTTCCTGTGTGCTTCTTGTACTTAATGTGTTTTGTGCAGTGTACAGAAACAGACCTGTATAGAGTTTATTACTCACTGAGGCCTGCAGAGGGCAGTGTGTGTCTCTTAAAGGTTAACTTTTCCAAACCTCACTCACATGTGATCTTTTCTCAGATCAGCCAGCACATACTGCTCATATCTGCTATATATAGTGAAAAATCACTGTCACACCCTGTTTATCATATTATGCACATCCTGGAAATCACAGAACCTTTTAAGATGTATAAGGAAACTGTATGTTCTTCAAGAAAGACATTTAGGGGAAGAAATTCAGTTCACAATATGACTGCATGTTTTTGTTAGCATTTTTTATTATATAAATGATAATATATTAATTTAAACACTTTTAAGTCATCCTGTGGTCCTCATGTGGAACTTTGCTGAGGCCCCTAAGTTGGCCCCCAGAGCCTGGTATGAGAACCTCTGTTCTAAAAAAAAAAAAAAAAATGTGTGAATGTAAAAGGTCTTGTGGCTTGTGCTCATATTCAGTCATTCTGCAGTGAGCTGCTTAAACTCAGTGCGATGGCATATTTCGTGTTTCCAACTTCTATGTCTTCTAATAGCAGCTTTATGTCTAATAGCAGCTTTCTAGCTGCAACTAGAAGATTTAAAAGTTGCACATATAATGACTAAAAACTCATCACAAAATCTTATTGAAGGCCTCTAAATGAGCACAGGATTAGATCTTATTTAGTTCCGCATTACATTTAGAGTAGCTGAAAACAACTGTGCTAAAGTGAAGTGATGTGGCTTTTTCTCATATAGAGTTCAGCTGTCCTGCAGTGAGCATCTGTATATGATGGGGAGTTTTCAGCCTTCATATTTTCAACTTCTGTTTGTTTTAATAGCAGCTTTTCTAGATTGCAACGGTAAGTATCAGTATATGAAATCCAAAATACTTTAACCAACATACAAACAAGAAATATGCATAATATCAGTTTACTTTGAATGTGTAAACATGGCATGGGTGTGACATGCATTTGATCAATATCAATTCAAGTGTATTCTATTTAAATAGCATTTTTTACAGTGGACATTTTTTCAAAGCAGCTTTGTAGAAAACTATTTCTGTAATAATGACTTACATGTCACTCATGTTTTACATAGTGTATGCACAATTTGGGAATTGCTGTTAACCTTTTTTTTTTTTTTTCTCAAGCACAACTATTAAAACGGTTCAAACTGATGCTCCAGAAGGAAACACAAAGAGCCGGGGGATGAAAACTTTTTTAATTTGAAGATCAAGATAAATTGTTTTTAATTTGTCTTCCGGGAGACATGCAAGTATCTTCTGAAAAAAAGAAGAAGAAGAAGAAGAAAAAAAAGAGAGAGAGAGAGAGAAGATACTTAAAAAAAAGAAAAAAAAAGAAAAATTTTGACATCTTCATCCTGTTCAAAAGTTTTCACCCCCCGACGCTTAATGCATCGTGTTTCCTTCTGGAGCATCAGTGAATGTTTGAGTCTCTCAGTTGTCCTCAGTGTGAAAAGATAGATCTCAAAATCATGCAGTCACTGCTGGAAAGGGTTCAAATATGCAAAAATCCTTGAAAACTGCCGAATCTGCAGGACCTGGAGGATTTTTTCTGAAGAACAGAGCTCAGTTTAACTGCTCAGGGCTGGATTCCCCAAAACCTTCTTAACTCTACGTCGTTCTTAAATTATACCTTAAGCTGTACCTTAACGTTAATACGTGTTTCCCGAAATGTTCTTAGTTAAGTATACCTTCTGTAAGTCAAACTTTCGTAAGGTTGGTCTGGTCTCACTCTTAGCTATACCTTATCACTGTTGACAGTCAATACGAATATAATTCTGAAGCTTTAATACACCCAGTGTATTACACTGTATTACAGTGTATTACTTATCACAAACAGTCTGTGTTTTTAACCTCATCAGGTTTATTTTAGGTTTCAGACATTTAAATACACATTTGAATTATGTAGGCTACTGCATAAAAAAGACATTTATTGTTTGTTAAAATCAAATTCCATACACTGATGTCTACGGAAGCTGCAACAATAACCCTTTCAATTATATAATTTGACGAAGTGTTTTATTCATATCAGATACACATTGTGTATGAAACAATAAAGTTTACTATATTCTTCTCCCAGTTCACCGGCCACATATTTTTATGTATTTTGGGGAAGATTTCGTAAATCCGACAGCTCTGAATTGCCCTGCAAACTCATCACGCGGCAAAACACATTCACTTCCACATATTTTACAATCGGAATATATCATAAAATTCATGATATAGTTAATAAGTTTGTGAATATTTTGATTAAAAAATGAAAAAACGATATAAACGCAATACCTACATGTCTCCAAGGAATTAAAACTTTGTTCTAAATAACGGTCGCCTTAAACTCAGGCTGATGGGGGCTCCGCGCCCCCAGAATATAGATAAATTACAATATAGATTTAGTTTGCAATTTGGATTACTTTTATAACATCCCATGAGTCCTGATAAATGTAATTTCTTCTTCTGAAGTGCTTCTTTTTATAAAGAACACTTATTTCTCACATAATGCAGTGAAGCAGCCCCTGTATAGAGTGAATTATCGATATCAACCAATTCAGCACCGCCGCCATGGACAGCACCTGGTCGCACTTAAGAAGATATACAGTGGGTATGGAAAGTATTCAGACCCCCTTAAATTTTTCACTCTTTGTTATATTGCAGCCATTTGCTAAAATCATTTAAGTTTATTTTTTTCCTTATTAATGTACACACAGCACCCCATATTGACAGAAAAACACAAAATTGTTGACATTTTTGCAGATTTAATAAAAAAGAAAAACTGAAATATCACATGGTCCAAGTATTCAAACCCTTTGCTGTGACACTTATATATTTAACTCAGGTGCTGTCCATTTCTTCTGATCATCCTTGAGATGGTTCTATACCTTCATTTGAGTCCAGCTGTGTTTGATTATACTGATTGGACTTGATTAGGAAAGCCACATACCTGTCTATATAAGACCTTACAGCTCACAGTGCATGTCAGAGCAAATGAGAATCATGAGGTCAAAGGAACTGCCTGAAGAGCTCAGAGACAGAATTGTGGCAAGGCACAGATCTGGCCAAGGTTACAAAAAAATGTCTGCTGCACTTAAGGTTCCTAAGAGCACAGTGGCCTCCATAATCCTTAAATGGAAGACATTTGGGACGACCAGAGCCCTTCCTAGAGCTGGCCGTCTGGCCAAACTGAGCTATCGGGGGAGAAGAGCCTTGGTGAGAGAGGTAAAGAAGAACCCAAAGATCACTGTGGCTGAGCTCCAGAGATGCAGTCGGGAGATGGGAGAAAGTTGTAGAAAGTCAACCATCACTGCAGCCCTCCACCAGTCGGGGCTTTATGGCAGAGTGGCCCGACGGAAGCCTCTCCTCAGTGCAAGACACATGAAAGCCCGCATGGAGTTTGCTAAAAAAACACCTGAAGGACTCCAAGATGGTGAGAAATAAGATTCTCTGGTCTGATGAGACCAAGATAGAACTTTTTGGCCTTAATTCTAAGCGGTATGTGTGGAGAAAACCAGGCACTGCTCATCACCTGTCCAATACAGTCCCAACAGTGAAGCATGGTGGTGGCAGCATCATGCTGTGGGGGTGTTTTTCAGCTGCAGGGACAGGACGACTGGTTGCAATCGAGGGAAAGATGAATGCGGCCAAGTACAGGGATATCCTGGACGAAAACCTTCTCCAGAGTGCTCAGGTCCTCAGACTGGGCCGAAGGTTTACCTTCCAACAAGACAATGACCCTAAGCACACAGCTAAAATAACGAAGGAGTGGCTTCACAACAACTCCGTGACTGTTCTTGAATGGCCCAGCCAGAGCCCGGACTTAAACCCAATTGAGCATCTCTGGAGACACCTAAAAATGGCTGTCCACCAACATTTACCATCCAACCTGACAGAACTGGAGAGGATCTGCAAGGAGGAATGGCAGAGGATCCCCAAATCCAGATGTGAAAAACTTGTTGCATCTTTCCCAAAAAGACTCATGGCTGTATTAGATCAAAAGGGTGCTTCTACTAAATACTGAGCAAAGGGTCTGAATACTTAGGACCATGTGATATTTCAGTTTTTCTTTTTTAATAAATCTGCAAAAATGTCAACAATTCTGTGTTTTTCTGTCAATATGGGGTGCTGTGTGTACATAAATGAGGAAAAAAAATGAACTTAAATGATTTTAGCAAATGGCTGCAATATAACAAAGAGTGAAAAATTTAAGGGGGTCTGAATACTTTCCGTACCCACTGTACCTTAAGCAACCTCCTAAGGGATAGTCCAGGGTACCTGGACTCCTTACCTGCTACTCACCTGAGCTGACCGTGTTCCCATCCTGTCGTCTTCCGTCTCCCGTTCTCTGATCTCTGTGTTCACCAGCATCTGTAAAAGATATCACTCTGTTATTCAGCCAGCTAAGTCACCATTCTAAGTGCTTGTTCTATTACTCACCTGCATCCACCGTCTGCCTGTGTTCGTGCCTCTGTTAAATAAACTTGTGTGTTTCACTCACTTCTCTGCTTCTGTCTGTGTCCTGACAGAAGACCAGACCTTATGCAGAGCACCTCTAACACAGGCGGGGGTTGCACCCCGGACCTGTTTGCCACCTTGGTCGACGCAGTGCGATCCTCACTGCAACAGCCATCCACAAGCACTTCACCTACAGTCCCGACTGATCTCGTGCATGCCGTCCACCAAGCACTCCTTCAACCAGCACCTACCACTTCTTCAACACCTGCACCTCATCACCCATGGACTATATAAGACATTCACTTCCCTCACTCCCTTGTCTAGTCTCATCTATGTACCTGGACTCCTTACCTGCTACTCACCTGAATTGACCGTGTTCCCATCCTGTTGTCTTCTCTTGTTCTCCGATTTCTGTGTTCACCAGCATCTACAAAAGATATCACTCCGTTACTCAGCCAGCTAAGTCACCATTCTAAGTGCTTGTTCTATTACTTGTTATATCCACCGTCTGCCTGTGTTTGTGCCTCTGTTAAATAAACTTGTGTGTTTCACTCACTTCTCTGCCTCCGTCTGTGTCCTGACCACATCTTTTATGTAAAATATCTTATTCAGGACAGTACTAAATAAAAAATAACATACATTTTGTATGATCTCATTATTTAGTTAAAATTATTCACATTTTCACAGATTCTGCAAGTGGTTCACATACTTTTTTTATGCAACTGTAAGTCTAGGTAACACTTTACAATAAGGTTCCATTTGTTATCATTAATTTACTACACCAGTTAACATGAACTATAACAATACTTCTAAAGCATTTATTAATCTTTATTTTATTTAATTAGTTAATTTTAGCTAATTAGTCAACATTTACTAACACATTCTTAAGTTGTACTGTATTTTTTAATATAATTTATTGGACCTGAGCTGAGGTTTACTTTTATTAACTAATGTTAACAAAGTTAAATAAATACTGTAACAAATGTATTGCTCATTGTTAGTTGATGTAAGTTAATGCATTAACTAAAATTAACAAATGGTAAATTATTTTATAGTTTTTCCAAAGTTTATTTATGAATTTTATATTTTTGTACACTGACTTTCAAAAGGATAATTTCATAAAATGCTGACAGCAGTTCATCAGCTTGTGAATTTTTTGTTTCTCATTTCATACAATCTATTAATAAATTTAGAGGTAGAACCAGTTGGTAAACAGTACATGCTGTTTATTACTGTAAGCGCTGTGTCTCAGCTGTGCTGTGTTCCATGTCTCAGCTCTGTCAGTATGTCTTGTTTTGCTCTTTATTTCCTTTTAGCGGCGACACAGAGACCCTGCAAGCAGGTCCATCAGTTGAACATAAACTATGTTCAGGGCGACAATATGTCTATTTCTTGCCTAACCACAACCCGCCCGCTGGAGTCTCTGACAGTGAAACTACGCCGAACCAACCCAGTTCAACACATCCTAATGTATCCAGACACCTCTCCAGCATCAGAGCATCAGAGATGGTCTGTGAAAAATGATTCTGGTGGTGTTACACTTTACCTGAAAGACATCAGTTTATCTGATCAAGGCCATTATGAATGTGAAGTCTACAAAGATTGGGACTGCCTTAATGCAACTCTTCTTAACCTGAGAGTCAGAGGTGAGAATGCCAATTTCTGAAATGAGCAAATAATCCCCATGAAACCTATTGTAATAGAAATGTTTCTCTGGTTTCAGAGTGTAAAACTTTGGGTTCTGTCCATGCAACTCCAGACTCTTCAGTGTTGCTGCCATGCTCTGAACATCCTCCACAGCACAATGCTGATCAAGTCACTTGGAAAATCATTAATGGTCACAAACCAACAAAAATAGATGAATACCGCCCTCCAAACAAGCCCTCAAACAGCACAGAGAGACTCCCGGGGCCTCTGTATGAGAGAGCAAGAGTAATAAGGAATGGATCTCTGCTTATAAGGGATGCAGTAAACACTGATGGATCATGGTATCAGTGCAGAGTGAGTGAAAAAACCTGCTATGAGGTGAAGCTGGTGATAAGAGGTGTGTTTTCAATGCAGTATTTCTAACTATGTCTCAAAGCAGACTCTCTGACAGACATTCACGTTTATAGATTTTGAGTTAAACTATGCTATTAATATGTAGGGTGGAAACCTTGTATCTACATTTTACGTTTTTTTTTTTTTTTTTCATAAATCATTACTATTGGTCTTTTGTGATCACAGATGCTCGAACAGCTGACAGTCCTGCAGCAGTAACAACTAATCTGATAGCAGTAGTGGTCACAATAGTGTCTCCGAGTGTCTTCATAACACTGATCATCTGCTCAACTCTTTATTTCAAAAAAGGAAGGAGCAAAATCAACAACCAAAGTAAGTCCACAACTGAGGTTCTGAAAAGTTTAACATTGTTGAATTGTTCTTTAACAGCATTTCCCTTTCGAAAGGGAACTCTACACTGCGTCTGAATCGCATTTGGGGAACATCATCACGTGAACCAGTGTCTGAATGCAACTATCAAATCTCACCAATCCTATTGGCCGGCGACAGCCTATGATGTCATTATAGATGCAACCCGGAAGTATAAAGGAGCGCCTAGAAAAGCAGTCAGTATCTTATTGTCTTCAGGGACTGTTTTGTTTGATTGCGATTCTTCAGATCTGTTAAGGGATTTTACTATGTACTAACAAACGTTTCAGTAAGTGTGTGGATCTGTGTCCCAGGTTTTGACACCTGATGACACACACAATCTGTGCGTTTTCTGTCTGGGTAAGGAGCATGCACGGACAGCGCTTAAGGCGCTGTTTGTGCAAACTGTGAGCAAACTGTGAGCATCTGTTTTTTTAGGACGCTCCGCTCTCATTTGGCCGTCTTCTCGAGGGAAGAGTGGCCGACATCTGTGTCTGTGGTTCTGGTCCCACCCGTGCTTAGGCAGGGCGGCGACTGAAATCATGGGGTTCACAGATGGGGCTTGCAGGGGAGTTTGAGAGAGGTATTTCTCTCGTATCCCCAGCAGTTGTTGAGGGTTGGCTTCTGTATGATGATAATGTTCTTTCTTTGTCATTATCTGATTTAGCAGCGAGTGCTCTTCTGGTTTTTAGCCCAATAGAGCAGGGGTGGCTGTTAGAAAGGAGGAAGGCGAGCCTTTTAAAAACTTCTAAGCCTCCCTGCCCTGCGTATACAGAGCTGTTTAGATTGTGGAGCACGCCTCTGGCAGGCTGCAGCTGCCATGAGTGTGCGTTAAGAAAAGGATCACACGCGGATGGCTCAACATGCGATTCCTTTCCGACCATAATCTAACAGCCTTCGTGAGCCTTCCATTCCTTCCTGATCTAAATGAGGCGATCAAGAGGGCATGGAAGAACCCATATTCGGCTCATATTCACCGACATCAGCAAGCTGTTAGCAGTGTTAGCTTTCCGTAGCTCATGTTCCCTAGGGTTCAGTGCAGATGTTTCTGTCTTGGTGAAAAGTACTCACCCTTGAAATTTCAGGGTGGTACGAATGAAAAGTGAAGCATTCCCCTGTTTCTCAGGATTGTTAATGCTCTAGTTCTATTTTTGCCCTGCACAATGTGAGCCCTTAACTCTATTGCTGCCACAGGTTAGCACCTGTTTTCTGTAATAGTGGGCTTTGTGTTAGCCTCCTTCAAAGCATGGTGACTAGGTTGTACTCCCCTTGCTATTTAGGGTAAAAACTGTGTTTTTACTGAGTATATGGCCTGTTGGAATGCATAACTCAGGATGAGTTTTGTTTTGAACCTCACTATTTCGTTTGGTTCTTATATGACTCCCTTTATAGTTTGAACACTGCCACAATTGATGATTGTGTTGTTTGAAGTAGTTGGCTTTGTTTGCACCTCCTTCAAAGCACAATAGCTTGTTGTATTACAAGTTTTGTTGGTAGATGTTAGTTAGAGTTTTTTGCTCTCTTAGTATACTGGTACTGCCATAGGTTTCTGCCCATGATTATTTGAGGTGGTAGGCCATTTTTGTGGCCTCCTTCAGAGCATGGTAGCATGTTTCTTTGTACTCTCCTTACTGTAAAGGTTGGAATTATTTTTACTGAGTACATTGCCTGTTGGAATGTGTAGATTTAAGCTCAGGTTGAGTTAGGATAGGGAACCTCACTTGGTAGTGTGGTCTCAGATTACGTTCCCTTAGAGCTTAGACACTGCCACTGGCTGATGCCCGTGTCTTTCTGGAGTAGTAGGTCCTGTTTGGGCCTCTGTCAGAGCACGTTGGTGTAGTTGTACTCCTCTTGCTTTAAGAGTTTTTTGGGTACATTGCCTGTTGGAATGTGTTGGATAAGAATCAGGCTCTGGTTGAGCTAAATAGTTAACCTCACTGATAGTCTGGTTCTAATTATAGCTCCCTTAGAGCTTTGAAACTGCCGCTAGCTGACGCCACGTATCTTTCTGAGTCGCAGACCCCGTTTGGGCCTCCTTCAAGAGCATGATGTTGTAGGTTTGTACTCCTCTTGCTTAAAGAGTAAAAATTATTTTACTGAGTACATTGCTTGATGGTATATTTGGTTCGTTTAACACTGCCACTGGCTGGCGCCCGTGTTTTCTGGAATGTTAGGTCCTGTGTGGACCTCTTTCAGAGCATGTCGGCGTGGTTGTACTCCTCTTACTAGGAGGGTTTTTAGTGTTTCACTAAGTATATTGCCTGTTGGAATGTGTTGAATAGAATCGAGCTCAGGTTGAGCTGAATGTTTAACCTCACTGGATAGTTTGGTTCTATTATCGCTCCCTTAGAGCTTGCAGACTGCCACTAACTGACGCCACGTGTCTTCTAAAGTCGCAGGCTCCGTTTGGGCCTCCTTTTTGGAACATGGTGGTATAAGTTTGTACTCTTGCTTTAAGAGTAAAAGTTCTTTTACTGAGTACATTACAGGGTGGTATGTTGGTATTCTGCCACTGGCTGACGCCACATGTCTTTCTGAGTCGTAGGCCCCATTTGGGCCTCCTTCAAGAACATGCCTGGTGGAATGGTGGCTTAGGTTGAGTTACATTTTTTAACCTCACTGGAGGGTTTGGTTATCATGTTTAGCTCCCTAGAGCTTGGAACACTGCCACAAGCTGGCGCTACGTGTCTTTCTGGAAGTTGTAGGCCCTTCTTTGGGCCTCCTGCAGAGTGTGATGGCGTATGTTTGTACTTCTCTTGCTTAAAGAGTAAAAAGTGTTTTTACTGAGTTCACTGCTTGTCAGATTGTGTTAAGGTTGACTGTTATGTGGGCACTCTACAGTCTTATCTGCTGTTTGACTCGTTTCATTCTAACGAGTTCCATGTTTGTGGGATCTTGCTTATCAGCAAGTGAGCTGTTCTAGGTGTGTGGCCTTTATTGGCTGCCCTTGAAGCTTTCCCTCACCACTTCTGGGTGTTCTCTAGCAGATTTAGCATGTAGTTCACATGTTGGCCTTTTGCAAGGCTGCTGTGATGTATTTCTACCTTCTTGTAGAATTTGTGTCATGTTGCAGGCCCTTTTTCTGGGCCTCCATGATTTGTGCCTACAGTACGGTTAACTGTTGAGGGTTGTCCTGCATAGTACTTAGCTCTCTAAGCTGGTCAATGGTTAAAGGCCTCTCTGAGGCCTCCCTATTTAGGATCAGCCCCTAGGCTAGAAATGTACTGCCCTTTGTTGGGTTCCTTTAGAGTGCACAGCCTCCTCAGTGCAAATAATCAAGCGCTGAGTAGATCCTAGGATTGAGCAGAGTGTTACTCCCCTCATTTGAGGATAAAAGGCGTTAAGCTGAGTCCTGTTCTCCAGGATGCCCATCTCTACGCTCTGGTCTGAGTTAGTTACTGCCCTATTGCAGTCACTCATACTGGATATCTTCTCTGAAGAATGTGATTTGAGACTCAGGTTGATCAGACAGGTTGTTGGCCAAGACTAGGTGCTTTAACTAACCAGGTCAGCCTCCCTGGTGGCATACAGGGTTAACTTTGTTCCCCTGACAAGTGACTGGCTAGGGTTCCTTCAGGCCCCCTGGCCACATTCCCTTAGAGGTACCCTCTTTTCTGCGGAAAAGAAGTTTGGTCCCAGAAGCCTTTGAGCGGCCTTGGTAGGCCTTCTGTGGAAGGCCTCTTTGAGGCTTATAGCTTGGGCTGTTGGCCATAAGGGAGTGCTGTCACTGACAGCCTATGTTGACCCGTAGGGAGGGTGGCACACGTTTGTCTAGCCATTTTGGCATGCACTCCCCTCAAGCATGGCGGCGTGGGTATATTGTTCCCCAAATGCGTTTCAAACACAGTGTAGAGTTCCCTTTCGAAAGGGAACATCTCAGGTTACATATGTAACCATGGTTTCCTGAGAACAGGGAACAAGACACTGCGTTACCTGCCATGCATCGGGGCTGCCTGCTGAACAGTCCCTTCAGACGATAAGGTACTGACTGCTTCTCTAGGCGCTCCTTTATACTTCCAGGTCGCATCTATAATGACGTCATAGGCTGTCGTCGGCCAATAGGATTGGTGAGATTTGATAGTTGCATTCAGACACTGGTTCACGTGATGATGTTCTCCAAATGCAATTCAAACGCAGTGTCTCGTTCCCTGTTCTCAGGGAACCATGGTTATATATGTAACCTGAGATCATATAATGGCTTATTGGAAAGAAGAGAACCCGAACATACCTTATACATTTTATGTGTGTATTGTAATATCTGTCATACTCTACTGACCAGTTATCCAAACAGATACCTAAATCTAAGTCTTCTGAGTGTGTAAATACAAATATAGAAGTTGATCAGTACTTATATTTGTGTCTTGTAGTTGAATTGGAATGCTGGTCTTCCGTATCTTATTCTGAAATTTCAGGAAGTAAGTAATATTCATAGTAAGTCCTTGCAAAATATGTATAATAAGTGTACTTGTATGAAGTGTATTTAATAAAAGTCTTTCTCTTGCAGGGTTTGATGTCCCGTTTAATTCTTTAGTTCTTTAAAACAACACATGAATCATGACCTCCTGTAAGTTACTGCAACACATGATGAATGGCGTAATTTTGTAAACTACATCACAAGATTCACTTCGTAACATGGCCACACATATAAATGGAGAATGCACACCTGCAAATGAGCACACGACTCAAAGAATACATTTACTGTACTTTTATTTGACTGAATGAATTTTTGAACTTCCAACAGTTGGTGTGAACGGAAGCTTCTGCATGCAAACTAGATGAGATGTATGATGATTCAAAAATGAATCTTATTTATCTGCTTAAAACATAAAAAAATAAAAAATAAATCTTTGAGAAAGTCATTACTAATTTAGTAATTTAGCCATTTGACACAAATTATATTAAAGGTGAAAATCATTTATATAAAAAATGGGGGTACTACTCAGTGTAATGTTTTTTTTTTTATGATTTCATATATGAACTTAAAGATTTTTAATAATATTTTTTCAATCTTTTTTATCATACAGGACAGACTGTGACTGAAATGTGTTTTGTGAGAGACAGTCATAGCATGACAGATGACACTGATCAGATGACTGAGATCTGATACAAGGGCTACAAGAATTAGAAATTTGAAGACATTATTAGACATTATAGATTTTGCTCTCATCCTTAGCAGCAGCTTTATTTTCATTCTTTTTCTTCAGAAATCTGGACAAGTTGAACATTATCATCATATTCAAGTGAAACCAAAGGCAATCTTTAAAGGCTGAACCTTTTTGTGTTTTACAAAGAGGAGTCAAAATCCACACACAGTGTATAATATCACTGATCCATCCCAATCTGTGGAAATTATCGCTTAATATCAACGTTGTACTACTGCTACTGTATTAACACGTAGCTGAAAATATTTTTTATGTATTTTATCTGTTTTCATGAATAGCTTGGTATTACTATGAAAATGCTTTTTCTATGCATTTTAACAAATAAAACAATTTGAATACAACTTTAACTGTCAGTAATTTGTATAGCCATGGACAGCTAAAATAACTTGCTGATTTTCACACAATTTTGACACAATTTGGACTTCTATAAACAGACTTAAGTGTCTTTGTCTGTTACTGCTATATGTTTGACAGTTTTTCACAGTTCAGCTTGACAATTCTTTTGCTCAAGGTTGTAAAACTACAAGCTATTTATTTAATGATATTTTTATAATACCATTTTTTATTAGTTTCATTGGTAACACTTTAGAATACTGTTCCGTCATTAATGAATAACTACGCAGGAACAAATGAGTAACACACTATTAACATTCTAGTAACTACTATTAGCTAACAAGAAACTCAGATTAACAAATTAGTAACTATAATAGCACTCAGTTGAATGTGGTACTTCACTATTAGCGAATCAATGACTACTATTTTTTTTTCATGTATCGTGTGCTGTCGAGCTGTCGGTTGACAGCATGGGTTGTCACGTCAACCCTGCACGACATTCGCCGCTCTAGATGCGTGCTCAGTCCAGACTCGAGTACCTTGAGTAAATGAAGTGGAGTTCCCTCTGCTATGCCCCGACCTAGTTCCTCCTTCTGGGTGAGGACTACTTCAGCGAATAGCCAGGGTGACCTGAGGATTACAGTGAGGTCTTCCCCCGCCGAGTACATCTCCGTGGGAACCCCACTCCTCTAGCGCATCGCAAGATGTGATGCTTCCAGATGGGAATGCTGGTCCTTCTCATGGGGGACCTAGCATTTCATTCACGGATCCTATCAGATGTCAATCCCCAGGTGGACTGTACAGTTGCGTTGCTTGCCCGCAAACTGCTGCCAGTAAAGTGAACTCATGTGAACCATTTATTCATGAGTTATAAACATTAATAACCTGTGAAAGTGAACCTTTATGTAAAGTGGAAACCTGTGAACCATTTATTCATGAGTTATAAACATTAATAACCTGTGAAAGTGAACCTTTATGTAAAGTGAACACATGTGAATCATTTATTCATGAGTTATAAACATTAATAACCTGTGAAAGTGAACCCTTATGTAAAGTGGAAACCTGTGAACCATTTATTCACGAGTTATAAATATTAATAACCTGTGAAAGTGAACCTTTATGTAAAGTGAACACATGTGAATCATTTATTCATGAGTTATAAACATTAATAACCTGTGAAAGTGAACCCTTATGTAAAGTGGAAACCTGTGAACCATTTATTCACGAGTTATAAATATTAATAACCTGTGAAAGTGAACCTTTATGTAAAGTGAACACACGTGAATCATGTATATATTAAAGCACACACAGAAGATGTTTTTTTTTTGTTTTTCCTGGTGACATTTTATTGTTGAAATATTAATAAGCAATTCATAATTATTCTTGATATCATGAACTGATATACTGTAACTTTAGTATTTGGCCATCCACACAGTACCTGCACGCGACAGAAGCGGTTATTTGTTTAAGATAACTACTAACTAACACAGCGATTACACATATAATATAAACACTTGAAAAATAGTCTGCAATGTCACATCAGTTAGCTTACTACGGAGCCCCTAAAGGGAAGTGATGGTGGAAAAAAATTGGGATTGGAGGAAATTTGACGTGCTGGTGGAAAAAAAAAAAAAAAAAAAAAAATGGGATGGGATGGGATGGGATGGGAGGGGAGGATTTTTTTTTTTTTTTTTTTTTCTTCAAATCTTTTGCGTTCCCTTGCAAAACTTTTGCGTTCCCCCGAGAAACTTTGCGTTCCCTCGCAAAAATATTATCGTTCCCTTGCTGTGAGCTCGGACAAACACTTCCTCTTTAATGTCCCGCTGGCTGGCAGTAGTTGTTCAGTCAGCTCCATACGTTAATAATGCACACAAATAATGCGCAGCTCTTAGAGTTTGAACTTGTTAGGCTAAAATATAAAGAAATGCACTCAGTGCTTATGTCAAGCAGTTCAGTAAAGTTGGCAATATATTCACAGATTCGAGCTTCCCGGATCAATAACTCGTGAGCTAAACGTTGTTAAAACACAAATTTAAAGTTTAAACTTTTTTTGTTTCAAGTTTCAAGTTGTGTTTACTGATACATGCATCAAAAACAAAATATTTAATCAGAAAAAAATACTATCTTCTGTGTGTACATTAATAATTAATAAATACATGATTCACATGTGTTCATTTTACATTAAGTTGAACTTAATTTATTAATACTAGACAGACTTCACAGAGGCGACTGACATTTCACAACTGCTGCCTTTATTCCTAGGGCCCTATATTCCCGCGATGCAGAAAATGCGGACGGAATCATGGAATCCAGTCATAAAAACGGAATTTAGTATATAACGTGGAATGTCACTGAATTTGTCAAATTTTTGATAAATGAATTAAAAGCAGGTCAGTACACTTAAATCAAATTGCTATATAGATTAGTATCCGTGAATATTAAACCGCAAAAAGACTATTTAAATATGAATCCTGCATGCCTGACGCGATGAATGAATGACGCGGAAGCGCGCACACAAACACTGAAGCACGTGCGACACTCACTGTGTTTTCATCCTGTCGCCTCACTGTATAAGGGAAATGAAGGCACAAAATTCATCTCCAGAGCTGCTCTGAAAGTCACTTCATCAGCATTTAACCGCTTTGTTTGAGAAAACTATTATCATAAACACAAAGAATCTCAAAGCTAAAAGTCCAAAAAAAATTTAAAACAGAAAAAAAAAAAAAAAAAAGAATCCAGAAAAAATTTAAACGGAATTTGGGAAAAAATAAAACGGAATTCATAGGGCCCTATATTCCCCATGAAACACGTGTGACTGTCCGTCGCAAATGTTATGCTGTCCACAGCGTTCCTTAAGAAAATAACTTTAAATAAGCAACAGAAAAACAGAAAAAAAAAACCCGCATACATGTGGTGCTCAAGTCGTTCAAGACAGTTCAACCGGGAGCATGCAGCTCTTAAAGGTGCCACACCATACTTGTTACCCTGCCTTTATTAGAGAGAAGATTATCTTCAGCCCCTTCTCGCCAAAGCTTCAAATATTCTGTGTTGATTACTACCGAAGATTTGAAGCTCAAAAAATGGAATATGGACCAGCTCTAGTAACCAAATGTAAATGCTTTAGCATTGAGCACATTCTATAATGCTTCATAAACACTATTTTCTTTAATCAGCCAACAGATTGTTTACTGTATTGAATGATGCTCCATAATGAAATATTACTTTAAATCGTTGGACCAAAACTCTGAGACTGGACTAAAAATGTGAACCTCGAAGCACTGTCTGTAGTCACACGCATGCGCAAGGAACACCTCAGATGAAAGAAAGCACACAATGATTATTATTGTTCGTTCTGGATACATTTACCACACTATTAAATCTAGCAAAAAGAGGGGATTTCTCAGTAGTAAAGATTAAAAAACCATCCATAACCAAATGTAAATGCTTTAGCATTGAGCACATTATATATTGCTTCATAACCACTATTTTCTTTAATCAGTCAACAGATTGTTTACTGTATTGAATGATGCACTCCATAATGAAATATTACTTACCGTGAAAATCATTAGACCAAAACTCTGAGACTGGACTAAAAATGTGAACCTCGAAACACTGTCTGTAGTCACACGCATGCGCAAGGAACACCTCAAATTAAAGAAAGCACACAATGATTATTTTCGTTTGTTCTGGATACATTTACATACCACACAATTAAAGCTAGCAAAATTAAGTGGTTTCAGTAGTAAAAATATTTGCAGGACTTCATAATTACAGGACTCCTTGTTAACGTGTTTCACTAAAAAGATTCAGAATTCCAATGCTATATTGTGAGTGTGAACTTTAACTATAGGAAATCTGTGGAAATTCTCCACATATTATAAAATATTACGGCGCAAACAAAAGTTTTTTACTAAAACTGCCCTCCGCCAAAACAAATTGCTCTAGAATAAATAATAGATTATTAGGATCAAATATTACCCATCCAAAACGATTTATATTTCATGTGTAACCACCAAAGACACATTAGAAGCCACTGCAGTTTCTTGTAGCACTGGCGGGGGTAACGTTAAAGCTGTTCTCGGCAGGAGACAACTGGAGCTCAAAAACGTCGAAGCAACTTTAAAATAGGAGCTATCTTTATGAACAAACAGTATATTTGACGTTTATAAAGCGACATTCTTGCCTAAAAATATCTTAAAAGTACATTCCGTGACATAAATCTGGGGACGCGCGAGGTATGTGATCGTTGGTCGCTGTGGAATTTGTCCAACAGATGCGCTCTAAACCCGAGCATTTTATATTCTGTATACAGTCAACAAACTAGCTATTATGATAAATGGTAATGCATAATATGAAATATTACTTACCGTGCGAATCCATCGAATGATGAAACTCTTCAACTGGCAGTGCGTGAAACTGACTGGAAAGGCGCCAAAGAAACTGTATTCATGCACATGAGCAGAGAACCAACTTAATTTTTTTTTTTTTTTTTTTTTTTTTTTACTGACTAATTAATTTACATAGCTTGGTTCAAAACACATGTAATTCCCATAAAACCAATTAATTTTTTTTTTTGTATTAAAATCAAAAACTAAATTTAAATGATTTAAACAAGCTAAATTGAATTATGCTTAATTTAATCAGGGCAATAATATTTTTTTTCAGTGCACTTTCACAGGTTATTAATGTTTATAACTCATTAATAAGTGGTTCACGTGTGTTTACTTTACATTAAGGTTCACTTTCACAGGTTATTGATGTTTATAACTCATTAATAAATGGTTCACATGTGTTCACTATACATTAAGGTTCACTTTCACAGGTTATTAATGTTTATAACTCATTAATAAATGGTTCACAGGTTTCCACTTTACATTAAGGTTCACTTCCACAGGTTATTAATGTTTATAACTCATTAACAAATGGTTCACAGGTTTCCACTTTACATTAGGGTTCACTTTCACAGGTTATTAATGTTTATAACTCATTAACAAATGGTTCACAGGTTTCCACTTTACATTAGGGTTCACTTTCACAGGTTATTAATGTTTATAACTCATGAATAAATGGTTCACAAGTGTCCACCCTACATTAAGGTTCACAGGTAACTAATACTGGAATTAAATTTTTCATTATTAATATCTCATCAAGTTATGGTTATTATCTTATGTTTTATTTTCAAAATAAAGTTGGAATTTCACCTTAAAAAACAAGAAATCTGTTTTTATACACTGCTGTGGATAGGCATCATGACCTTTTTGGAGAGAATCATGGGTAAGACAGAAACTTCTGGTAAGCAACATGGTAAGAAAAGTGGCAGTCATGAGATATTAATAAGAAAACCACAAATACAACACCCTTCAGTCTAATTATGATAGTTTTTGCTGCATCATGAAATAAACCAGGTTTTGAGTTATATAAGTGTTAATAAATACATTTATTACTCATTTATAACATGTTAGTTAAAAACGGCTCACTATTTGGCAGGTATTGCATTAAAGTTGCCTTATTTATTCATGCAGTTATAACTGCATTATTAATGATTTATAATGCATTTGTAAATGACTTATTACTCATTAACAAACACCTTTATAAACCCTTTACAAAGGGAACCTTAATGTAAAGTGTTACCAACATTTCTATACAAACAATGAACTTAAAGAATAGGCTTCAAGTTCAATGCCGACTTACCTGTAGCAAACATCATTTAACGTAATAAAATAGCAGAGAATTTCTAAATCAGCTAAACTGTGAAATTCTGTCTTTTCTGTTATTTTTTCTGCAACAGGTGTATATTCTTCAGATGAAACCAGTTTTTGTGTTTCCACCAAAAGCTAACTAAATTGTTAATTGCCAGGCTAAAAGACTGATTACTGGCACTTCTTGATATCAAGCTGCCTTTTGGAGAGGAAATACTTTAGTAGTTCCTCTCCATTGTTTTTTTTTTTAATTTTTTAATTTTTTTTTTTTTATGGTGTGCTAAATATATACAGTTGTACTTGTATTTTGTACATACCATAGCTGATGCATGTTATAGACAAACAGACAAATGGTACAATTAAGCACCGAATACTAGATCAAATGTCCTTAAACAGGTGGTACATGACTGAACAGTAAACACCTCATAAACATTTTAAATATTCTCTGCCCTAGTTTATATATATATATATATATATATATATATATATATATATTATGTTGAATTAATTATTTGCACTATTATATTGTTTTTATAATAACAAAATAATGTAGAAAATTGATTCAGTGATTTAAAATGTGTGCAAAATTGCATATTACTGACATTTTGCATAGATCACATTTCCTACTTTGAAAGTTTGAAATTAATTGTGTGAATGTAAAAGCTCTTGTGGCTTGTGCTCTTTTTCAGTCATTCTGTAGTGAATGGCTTTAAACTGTCGATGCATTGGGGATTTTGTTTACAGTCTTCATATTTCCAACTTCTAAATCTTCTAATAGCTGCTTTCTAATACAGCTGCTTTTAGAAAATGTAAAGTTTGGAAATATGACAGCTAAAAACTCCCCATCACAGACAGAATCTCACTGAAGGCCTCTAAATGAGCATGATTAGATCTTATTTACTTCCGCGATAGTTTTAGAGTAACTGAAAAAACAACTCTGCTTGAGTGAAGTGATGTGACCTTTGCTCATAGAGTTCAGCTGTCCTGCAGTGAGCATCTGTATATGATGGGGAGTTTTCAGCCTTCATATTTCCAACTTCTATATCTTCTAATAGCAGCTTTATTAGATTGCAACGGTAAGTGCCATTAAATTAAATCATATTTCTTTTAACCAACATAAAAATGAGATAAATGCATAATATCAGTGTACTTTGGGCGTGTAAATGTGGCATGGGTATGTCATGCATATGATCAATATCAAGTCGGGTGTATTTTATTTATATAGCACTTTTCACAGTGGACATTGTTTCAAAGCATCTCAATAGAAAAATATTGTCGTAATAATGACTTGCATGTTGTCATTTGTGTGTTACATAGTGAACATGCAATTTGAAAATTGCAACTGTTTTTGTATAAAAATATGTAACAATTTATTTTCTTTTTTTTAAATAAAGAAAATATGCAAATGAGCAGACAATAAATGTTGGTGTCTTAAGGTTAAACTGCATTACTCAACCAATTAATTATGATTACATTGGCAACATCACTAGTTGATTTAGTTCCAAAAGGATTCCAGACAATTCATTTGTAGAAAATGAATATAAAAATCTAGGTAACACTTAACAATAAGGTTCTGTTTGTTATCATTAGTTTACTACATGAATTAACATGAACTAACAATGAACAATACATCTAAAGCATTTATTAATCATAGTTAACTTTAATGTCAACATTTACTAACACATTCTTAAAATCAGAAGTTGTCCTGTATCTTTTATTTTTATTTACTGGACCTGAGCAGACATGAACAATGAACAGTTTTTTAACTAACATTAACATAGTTAAATAAATACTTTAACAAATGTATTGGTCATTGTAAGTTGATGTACATTAATGCATTAACTAACATTAACAAATGGAACATTTTTGTAAAGTTCTTCCAAAGTCTATTTATGAATTTTATATTTTTGTACACTGACTTTCAAAAGGATCTTTTCAGGAAATACTGACAGTAGTTCATTGGGTTGTGAATTTTGTTTTTCATAAAATGTATTAATACATTTAGAGGTAGAACCACTTAAAAAGTACATGCTGTTTATTTCAGTAAGCGCTGTGGTTTTCATGTCTCGGCTCTTTCAGTACGTCTCATTTTACTCTTTTTTTCCTTTTAGTGGCGACACAGAGACCCTGCAAGCAGGTCCATCAGTTGAACATAAACTATGTTCAGGGCGACAATATGTCTATTTCTTGCCTAACCACAACCCACCCGCTGGAGTCTCTGACAGTGAAACTACGCAGAACTGACCCGATTAAAGACATCCTAATGTATTCAGACACCTCTCCAGCATCAGAGCATCAGAGATGGTCTGTGAAAAATGATTCTGGTGGTGTTACACTTTACCTGAAAGACATCAGTTTATCTGATCAAGGCCATTATGAATGTGAAGTCTACAAAGATTGGGACTGCCTTAATGCAACTCTTCTTAACCTGAGAGTCAGAGGTGAGAATGCCAATTTCTGAAATGAGCAAATAATCCCCATAAAAACTATTGTAATAAATATGTTTCTCTGGTTTCAGAGTGTAAAACTTTGGATTCTGTCCATGCGACTCCAGACTCTTCAGTGTTGCTGCCATGCTCTGAACATCCTCCACAGCACAATGCTGATCAAGTCACTTGGAAAATCATTAATGGTCACAAACCAACAAAAATAGATGAATACCGCCCTCCAAACAAGCCCTCAAACAGCACAAAGAGAGTCCCGAGGCCTCTGTATGAGAGAGCAAGAGTAATAAGGAATGGATCTCTGCTTATCAGGGATGCAGTAAACGCTGATGGATCATGGTATCAGTGCAGAGTGAGTGAAAAAACCTGCTATGAGGTGAAGCTGGTGATGAAAGGTGTGTTTGCAATGTAATATTTCTAACCCTAAAGTCTCAATGCAGACTCTCTGACAGACATTCACATTTAAAGATTTTAAGCTATGCTATGCTATTAAAATGTGAGATGTGGTGATGGGTTAATCAAAACCATTTTTGGATTACGATCATAAATATAGTGAAATATGCTTGGGTTAAGGTTTAGATTAAAATTAAGTCATGTTATGTTGATTATATCCTGTGGTTCTGTTTTGCCAACTTGGAATTATCAGGTTCTCTTATAGATAGAACCGTTTTGTTTTCTAAAAAAAAAAAAAAAAAAAAGTCCCAAAATGTACACAGCTTAAAATAAATCACAATGTAAATACGTTGTCATAGAATAAGAATGTGTGAATAACTCAATTCTGACAAAAGTGTCAGATAGAACCTTGTAATTCCAAGGTGATGGTAATACAGTATGTGAATGTTTAAACAAACTTGTAGAAAGTTAATGTTTTTTGACCAGCTTGAATATGTGGGTTAACATTTAGAGTAGTGTCTACATATGTTATGAAATGTTAGATACATTTCGTACAGTAAAAATTGCATTCAGACCTTTTCAAAAAAATGTTTTCACATTTTGTTGTGTTGCGGCTTTATGCTAAAATGCTTTAAATTCTCTCACTCATTCTTTTACTCAAAATTCTTCACTCCATACCCCATAATGTCAAAGCAAAATACAGATTTGATTAGCACATTTTTTTGAAGGTCCCCTTTAGACATTCTGTTGACTATAAGTAGCATCGAACCTACATGTCAACTAGCTCTCATTAGAGTATTAGTATTAGTAGACTGTCTGCTTAATATCTGGTAAGACTTTATTTTGATGGTTCTCCAACAGACATTCTACTGACTAAAAGTAACTTTGCACATGTCAACTTATTCTACAAACCCTACCCTAAAAGTCTACTAATACTCAGGTAATACTCTAATGTTGACATATAGGTGAAACATTACTTATAGTCAACAGAATGTCTTAAAGTGTAACCCAGATTTGATATAACTGCAAATTTATTAAAAAGGAAAAAACTGAAATATCACACTAACATAACTATTTAGACCCTTTGCCATGACATTTGAAATTTAGTTTAGGTGCAACCCATTTCTCTGTATCATCTTTGATATATTTCTACACATTGATTGGAGTAAATCTGATCAAATTCAATTGACTGGACATGTTTTTTTTGTTTGTTTGTTTTTTGTATGTGGATGCTCTTTTACCACCTGACATGGAATCTCTTGTTTCTTTTCCCAAGTCTTCACTCAGGTCTCACCCATTTTTATAAGGGATTGTAAATGTTTCTTCCTTTCTTCGCATTCTTTACTGTGGTAAAGTATAAAAACGCTGTAGGACAGATACCTTTTTGCTTGCACGTCAAATTCTATTTAACACACTTTGTGCTTGTTACTAGACTTGGTATGGCGTGTCAAGTTTATTTGTATAGCGCATTTCACACACAGTGATTTTAGTTTCACTTTCTCTGGCAGCGCAAAATCAAACAAAGCCTAAATGTCTTACCCCTGCAGAAGATAAAATCTGCTTTTCAGACCTTTTACAACAAGTGTCAGTTGCTTTGAAAATCAGGAGAAAACATTAAGATATTAGAAAAGAGATGGTCTCTTTCCTGCTTGTGTCCCAGATCCCTCTCAAAGTGCAGAGCGGTAGGCCCCACCTCACTCCCCAACCACCGCACCACACCACAAAACTGCCACCATCACAGCCCTAGCAGGGACTGAGGAACTGGTCAGGGTAGAAGGAAAGCTGAATGCAACAAGATACAGAGACATCCCTATTGAAAACCTGGTCCAGTGCTCCAGACCTGAGGTTCACCTTCCAGCAGGACAATCAAGCACAAAGCCAAAACAATGTAATAGTCAGTGAGGGTCCTTGAGCGGCCCAGACAAACCCAAGCCCAACCAAACATCTCTGGTGAGAAGAGACCTGAATCTTGCTGCATTATACACCATTACACAGTTTTATTAGTTTTAATAATTTTACATAGATATCACAAAACGCGTCAACGTCATTATGGGGTATGGAGTATAGATTGATGTGGAAAAAAGAGAGAAAATTTTAGCATAAGGCAACAAATTGTGGTAAGACAAGTGGCTAGACTGAATAGTGATAAAATAAAACCTAATCAAACTGAACCATATAATGATGTTAATTTAAGTTTATCTTTTCTCTAGATGCTCCAACCTCGGCTGACATTCCTGTTGTTCAGACTGAAGGCAACATTGACATGAGTGCAGCAGTGACCACAGCAGTAGTGATGGCCACAATAGTGTCTCTGTGTGTCCTTATATTACTGATCATCTGTGTGATTCTTTATTTTAGAAAACGAAAGCAGTATATCAACAGCCAAAGTAAGTCCTCAACTGAGGTCCTGAAAAGTTTAATACTGTTGAATTGTTCCATAACAGCATATTTCAAATCATAGTAATGGCTTTGTCACAGCCACCAGCACTTGCACTCCATTTCCCAGCATCCCCCCGGTTCCTCACCTGCACTCACTCACCAATCACCTGCACCTGTAAGTCATCAACACTCATCAGCATGCCCTATTTAAGCAGTCTTCCTCACCACAGTTGTCTGGTCTTGACTATGGATAGCACAACGTCATATGAACATTGGGCCACTTACCTGCCACTTACCTGCCACTTACCTGCCACTTACCTGCCACTTACCTGCCACTTACCTGCCACTTACCTGCCACTTACCTGCCACTTACCTGCCACTTACCTGCCACTTACCTGCCACTTACCTGCCACTTACCTGCCACTTACCTGCCACTTACCTGCCACTTACCTGCCACTTACCTGCGCCACCCAGATCTTCCTTCATCCGTCTTCCATTGTCTGTTCTCCTTCCTGTGTTGATCTATTCCTGCAAAGAGACATTACGCTACTGTAACCTTTTTATGCTATATTATGATAGAAGTTGATCAGATGGTAAAGTACTTATTTTTGTATCTTGTAGTTGAATTGAACTGCATGTATTCCACATATTATTCTGAAATTTCAGGAGGTAAGTGACATTCAAGTTAAGTCCTTACAAAATATGTACAATAAGTGTATTTGTTCGAGTGTTTTTAATAAAAGTCTTTCTCTTGCAGGATTGGATGACCTGATGTATTCTGTAGTTCAATGTACATGAATCATGACCTCCTGTAGATTACTACAACACAATAATCTTTCAATTGTAATTATATAATAAATAGAATAATCATTAAGTTAAATAATTAATTTTTCATCTGTCCTGAACTACACAAAACATGTTGACAATTAAGATGGAATAAATCACATCAAATTGGTTTGGACTAATTTATGTGAAATATGCCAGATGTAATACTGTACTGATTGTCCTCTTCAGTCTGAATTTAATGACTAGCATAATTTTGTAAAACACATCACAAGATATGTTGTAGCTTGCATTGCCATTTTTGCATTGCTAAGTTTCACGGAATTTGTTATCTCACTTCATAACATGGCCAAAAATATAAATGCAGTATGCACACATCTGCAAACGTGCATGATTCAAACAATACTTTTTTTTCCTTTTTCTTTTTCTTTGACCAAATTATTTTTTTTAACATTATCTCACAACAGTTGCGAACAAGCGAGACTCCTGCATGCAAACCAGATGACAATATAATACTGTAAAATTGTTTGTTTTTTACTCAGAGTGTAATGCATTTGTAAATGATTTAGTATTACACTGAAAATGATCTTTCTATGTATCATTTTACTAAATAAAATCATTTAAATTTAAACACAATTTTATAAGATTTAATAGCCATGGACAGCTAGAAGACCTTGCCGTATAGGGACTACTATAAACAGACTTTAATACATTCTGTAGTACTACAAGTCTGTAAATATACAGCCCAATGTATTTTGCTAATATGAAGGAGTTTTTCATTGCATTGTGAAATGTCCCAAAACAAAACAGAAAACGTATTGCCGTTTATGAACGTACATACATTAAGCACATCAAGTATGGTAAATGGAAGCTCAAACGTGCTTGCTTGCCATATTTGATAAGTTGATGATGTTTGTTGATCAATGTTTATATGTAAATAAAAGCCTAAATGAAATCTGTTCATCAAAGTCATTGTGTCTCTTCAGGAAACTTGGATTAAATCATTCGATTCATATACATATATCTCGGTAAAATGGACATACAGATGCACTTTCATTAAAAAATATCTTAATGTGTTCTGAAAATTATAAATAAAAAAAAATTGTATGGGTTTAGAACAACATGAGGGTGAGTAATTGACAGAATTTTCCTTTTTGAGTGAAATAACCCTGTTTCAACAAAAGTAACAGAGTTGAAATTTTTTACAAGTTTTACAAGTTTTGTGCTGAAGATTGTGAAACTACAAGGTGCTTCTTAAAGAATGTAATTCTGATATTCTATAAATATCTATTTTGTACCCTAAACAAAACAGAGAAGACTTCAGTTTTTCCTTGAAAAAGTTAACTTCTTGAAAGAATGGGGAATGGTCTTTATGAAAATCTTTTATAGATTTAGACAACTCTATTACTTTTTAATACGTTTAAAAAGTAATACATTTAATACGTTTTTAATACATTTTGGCCATTCATTCGTTTTGACTCTGCAGAACTAGTCAGTCAAAAGTGTGTCAACACCTAAATGCATCCTATGGGACTTGTGCAGAATGCTACACAGTGGCTCTGTTCCCTATAAGCCATTTCCTCCAAGCAAAACATATTCTGGCCTGAGAGGCTCATAGGGAGGAGCCAACTGAAGGGAGCATGCAAACTTTTCTGACTTTAGCAGATAGCACCTCAAACTAAAAAAGTTTAAAAAGTCACACGTCCAAGTCAAATTCAACCTGGCCATGGCGTGAGCCATAACATCAAGCAACTCCCTTTACGCGGGGCTGACGGAGGGAGTAGGCTCAGTAATTTCACTATCATGTCCTACTCTACAGGATCAACAAAAGTAAGAGGGAGTGAAGCAGCACTGACCCTGAGTTAGTCCTTACTGCTCAGCCCTGAATCATTTTACATTAAAACACATCACATTAGGACATAAGGAAACTCCCAGTACTCTTCAATTTCAGGACATCTTGAGGTACAAGTATATTGTTTTGTTGTCTGTACTGTTCTTTAAGTGATGGTTGGAGAGCAAACTAAATGAGCTGAACATCACCCTATAGGAGGAGAGACAGCAGCACATGGAGCAGAGAGACCAGGTGAATCATACACACCTTACATGTACACATATAGAGCAATACTTCTACAACATGTGATGATTTGGATGAGAGACAGATGTTGAGAGAGTGAGAGAGAGAGAGAGAGAGAGAGAGAGAGAGAGATGGTGAGTGTTTCTGTTTAATGCATGCGTGTTCTTCTGAAGCGGCAGGTAGATGAGGGAGAGGCTGAGGCAGAGCGGCTGGAGGGATTGAGGAGGAAGGCCATTGAAGACATGGAGGAGCACCAGGAACAGAAGTCTGCGCTGCAATCCTGAGTCACTGTGCTAGAGAATCAACTCAAGTAGAGTTGTTTAAGAGAGAGAAAATGGTTGAGTATTTAATGTATTTGGTTCATGTTTGGAATACAGAATTCATTTTAAAACAAAGAGGCAATTCCTGTGCTTTTTCTTAATGTGTTTGGTAAAGTGTTCAGAAAGAATAAGACGTACAGTATATGTGTGTATTTATACAGTAATGCTCACTGAGGCCTGCAGAGGACAGTGTGTGTCTCTTAAAACACTGGCTAGTCCAGACTGCTCACATCTCTAATCTCTTAAAGTCTTCAGTTTTCCAAACCTCACTGACAAAAGATCTTTCCTCAAATCAGCTCGCACATACTGCTCATCCCTGCTATAGGGTGAAAATGTCACACCCTGATTATTGCATCATATGCACATCCTGGAAATCATAGAACCTCTTAAACATACACAAATGCCTTTTTTAATGTTAAAATATAAAGGAGAATATATATAACTGGTCTTTTCTTATAGGGGTTCAGTATTTTTTTTTTTTTTTTGCTTTGGCATGAATTTTCCTATTCTAAATTAGAGGTCCCCCACTGTCCAACACAATATTCAACGACCCCTATATTATAATATTAACAGAACTATATCTATAGTATAATATATAATAACCAGCAATTGCAAGATAAAAACCATTTCTATAATGAAAAATGACAAACGTTTTGGTCACTTTGTGACATTTTCTTAATAAATAAATTCTCAGTGCCACAACCTGAATCATTTTCCTGATTGGAGTTTTGGTCTACACACCTCATTTGGATGATTTTTTTTGAAGTAGGGTGAGTTTTTCTTCTGTTGTTCCTCAATAAAAACAATATTTATTGAGGTTGATAGTTTTAGATAGTTTTAACATTAATAATATAATTAATTAAAGAAAGGAATCTTAACTGTGGAACGGGCTGTGAATGAGAGCATGCCTGTTGATTAAGTGCATACAAGGGAAAGGACTGATGCCTCATTTGTGTACACATTTGTGTAACTTCAGTCCTGCTCTAAATGAAACAATAGATATTGAAACTCCAGTCTTCTGGTTTCCACCCTTGAGCTTTAGCTGCTGCACCACATTAACCCCAATTCTTTTCTGTCAATAAAATGGGGCATTGTGACTTTGAGGCACCTGACATTTTCACTGTTTCAGGTGTGGTTTTGTTATTCATCTAAATTATCTGCACTATTAGATAATATATTCATTGTAACAAACTCATGTAGCTGATTTATTTAGTCATTTAAAATGTGTGCAAAATTGCACGTCGTTGACATTTTGTACAGATCACATTTCCTTCTCCCCCACTCCCCCCATCCCCCCATGGTCATCATCGCCACATCATAGCTGTAATATATAGCTGTAAGTATGTTGAGTCATTTTGTTTTTATAATAACTAAATGTAACAAATTTATTCAATGATTTGAAATGTTCAATTGCGTGTCCCCCCTAGTTAAAAATATACCAAAATGTATTTGAAATATTATATTTATTTTTTGTTTTTATTTATTTTTTTGTATACTACAAATACATTTATATATTTATGTAAATACCCTGCAATTTTGGTGTACTAAATTGGTATACTTAAAGTCTGCTAAATTTGAACTACTAAATTTGTACTTAATGCACTTTAGTTATCCAGAACTTAAGTATATTTGATTGAGCTAAAACTGAAATATTGCAAGTATACTTTAGGTACTCTTTAAATATCTTGCATTTAAAGACTGATGTAATACAGTGAGAATACTGTCTTTACTAATCAGAGGTGGGTAGTAACGAAGTACATTTACTTTGTTGCGTTTACTTGAGTAGTTTTTTGGAAAATTTGTAATTTTTAGAGTAGATTTAAATGTGGGTACTTTTACTTTAACTTGAGTACATTTGTAATGAAAAATCTGTAGTTTTACTTCGCTACGCTGGGCAACGTTCCTCTTGTTACTTTATTTTAATGCAGTACTGTACATGTTAAGAAATGCGTAGTTTATTCCAAGTCTCTTTTTTCATGAACGATGCCCCATTCACAAATGAGCCGATTCTGCTCAAAGACTTGATCAAACAAGTTAGTAAAACTGTCTAAATTGGTTCGCGAATCAGTTTGAATGATTTGTTCAGTTCCCTGCACGCACTGAATCGTCTGAAGCGGTTTCTCATTCTCACTCAGAGCGATGGCAGTGGACCTACAGTCAATTAAAAGCAAATCTGCAAATGCATGTATGTATGTATGTATGTATCTTTTTTTTTTTTTTTACAATTTTTTACAATTTTTTATGGACATATATCTTAATTTATACATTAAATAAGCTACCATTATTCAGAGAGTATGAAATGAACACACGCCGTCCCGCGGTAATATGTGGGTGGCCTACCTATTGCGCAATGGCGGCGCCGGCGACCTGTTCGTCTTGAAAATGAGTGCCTTTGCTTAGACACAGAATATATACATTTGAAATATACATTTGACTGCATTTTAGAGAACAGACAGAAGAAGATCCGTCAATGTGTATTTGATCATTGTTTGTGTTCAGATGTTCAGTGGTTATGAGTGCGAGCACATGTAAAGAGTTTTCTCTCTTTCTTTTTTCAAATGTAGCTGTATACTTTATTAATATACAAAGCAAAGGACATGCAATGATATTTGGGCTACAGATGCCAGAAATAATGCTTGTCTCTTCTATGTTTGTTGCAAAGATATCTAATTATGAATATATAATATATATATATATATAGTTACAAAGTAACTAGCTACTTGAGTAGTTTTTTCATTGGATACTTTTTTACTCTTACTCAAGTAACTATTAAGATTATTACTTTCACTTTTACTTTGAGTAAATATTTCTATAAGTACTTATATATATATCAGTAAGTCTCAAGCGATATGTCAGTAAATATGTTTATGAATTTGTCTGACATTTTGCACAGATCACATTTCCTACTTTCACACTTTGAAAACAGGTATAGGGTGAAGGTAAAAGGTCTTGTGGTTTGTGTTTATATTCAGTCGTTCTGCAGTGAGCTGCTCTAAAAAAAGTTTAAAAAGGTGAACTTGGAAAAAAGTTATACAATTTTACATTTATTATTATAAAAAAAATGCACAAAAATACCATTTTCAATTTTTATATGAAATATATATTTTCCAAAACATCAAAGCCAAAAATCTAAACAAGCTGTGTTCCAAATTTGAGGTTGATATTTCAAAAAATTAGTTTTCAGTAAGAATCTGTTTGTGTGCAGTCCAATGACCGTGAACAATACAAGTGTGACTATTTTTTCAGGACCATTTAACCTTTTTGAATCATGTCTATGATTTTTGTGTGTGTGAGTGCGCGCGCGTTTTTGTGATTTATGAGGACACAAATTTGTATAATGACATGGGTATTACACTGGTATTACATATTTACATATATATCCTCATATTTAAAATAGTTTTAAAAACATACTAAACAATGTTTTATTAAAAATGTAAAAATGCAGAATGTTTTCTGTGATGGGTAGGTTTAGGAGTAGGGGTAGTGGTAGTGTAGGGGGATAGAATGTACAGTTAGTACAGTATAAAAACCGTTACGCTTATGGAATGTCCTCACTTTGATAGCAAAACAAACCTGTGTGTGTGTGTTTACACCAAAACCTTTACCGAGTTTCGTACCATTTCGTAACACAGGAAACTGAACTAAACACATGCAAAATCCACCCAAACAGACACAAAACCCAGATAGTCCATTACAACTCTATCTGTGCACATGGCTGCGTGTAACTTTACGTTTAGACATACTGTACACTCGTGAACTTCCCTAAGCACTTTCCCTGAAGGGAATCCCCGCCGCAATTTTGAAGTGCATTCAACTTCATCAAGTGGGAGAAGGAAGTTTATTTGGACAGACCCTTGATCCCTTGATTTTGACAGAGAGAGTGAGTAAATTCAATATGTACACTTCAGGCAGATCCATAGACCACAATGCAACATGATTGTGACGTCACAGCAGATCGCACTCAATTTACCCCCATACAACTCTAGTGTATGATGTTGGAGTTATTTTGATACTTAACCGCATAATACTTGTAGTTTTTTACACAGTTATAGTTTATTTTATTGCTATAATTTCTGTTTGTGTAACTGTTTATATTTTCTCCAACATCTCAAGCATACAAGCAGGCCTAAAAAATGGTGCGTAAAACAAATTTATAAGGAAAAAAACCTGTAAATAATAAATCAGCTCCATAGCAGATTCCAAGTGACCGAGGGCTTAGGGTGTTCCATTTAAACATTGCAGCAGTTCCATCAGTAGTGGGCATTCATGCAACGTAAGCAATGACATACATCCAAGTAAATGTGACTGAGGGAAGTTAGCGAGGGAAGGGCATGAAAAAAATGGACTTCCAAAATAAATGAGAATTATTTATTTTATGCACGTGTATTTGATATATAATTTGCATTTGATCAAAATCTTTTAATTCAGTACTTTAGTAGTTCTCTGCCCTAGTTTATATCTTTAAGTATGTTGAATGAATTATTTGCACTATTGTTTTTATGATAACAAAACAATGTAGCAAATTGATTCAATGACTTGAAATCACATTTCCTACTTTGGCATTTCGAAATGAACTGTGTTAATGTAAAAGCTCTTTTGGCTTGTGCTCTTATTCAGTCTTTCTTCAGTGAACTGTCGATGCAATGGAGTTTTTATTTTCAGTCTTCATATTTCCAACTTCCAAATCTTCTAATAGCAGCTTTCTAATTCAGAGAGAAGATTTAAAGGTTGCAAATGTGACGGCTAAAAACTCCCTATCACAGACTTCTCTATATGAGCACATTATTCGATCTTATTTACTTCCGCATTAAATGTAGAGCAATTGAAAACTTTGCGAAGGTACAAAACCAAAGTGATGTGGCCTATGCTCATAGAGTTCAACTATCCTGCTGTTACAGTATTAGGTGTGTAGACACACGCACAAAGAGGAATGTAATATCCATAGTCAAACTTTACTAGAGAATCCAAAGGAGCATACAGGAACACAGGAGAAACACACACTAACATCCAACGTAAGCGATACCCGACAACATGATCAACAGAAACAGGAACTTAAATACACAGATGATTGAACTCAAACGAGGAACAGCTGAGATGAATGTGATTAGTGTCCATAGTGACAGATTGTGGCGGGAGACTAGAACAAAGGAACATGTGACAGATGAAAACACAAACAGAAAGTCCATGTGAATGTAACACCTGCAGTGAGCATCTGTATATGATGGGGAGTTTTCAGCCTTCATATTTCCAGATTCTATATATACTAATATCAGCTTTATTAGATTTCAAAGGTAAGTGTCATTATATGAAGTAAAATTCTTTTAACCAACATAGAAACAAGAGATATGCATAATATCAATGTGCTTTGGGTGTGTAAAGGCAGCATGGTTGTAACATGCATATGATCAGTGTCATTCATAGGCTACATAAAGATTATTTATTTGGAATATTTTGTTGACCTTAATTCTTATTTGTTGTGCTAATAAACGGCTTCTGTATAGCTAAAATTTTAAAGCAAGAAAGCGTTTTAGTTTTAACAGTCTTTGTTTTAATAAACATTGTTTGGTGTGGCAAGACTTACCCTAACAATACATTTATATAAAATTGATATAAAAGTCAATGGTAACACTTTACAATATGGCTCCATAAATTATCGTTAGTTAATGCAATCTGTTCATTGTTAGCTTAGGTCCATTAAGTAATATTAACAGATACAACTTTTGGTTTTAATAATGTATTAGTAAATGTTTAGATGATAATTTACTAATATTGATAAATGCTTTAGAAGTATTTTTCATTGTTGGTTCATGTTAACTAACAGAGTTAACTAATTTTAACAAGTGAAGTTAATAAACGTAATTTCGGGAGGAGAACGCCCATCTAATCTTCCAATTAATACCAAGGTATAAAACCAGCATCTTACCTCTTCCTCTTCGGCATCCCTCCTCCTCCCCTTCTCCTCCTTTTTGTACAATTTTGCCTGTTATAGGGGGGCAATCGGAGCTCGAGTAGAATATCCTCTCCGAGCCCCTCTATAGCAGACAGCAAGCCAAATCTGTTTATCACTTACGCTATGATTATATGGGCACATGAATTGGTGAAATGGAACCGTATTGTAAATTGTTACCAAGTCGATTTATGAATTTTTATACACTAGCAATCAAAAGGATAATTTCAGAAAAATTACATTTTCTTTACAATAAACCCTGTGGTGGTTCCTGTCTTTCCATGTATCGGTTCTCTCAGGGTGTCTTATTTCCTATTTTTAATTCCCCTTTAGCTCAGACCGAGAGACCCTGCAAGCAGGTTTATCAGTTGAACATAAATTATGTTCAGGGTGACGATATGACTATTTCTTGCCTAACCACAACCCACCCACTGGAGTCTCTGACAGTGAAACTACACAGGACCAACCCAGTTAAAGACATCCTAATCTGTTCAGACACCTCTCCAGCGTCAGAGCATCAGAGATGGTCTGTGAGAAATGATGCTGGAAATGAGTGTCATAAGTAAGAATGGAAATTTTTCAATCAAGCTAATAATCCTCATTGGAGAGCTGTATACATAAATAATATAAATACTACTGTTTCTCTGGTTTCAGAGTGTAAAACTTTAGACTCTGTTCATGCAATGCCAAAGACTTCAGTGTTGCTGCCATGCTCTGAACATCCTCTGCAAAACAGACCTGATCGAGTTACTTGGAAAATCGTTACTGGTCACCATTCAACAGAAATAACCCAATACCGCCCTCCAAACAAGCCCTCAAACAGCACAGAGAGAGTCCCGAGGCCTCTGTATGAGAGAGTGAGAGTAATAAGGAATGGATCTCTGCTTATAAGGGATGCAGTAAACACTGATGGATCATGGTATCAGTGCAGAGTGAGTGAAAAAACCTGCTATGAGGTGAAGCTGGTGATGAAAGGTGTGTTTTTATCCAATATTTTATAATTGAATCTAATTAATCAATATCACATGGCAAAGAGTGCTGCTGTTCTGAATATTACAACAGCGCTAATGTATACAAATGGCATGACTGTGATATTGTAGTGCAGTAATACAGTAGTGATGGCCACAATAGTGTTTCTGTGTGTCCTCATATCACTGATCATCTGTGTGTTAAATGTATAAAGATTTAGGCAAGTTCTCTGGGTGTGTTTAGATGATTGATGAGGTTGTGTTGCAATGAGAAGTGAAATGCAGCCTGTATGTTGTCTGCATGTTGGAAAGAAACATGGTTACATTTATTTCCATGCACTTTAGACACTCTACTAACTATAAGTAACTTTGCAACTACATGTCAACTAACTCTCATTAGAGTATTACTGAACTGTTAGGTTAGGGTTAGGTGTTAGAGTTTGGGTTAGTAGAATAAGTTGACATGTAGTTGCAAAGGTACTTATAGTCAGTAGAATGTCTGTTGGGGAGCAGCACAATTAAGTCTTGGCTTGGTTTCACAGACAGGGCTTAGATTAAGCCAGGATTAGACCTTAGTTCAATTAGGACATTTAAGTAACTTAAATAATAATAATAATAATAAATGCCTTGGAAAAAAAGCATTGTTAGACAAATGACAATGGCAATGACTTTTTTAAGATATGCCAGTGCAAGTTTTTTTTTTTTTTTTTTCAGTTAAAACATGCATTTTAGTCTAGGATTATAGGCTGAAGCCTTATCTGTGAAACCAGAGGAAAGTACTTTATTTAGTCCCCATAGATCTGTAAACATTTAATTTGAATAACATTATATCTAACCAGAGTTCATGACTATCACCATATAATTAAGATGACCAATATTACTCTCTCTAATGGTAACTTTATAATCATGTCATGGTTTCCCATGTAGACTTAGCTAGAATAATATTAAAATAATCAGAGGTTGAGGCTAACCCTATTTAGACTGTTTAAACTGCATTTCTCCAAACAGTACATTTGTAGAAAATGTATATAAGTCTAGGTAACACTTTATAATAAGGTTCCATTTGTTAGCACTAGTTTACTACACAAGTTAACATGAACTACAGTAAACATCTGTTGTGGCAAAACTCTACTGCATAAGAGACAAACACGTCCAATTGTCTTTCAAAGGTTTTATTTCTTGCAAGAAAGGTTAGACAGTCATACAGAAACACAAGTAGCTGCAGAGTGTAAGACCAAGATTACAGGTTTTCAGTCCCTCTTATACTCTCTAATCTTCAAGGTTGAAACTCTATTCTTTCCCCATATTAGGCACATAACCAGGAAAAACCCTGCCACCTGTCACGTGACAATCATAACCCTCTTACACTGCAACTTATACATTTGTTTTTCATACAAACATGGTCTTTTGCTCAGGCTTGGCCACGAGCCAAAAATGAGCCCCCAAAAGTAGCTGTTCTACGGGACTGAAAAGCTGTACACACACACACACTTGTAAGAGAAGACTTGGAGACATCAACATAGACTTCTCCTGAGAGAAAACTTATAATCATCAGCATATAAGGATAATTAGTTAATTAGTTAGAAATTAGTTAATTTTAGGTACATAATGTTAACATTTACTAACACATTATAATAATCAGATCTTTTAATATTATTTATTGGACCTGAGCTGACATGAACTAACAATAAACAGTTGTATTTTTATTAACTAATGTTAACGAAGTTGAATAAATACTGTAACAAATGTATTGCTCATTGTTAGTTGATGTAAGTTAATGCATTAATTAATAAATAGTACCTCAATGTAAAGTTTTTTTATGAATTTTATGTTTTTGTACACTGACTTTCAAAAGGATCACTTAAGAAAATACTGACAGTAGTTCATCGAGTTGTAAATATTTTGGTTCTCGTTTCATGCAATCTATTAACACATTTAGAGGTAGAACCAGGTGGTAAAAAGTAAATGCTGTTTATTACTGTAAATACTGTGGTTTCCATGTCTCGGCTCTCTCGTATCTCAACTCTGTGTCTCGTTTTGCTCTTTATTTCCTTTTAGTGGCAACACAGAGACCCTGCAAGCAGGTCCATCAGTTGAACATAAGCTATGTTCAGAGCGACAATATGTCTATTTCTTGCCTAACCACAACCCACCCGCTGGAGTCTCTGACAGTGAAACTACACAGAACTGACCCGATTAAAGACATCCTAATGTATTCAGACACCTCTCCAGCATCAGAGCATCAGAGATGGTCTGTGAAATATGATTCTGGTGGTGTTACACTTTACCTGAAAGACATCAGTTTATCTGATCAAGGCCATTATGAATGTGAAGTCTACAAAGATTGGGACTGCCTTAATGCAACTCTTCTTAACCTGAGAGTCAGAGGTGAGAATGCCAATTTCTGAAATGAGCAAATAATCCCCATGAAACCTATTGTAATAAAAATGTTTCTCTGGTTTCAGAGTGTAAAACTTTGGGTTCTGTCCATGCGACTCCAGACTCTTCAGTGTTGCTGCCATGCTCTGAACATCCTCCACAGCACAATGCTGATCAAGTCACTTGGAAAATCATTAATGGTCACAAACCAACAAAAATAGATGAATACCGCCCTCCAAACAAGCCCTCAAACAGCACAGAGAGACTCCCGGGGCCTCTGTATGAGAGAGTGAGAGTAATAGGGAATGGATCTCTGCTTATCAGGGATGCAGTAAACACTGATGGATCATGGTATCAGTGCAGAGTGAGTGAAAAAACCTGCTATGAGGTGAAGCTGGTGATGAAAGGTGTGTTTGCAATGCAGTATTTCTAACTATGTCTTAAAGCAGACTCTCTGACAGACATTCACGTTTATAGATTTTGAGTTAAACTATGCTATTAATATGTAATAATAATACTATTGGTCTCTTGTGATCACAGATGCTCCAACAGCTGACAGTCCTGCAGCAGTAACAACTTATCTGATAGCAGTAGTGATGGTCACAATAGTGTCTCTAAATGTCTTCATAACACTGATTGTCTGTGCGACTCTTTATTTCAAAAAAGGAAGGAGCAAAATCAACAACCAAAGTAAGTCCACAACTGAGGTTCTGAAAAGATTAACACTGTTGAATTGTTCTTTAACAGCATGTTTTAAATCATATAATGGCTTATTGGAAAGAAGAGAACCCGAACCTACCTTATACATTTTATGTGTGTATTGTAATATCTGTCATACTCTACTGACCAGTTATCTAATAAGAAATAATACATCTGATTGTGTAAATACAAATATAGAAGTTGATCAGTACTTATATTTGTGTCTTGTAGCTGAATTGGAATGCTGGTCTTCCGTATCTTATTCTGAAATTTCAGGAAGTAAGTAATATTCATAGTAAGTCGTTATAAAATATGTACAGTAATTGTACTTGTATGGAGTGTATTTAATAAAAGTCTTTCTCTTGCAGGGTTTGATGTCCCATTCAGTTCTGATGACACTGATCAGATGACTGAGATTTGATACAAGGGCTACAAGAATTAGAAATTTGAAGACATTATTAGACATTATAGATTTTGCTCTCATCCTTGGCAGCAGCTTTATTTTCATTCTTTTTCTTCAGAAATCTGGACAAGTTGAACATTATCATCATATTCAAGTAAAATCAGAGGCAATCTTTTTTTTTAATTTTTTTTTTATTATGCAAACAGACAATTACAATATTTACAGATGAGAAATTAAATGCAAAATACAAATACAAAGACTAACAAAACATACATAACAGCCAGTAAGATTTGTGTGTGTGTGTGTGTGTGTGTGTGTGTATAACTGTAAGTGTAACTGGGTATGAGAGTGGAAATATATGAATAAAGGAGCATGTAGGGAAGTACAACAGACATAACCAGAGTTTTTCAAAAGAAAAAATAAATTTATATATCAATGAAATAAAGAAAAATAAATAAATAAATAAATAAATAATCTTAATGACAGTAATAATGATGATGATAATAATAGTATCACACAAAAAACTGGAGAATGGGGGATGAGGAGGGTGACAGTAGCAATAGTAATAGCAACATTAATAATAATAATAATAATAATAAATTCAATTAATAAGAAATGACAAATAATAATAATAGTATTAGCAATAGTAGTAATGATAAACATATAAACGAATATACTAATTTCATCCGGAATGAGGGGGAGGATAAAGAATCAGGAAGAGGACAAATAAAAATAATAGTAGTAGTAATAGCAATGATAATAATAATAATGGTAATATTGATACAGCCATTAATAATAATGATAATAGTTGTAATAGCAATGATAATAATAATAATAGTAGTAATAATATTAATAATGGTAATATTAATACAGCTATTAATGATAAGGTATTATAAAGCTGCCTCTTTTCTATTCCCCTCATTGCCATGGCATAAGTTAGACCCCCGTCAGCGTCATGTTGCAACGGGCTATCAGGGTGAGGTGCTGCGGGGCCTAGGGTCCCAAAATAAACACCCATCTTCGGCCGTCCCACACATGCCACACTTACCCTGTCTTTGTGTGTTTCAACGTTATTGTGTGTTTCAATGTTACCCTAGAGGCAATCTTTAAAGGCTGAAACTTTTTGTGTTTTACAAAGAGGAGTCAAAATCCACACACATGTATAGTAACACTAATTCATCCCAATCTGTAAAAAAAAGTATCGCTTAATATCAATGTTGTACTACTGCTACTGTATTAACCCATAGCTGGAAATATATATATATTTTTGTTGTTGTTGTTGTTGTTGTTTTTATTTTTTCATAAATGGCTTGGTATTTGTCACGACCCCTGTGCTGTGTCTTGTGTTTTGTAGGACTTTTATGTTGAAGTGTAATCTTAGTTCTCTTTGTTTCTGTCTTCACTTCCTGTGTTTGGTTCCTGTTTTGCCTTGTACCTTGTGTGTAGCTATAGTTACCCTCATTAGTTACCATGACATCAAATTACCAACACCTGTCCCTCATCAGCCCATTGTTAACATGTCTATTTAAACATCTGTGTTTCAGTAGTTGTTTGTTGGTCGTTGCTCTTGTATGTGTGTTCCTTCTGTGGATTACTTGTTTTTGGATTATCTGTCTTTATGTTTTTGTTATTAAATGTTTGTGCTTCCATTTGGATTCTCTGCCTGATCCCTGTTCATGTGTTACAGTATTACTATAAAAATGCTTTTTCTATGATTTTAACAAATAAAACAATTTGAATACAACTTTAACTGTCAGTGAATTTTATAGCCATGGACAGCTAAAATAACTTGCTGCATTTCCACAAAATTTTGGACAATTTGGACTTCTATAAACAGACTTAAGTGTCTTTGTCTGTTACTGCAATATTTTTGTATTACTGTGAGTCTTTGGAGACAACACGTGTTTTCCCAGACATACTGGCTTAAGAAATGTAACAGAGTTGACGGTTTTTTACACACTGTAAAAAAAGAAAAGTTGAGAACTTAAAAGTTTAAGATTTTTTAGCTTAAGATCTTTCAGCTTCAGCAGATTTTTGTGTTTTCTCAACTTGTTGTATTCAGTTTATACAACATTTTTTTAAACATTTCTGAAACTTGGCTTTGGGGATCAAACGCGCTCGGGCACAGTTCAGAGCGTCTAGTGTGAGTACACCCTTAAAAGAGCCAAAGGCCACACCCTGCCCGCACAGCAGGTATATAAGGAAGAGTGCGTGCAATCGCACATTCACCTTTTTGCTTCGGAACCGAGCGTTTGTGCTCAATAGCAAGCAGTCATCTTTGTGTGACTACGAGTGTGTTGAAGCTCTTCAGTGTTGGTGTGACGGCGCATCACCGGTGGTCGCCTCCTGCTTTTCCTGCATTTCCTGCTGCTACTGCAGCTTCACAAGAGAGCTTTTGTATGCAGTGACCTTGCCCTGTGGACGATGTCCACCTTGGTGGTCTAGAAGCGCCCCCTGGCTAAACCTTGCAGAGGTGAGAGATGTTGTCACAGTGCGCTTTCTCAATGCTCATTTTCGGCGATGCTGTCGAGAATTGTGCCCAGCAATCCAGAAGGAGGCTGGGGCTGTCAAGAGTGTGCCCTGACGTGCTACCAGACCGTCTGCTCGTCCCCTGCGGCAAAAAATAAATAAAAAACTCAACCGTACCGCCCCCCCCCCCCGCAGGAGGTCAACGCCACCCATCACAGCGATCGGCAAAACACCACCCCTGAGATGGGTGACCCGGAGCTGGAGGGAGCTGCTCTTCCCCCGAAGGAGGGCTGGGTGGATAATTTTTGTTCTGCCACTGGCTTTACAGCTAGTGCAGTTAGAAGCTGTTTCCTCTATCTCTGGATCCCAAGAGGGCATGGAGCTCTGCCTTCCGGGTTGGGTCTATGTGCTCCACCTCGCTGTCCCACTGCGGGTACATCTGTGGTTCCTCTGGTCCCGCTTCTTAGTACCCAAGAAAGGCAGTGGGTTACGACCAATCTTGGACCTGTGTGCCTTGAACCACACCCTTCACAAGCTCCCGTTCAAGATGTTAACACAGACATGCATTTTCAAACATATTCGTCCTCATGGTTGGTTTGCAGAGATCAACCTGAAGGACGTATACTTTCATGTCTTGATTCTCCTCCAAAAATATGCAACTGAGGACACAGTAAATGTTGGTGTGTTAAGGTTAAACTGCATTACTCAACCAATTAATTATGATTACATTGGCAACATCACTAGTTGATTTAGTTCAAAAGGATTCCAGACAATACATTTGTAGAAAATGAATATAAAAATCTAGGTAATACTTTACAATAAGGTTCTGTTTGTTATCATTAGTTTACTACATGAATTAACATGAACTAACAATGAACAATACTACTAAAGCATTTATTAATCTTAGTTAACTTTAATGTCAACATTTACTAACACATTCTTAAAATCAGAAGTTGTCCTGTATCTTTTATTTTTATTTATTGGACCTGAGCAGACATGAACTAACAATGAACAGTTGAATTTTTTTAAACTAACGTTAACATAGTTCAATAAATACTGTAACAAATGTATTGCTCATTGTTAGTTGATGTAAGTTAATGCACTAACATTAACAAATGGAACCTTTTTGTAAAGTTCTTCCAAAGCCTATTCATGAATTTCAAAGGGATAATTTCAGGAAATACTGACAGTAGTTCATCGGGTTGTGAATTTTTTTTTCTTTTTTTTTTTCCATTTTGTAAAATGTATTAATACACTTAGAGGTAGAACCACTTGGTATAAAGTAACTGCTGTTTATTACTGTAAGTGCTGTGGTTTTCATGTCTCGCTCTCAGTATGTCTCGTTTTGCTCTTTATTTCCTTTTAGTGGCCGGCGATACATAGACTCTGCAAGCAGGTCCATCAGTTTAACATAAACTATGTTCAGGGCGACAACATGTCTATTTCTTGCATGGGCGTAGAATAGGCGGGGGTGGGGGGTACGTGTCCCCCGCACTATTAATAAAACGTAGGCCAATGTGAATAAATCTTGATTCAAATTCAAATAGTCAAGATAGTCTATGCATGACATGTCGTTTTATTCTTAACTAAAATGAGGCGATCTAAACATTACACTCTCGTGTAATATACGTTCATCCTCGAAGCCGGAGGGGGCTCTTTCGCAGAATGCCCAAAACGGTTTCATAGAAGTAATTCAGCTACTCTCTGTAGCAGCACAAAGAGCATAGAACCCAAGGGGCGAAACTTTTTGGGTAACTACTTTGGTAGCGCAGCCGCCATTTTGGGGTGAAAATACCAACTGGACAACAGAATCCATCGCATTTTACGTACCCAAAATCGGCCAAATCAGAAACGCAATAGAACATTTCTCAAATTCAGTATTTTATGACACCTACAGTAAATGTTTTATTGTCTTAGCCTATATATGTTTTATGTTATTGTGGAATCCAACCATTACACATCTGAGGTAACGTTCAAGATGTTAACTTGAATGTAAATTACTCCACTAGGTCTGAAATTTAGGTTGTAATCCCCCGGATTAATCTACAAACATGATGATCTTATAGAACACGATGCATTTTGGACACAGTGGCTGTGTTTTTTTGTTTACATAACATTAATATAAGACAACACTGCAAAAACAGTTTCTGTCAAGCTGTTATATTGTTATATTTATTGTCCAACATTACCAATTTTTCTGATACATGTCCTTAATTTAATTTCATATGTTGGTATTAATTCAGTGTTTATAATGCTAATACTTGAACTTCAAAGAATTTTAACCCAAACTGATTGAGTTAGCGATAGTATTTTATTCTTTGTTGTCATCATTCAGGTTGGATTTTAGCTGTTATATACGTTTTTTTTTTTAACAAAGCAGCTGATATTTCCATAGAAACTAGTGGACTGCAGTCGCTTTCACCCCAAAATGGCAGCTGCTGCTGGGCGCCGGTGTTGCAATGGAACGGTCTATTGAGTTTCGCTTCTTGTCAGTGTATATTCTTTGAGCAGCAGCTGAATAAAATGCAGAAACTTATTGACTGTTGAAACGTAAGGACAATGAACACACGATTGCGACAAGATATGGTTTATGTGTGCTTTTCAAGCCATCTCAATGTATTTATTGACAGTAAAGCTAATTGACAACCTTTTTAAATTTTTTGAAAGAAGTCTTATGCTCTCCAAGGCTGTGATTTTGTATTTAATCAAAAAATACAGTAAATACAGTAATATTGCGAAACATTATTACTAATTAAAATGTGTTCTGTTTTCTATGTGAATATATAGTAAAGTGTAATTTATTCCTGTGATGGCAAAGCTGAATTTTCAGCATCATTACTCCAGTCTTCAGTGTCACATGATCCTTCAGAAATCATTCTAATATGCTGATTTGCTGCTCAAGAAACATTTCTGATTATTTTCTGTTGAAAACAGTTGCTTAAAATTGTTATGAAAACCATGATACATTTAATTGTTCTGGATCCTTTGATGAATAGAAAGTTCAATGAACAGCATTTATTGTCACTGTCACTTTTGATAAATTGAATGCATCCTTGATGAATAAAAGTATTAATTTCTCTCTTTTTTAATCTTACCAAAAATGTTTGAACGGTATCATGGTTTCCACAGAAATATGAAGCAGAAACTGTTTTCAACGTTGATAGTAATCATAAATGTAACATATATTCACAAAAAAACAGCTATTTTAAATTGTAGTACTATTTTCACTATTTTTACTGCATTTTTTATTAAATAAATCCAGCCTTGGTGAGCAGAAGAGACATATTTCAATTGTACAGTTACAATTGTAATGTTTCCAAACTTTTGATAGGTACTGTATTTTCTGCCTTATTCTGAGATCTTTTTTTTACATGGCATAAAATCCATGAGGACTTAATGTAGTGTTTGTAGAACATAAACTAATCATAAAATTGCCATAAAATATAGGGGAGAAAATTAGATATTGGTTATTGTTCAGTAGTTTATTTGTGTATTTAAAAAATATATATATCAGTTAGACAAAGGTTAGATAAAAACTGGTATTACACCCAACATTTTTTCATCATCTCATGTTCTGATGTTCCAGTGAGAGTTCCAGGAACTCCTCGAACACTTGCAAAACCTCCTCAAAGTGCTGCAGGGTGTAGAGCTTTGCTTTACGGTAGATCTACGTCAGGAGTGGAAACGCGCTGTAAACACATAGATGCCATTGCAGTTCTTCAAGCATAAGTTTGCCTCCAGGAACTTGCAGCAACCCAGCTAACAGAATTTTGTTATAAGAAAGTAGTAACTCAAATTAGTGATGTGACATTTGAACCAAGAAATCATGTGAAAAATAATAAACAAAGCCTCACTTTCTGTCCGATCACATACGTGATTCACTTTGCTATCGGAACGTTCAAACCCCCAGATCTTACTTTATGAGCAGGTTTTCATTCAGACTTCATTCAGTTAAATACAACACACTTAGACATCAGCACTCATCATACAAACCTCAACAATGGTGACAATAATAAAAAAAAAATCAGCTGCATAATTTATTCATGCCGCAATGCATGCTGGGAGTCATGAATGTGTTTTATATGCTGGCATGAAGCATGTTAGCATTGTTGTGTTTCATATGCCAAATGTTTATGTTTGTGAGAGTATAAATCACACAAATCACGTTTTAAACAAAAAGTTAATAACGACAGTGTTATTTATGTACTCATTCAGCATCTGAAACACAGCAATGGTGCCACAATTTTTTTTTTTTTTTTCACATTGGTTGAGGTTTAAACTTTTCAATAACACTTCAATTTTTTAAGTTAGCAATTACAGAAAAAAGCAGTTGTTTAAACCACTTTAATGCAATTATTTGACCATTAACGCATAATGCAGTAATGTTTCCTGAAAACACCTGCAATTGCTGAAAAAGAAGCAACTCAACAAAAGTCAAGGGTCAAGAGCACAACTAAAACAACCCCTGATCTCCATGATGGTGATTTCAAATAAAACATTTTCACTGTTTCACTAATTCCATTCAAAAAGTGAAACTTGTATATTATATTCATTCATTACACACAGACTGATATATTTCAAATGTTTATTTCTTTTCATTTTGATGATTATAACTGACAGCTAAGGAAAATCCCAAATTCAGTATCTCAGAAAATTAGAAAATTATTACCTAAGACCAATACAAAGAAAGGATTTTTAGAAATCTTGGCCAACTGAAAAGTATGAACATGAAAAGTATGAGCATGTACAGTACTCAATACTTAGTTGGGTCTCCTTTTGCCTGAATTACTGCAGCAATGCAGCATGGCATGGAGTCTATCAGTCTGTGGCACTGCTCAGGTGTTATAAGAGCCCAGGTTGCTCTGATAGTGGCCTTCAGCTCTTCTGCATTGTTGGGTCTGGCATATCGCATCTTCCTCTTCACAATACCCCGTAGATTTTCTATGGGGTTAAGGTCAGGCGAGTTTGCTTGGCAAATAAGAACAGGGATACCATGGTACTGGTACTGGTAGCTTTGGCACTGTGTGCAGGTGCCAAGTCCTGTTGGAAAATGAAATCTGCATCTCCATAAAGTTGGTCAGTAGCAGGACGCATGAAGTGCTCAACAGTCCAGTCCTTTTTGTCTTTAGCCCAGGCGAGACGCTTCTGACGCTGTCTGTTGTTCAGAAGTGGCTTGACGCAAGGAATGCGACAGCTGAAACCCATGTCTTGCATACGTCTGTGCGTAGTGGTTCTTGAAGCACTGACTCCAGCTGCAGTCCACTCTTTGTGAATCTCCCCCACATTTTTTAATGGGTTTTGTTTCACAATCCTCTCCAGGGTGTGGTTATCCCTATTGTTTGTACACTTTTTTCTACCACATCTTTTCCTTCCCTTCGCCTCTCTATTAATGTGCTTGGACACAGAGCTCTGTGAACAGCCAGCCTCTTTTGCAATGACCTTTTGCGTCTTGCCCTCCTTGTGCAATGGTCGTCTTTTGGACAACTGTCAAGTCAGCAGTCTTCCCCATGATTGTGTAGCCTACAGAACTAGACTGAGAGACCATTTAAAGGCCTTTGCAGGTGTTTTGAGTTAATTAGCTGATTAGAGTGTGGCACCAGGTGTCTTCAATATTGAACCTTTTCACAATATTCTAATTTTCTGAGATACTGAATTTGGGATTTTCCTTAGTTGTCGGTTATAATCATCAAAATTAAAAGAAATAAACATTTGAAATATATCAGTCTGTGTGTAATGAATGAATATAATATACAAGTTTCACTTTCTGAATGGAATTAGTGAAATAAAAAAAACTTTTTGATGATATTCTAATTATATGACCAGCACCTGTATTGTGGCCAGCCTAAGGCATACCAGTGCAATAATCATGCTGTCTAATCAGCATCTTGATATGCCACACCTGCGTGGTGGATGGATTATCTCAGCAAAGGAAAAGTGCTCACTAACACAGATTTAGACAGATTTTTGAACAATATTTAAGAGAAATAGGCCTTTTGTGTATATAGAAAAAGTCTTAGATCTTTGAGTTCAGCTCATGAAAAATGGGGGCAAAAACAAAAGTTTATAATTTTGTTCAGTGTATATCACAGGTTAAGTAATATCACCCTAACTGTACTGTGTGACATGGATAGGCTACTCTTTATTTCGAACAGGGGCCGTAGAACATGATTTGGTCTGGATTTGTAAAATGTCCTGCGCTGGCAAACATGAACAGCAACATCTTCAACAGATCTGATAACAGGGATTTTGAAATGGAAGCGCTTGATATTTCCCATTATTAATAATTTGAATGAATGGGCTTGCGTTTGATTGAGATTTGGACACCGGTCAGAACATGGAAAGGATCGAACCAGCGCACATATAGGCTACAGTGAAGTTGACGCAAGCATATTGATCGATGCATTTGAAACGAGACCACAAATTCACTTCACATTCATATTTCCTACTTTTACATGCACAACATGTAAATGCTTAAAATACTATGCATATTTCAAAGATCCAAAATAGAACGAGGCATCGGTTACAGTAGAGCATTTTGTCGCATCACGTCTCCCCTCGTGGGGACATTCTAAAATGTGAAAAACGCTCAACATGGCTTAATGTACTAAGACAGTGATATTAACAGACCAAACTCACTAAACATCATAATAATAAAGTATACTATGTAGAGCGTTTAATAACACGTTAAGCCTTTTCCTCCTATAGAAGCATCCCATAGAGGTTAAATAATTGCATTATAAGAAAACGCTTAACGTGACATAATGTACTAAGACAGTGATTTTAAAAAACCAAACTCACTAAACGTCATACTAATAAAGTATATTTACAAAAAATCAGATGAGCCCTGAATATGATCTCAACGTTTTTTAAAACCACTGTCTTAGTACATTAAGCCACATTAAGCGTTTTTCACATTAAGTGTTTTAGAATGTCCCCACGAGGGGAGACGCGACGCGACAAAATGCTCTACTGGAACCGATGCCTCGTTCTATTTTGGATCTTTGAAATATGCATAGTATTTTAAGCGTTTGTCACATGCTGACCAGTGTCCGAATCTCAATTAAACACAAGCCCATTCATTCAAATGATTAATAATGGGAAATAACAAGCGCTTCCATTTCAAAAGACCTGTTATCAGATCTGCTAAAGATGTTGCTGTTCATGTTTGCCAGCGCAGGACATTTTACACATCCAGACCAGACTATGTTCTACGGCCATGTCCGGAATAAAGAGTAGCCTATCCATGTCACACAGTACAGTTAGGGTGATATTATTTAACCCGTGATATAAGATTTTGACCATACTACCAAATCATTCATCCCAGTATCAATGTCAGTAGGCTACAGTTCTTGTATTTCGGGCACACTACAAGGTGTCACTTTGCTCTTGCCTACTCTGAGCTCGATTGCTATGTCTGAGGTAAACCACGCCCTCCTCATTACAGACACGCCCTACAGACAAAGAAATGTAAAAATACATAAATGTAAAAATAAAGAAATGTAGAAATGAATACATTTGGAAATGAACAAATATGGAAATAAATAAATAAATAAATAATTGTGGGAAAAATATATATATACATAGATAAGGAAATAAATGTACAAATAATAAAAAAATGTGTTGCTTTTCTATGTATATTTATTTATATATATATTTATTTATTTTTGCTTTTTTACATTTCTTTGTGTATTTATTTATGTATTTATTTATTTTTAATTTTGGCAGACTTGGGATTCCATATCTATGTGGTTGAAATCCTCACAGCCTTTTAACAGACAGTTATCATTAAACCAATTAACATTACATTTTAAAATAAAATAAAATAAATTGGCAATAAAATACTGTAACAGGTCAGATGATGAGCCTTTTATGATTTATTGTGCTATTAAACAGTTCATGGAATAAAAGCACAAAATAGTTTTTGAGAGAAGAACAGGTGATTCCCAGTGTTATTAGGAAAAACTCTACCTCTTTTTGTTATTTTCAGTATACAATACAAAAAAGTAGCCCTACCTCTGAGATTTTAAGCTGATATTTCAATAATTTAACAAAACATTTGCATGTGCATGTTTTCATGTTTTAAGTATGTTTTTATTTATTTTAAAATTATATATTTTCATTTTACATTTTTTATGATTTAATTATTAGCTTTTCATCTGCCCACACAAACCCCCTGCAGTTCACTCATGTAACTCAGAGCTAGACCATAGGTAAATAGTTGCTATTTTATAAAATGATATGGACACCTGATCCCTTAACACATTAGTTAGTTAGGCCACATTATGACACATATTTAATGCAATAATTTACTCAGCCTCATGTTGAAAACATCAAGATTCTTCTTCTGTGGAGATGTTAAAAAGAATGTTACTGACAGGCAGCCTCAGTCACCATTCACTTTAATTGTGTCTTTGGTTCATACAACGAAAATGAATGTTGACATTCATGACAGAGGTTGTCATTCTGCAAATAATAAATGAAGTCATACTAATTTGGAAAAACATAGGGGTGTTTAAATGATAGAATTTAATTTTTTTTTCGGACCTGTCCTTTTAATACGATTTTATCCGCGTGGTCACGTGATAGCCCGCCCTTTCTTTTCAAACGCCATGTTTACTGCGCACATACATCACCACCAATTGGCAGCAGCACACAGTGAGTATATTTAGTAAAGTATGAGCGCATGGGTTTTATTGAGGTTTTATCAGCTGTATTATTTTTTCTCAGTTGTGTTTTTACGTACACAAAAGCAGGACTTACCATGATTTGTTGCAAAAGGAAATTTAATTTGTGTTTTTGGGAGCAAGTAGGCGGGACAAACAAGCTAGTCTGCTGTGCTATCAATGTCGCGCCTCCTAAAAGCTTTGAGTCGCGAGCTTTATGTATACGGAAAAGTTTGATTTTCATTCAGGTTTGGTTATATATTTTACGTTTTCACCAGTTTACCTGACATTTGAGCGTAATTTCATAGCTTGTTAGCATGCAAAAGGTTTGTGTATGTGTCTTATACAATTGGGATAGAAACACGCGCCAAATTCGTTCTGCAGTAACCCAGTGCACTGTTATTGGTGTGATTATAGGCGACTAATAGAGCTGTGTGTGTGTGTGTGTATAAATTATATAAGTAATACTTGTCTACTTTGGTATTCTGTTGAATTTGATGGTTACAACACCGCGGGATGTCTTTTTTATTATCTAGTTTAGGATTAAACTGAAATCATGAGTGAAGAAATCGAAGCTGTAAAGACAGAGGATCTTACCCATCCTTTCCTGGAAAAAAACAGCATAAAAGAAGAGGAGGATAAGAAGAAGAAGAAAAGGAAGAAGAGTCCATCTGATGGTGATGCAGGGCAGGATGAAGCAGAAGAACCTAAACCCAAAAGCAAGTCTAAACCCAGAGTCAAATTGTGTAAGTTGAATAATACCAACAATTGATAACAAACCTATTATTTCAAGAAATGTTATTCATGATGTAAATGAATGTTAAAGGGTTAGTTCACCCAAAAATGAAAATAATGTCATTTATTACTCAACTTCATGTCGTTCTATACCCATAAGACCTTCGTTCATCTTTGGAACACAAATTAAGATATTTATTAAATCCGATGGCTCAGTGAGGCCTCCATTGCCAGCAATGTCATCGTCACCTCTAAAGATCCATAAAGGTACTAAAAACATATTTAAAACAGTTCATGTGAGTTCAGTGGTTCTTCGTTAATATTATAAAGCAACGAGAGTACTTTTTGTGCACCAGAAAAACTAAATAATGACTTTTCAACAATATCTAGTAATGGCCGATTTCAAAACACTGCTTCTGAGCTTTACAAATATTTTGTTTTGATTCAGTGATTCGGATCGCGTATCAAACTGCTAAACTGCTGAAATCACGTGACTTTGGTGCTCCGAACCACTGATTTGATTCGTAAAGTTCCGAAACAGTGTTTTGATGAGCACAAAGGTCTTACGAAGATGAGCGAAGGTCTTACGGGTGTAGAACGACATGAGGGTGAGTAATAAATGACATTATTTTCATTTTTGGGTGAACTAACCCTTTAAGCATCGTAACTTTGTATTGAGTTTTTATTTAGTTCAGCTCATCATGAATTAAATGAAGCTTAGATTACCCACTCAAAAGTTTCCATCATTGTCCTTTTGTAATTGTCTTTTCAGTCGAACCTGAAATTATTGAAGGAAAACGGGAGAAGAAAATCATCCAGAGACTTGATTTAATGGGTAGACGGAAGGAAAAGCTGAAGATTGAGAGCATAGGAAGAGGCGCCAAACTGGGAGACATTGCACGGGTTAATCACTCCATCGGAAAGCTTAAAGTCCCTCTGCTCAAACCTCTACATAAGATTGTATATGATCGACCGGGAACTGTAAGGTTTAGTTTGAGAACTCCCTTAACACACAAATGGTTAAAACATATGTTAATAAAGATTGTTTTTAACTTAATAATGCTGCTTAATATTCATGTAGGCATCAGCACTACGGAAAAATCTTAGGCTATTTAATGGATTTCCTTTTGGGACAGACAGCGATCTTTACATCAAAAAGATGGAGAAAGTAAAAAAGTAAGTCTGTTTAACTGCTTTGGTGCTTTTTGAGGAAAAAACACCTGTGGTAAATCAAGGCATCAAAACCGAAATTATGAATGCTAACATACTGAAGATCTGCCATTTTTTGGCTGCCAAGTCCGATTTTGTCCCCACTACTTTATAAAAATAACTCAAAGTAGGGATGTTGCTCATACAGAGGAAGCATCTTCAACATTTGAGCAGACATAACATTTTTCTGGTTTAGATGCTGAAATTTGAATTCTGGCCAATGCAGATAATTATATGCGGAAACAATTATATTTCCAATAATGATGCATACTGATGAATTAAAAAAAATATTTTAGGACAATAATGTTATTGCGCTCATATTTCAGTTTTGTGAAGTGACGTCCATGTGCATGCACATAATAAAACCATCAGTAGTTTATTCCATTTGGTGCGAGGTCCAGTCATTTTCAAGTGTTCATTGGTTTAAAGTGGGTGTGATAATAATTTTTGTCTGTTTGGCAGGCTTCAGAAAGGACTGCTCAAAACCATCTGTCAGACTCTTGATCTGGAGAGGACTGGAACGCAAACTGTTCTTTCAGAGAGGATCATGAAATTTCTCGTAGAGCCAACCAACTCAGGAAAGGTGAGATCTTTTTCTCTGAACAATAACAATACACATTTAATGGCACTGTACAGCCAATGCACTGCTGGGGATTATTGGTGAAATGAGTTTGTCTTTTGCTGTTTGCCAATTACTTTGTGTTTACACCATCTGCAGCCTGTCCTAAAGAAGAAAAAGAAGACGACCAAAGATGCCAAAAGAGAAAAATCTTCATCCAAAAGAAAAAACCCACAGAAAAAAGTAGAAAGTGGAAAGTCCAAACCCATTGTCACTGATTCCAGCAGTGATGATGATGATGATGATGACGATGACGACGATGACGATGATGAAGAAGAGAGTAAAGAGAACAGTAAGGGCACTGAGAAGTCTGTGACCGCAAGTCAAAAAAATAAAGACAGTGAAGATAAATCTTCTGATAAAGAGGAAGATGATGATGATGATGATGATGATGATGATCCTCCTAAAGAAGATGGTGAGGAGGAAGTAAGTGAAATGTTTCTTTTGCTTTTCTGAGCATTTTTGTTGTGACGCACATGACAAAATATTTTAACATAAATTCTCCACACTTATTTAGTACAGACAATCTTATTTTGTTTACATTGCTTGTGTTTTGTCTGCAAATCAACAGAAATCTGCTCCTCAGAAGAAACCTTCCACTATAAAGTCCATGAAGAAATCTGACCAAAAGACGGATCAGACTGCATCAGATGACAGTGACCAAGAAGTTCATGAAAACAAGAATGTAAAAAAGGTTGGGCACAAATACTTACTATTAGTAATAATTTTGCACTCTTTTAACATTATTAAAAATAAAAATGTATGCTTATTTGTATGGATGCACCAGTTGTGACTTGGCAGATTCCAATTGCCAATTTATTTATTTAATTTTTTACAAGTAAATGGGACTTACTGAAATTTTTTTTTAATTTTTTTTTTTTTAATCAAATTTATTTGTTGCATTTGCTCTATTACAGGCCAAACTGGCCTTAAACAAAACATATTTGTAGTCATTTGAAATTAGATGCAACCACTGCTTTTTAATCACAATCCAAATAGGGATGCAACGGTATGAAAATTTCATATCACGTTTATAGTGACCAAAATTATCACGATTATCAATACTATCACGGTTTTGTTCAAATGAGATGAAAATATTCAAAAAGAATAGAGCTGGGTATTGAATTCAATACTTTTTATAGTCTTTGAGTCTGTAAAAAAAGTCAACAAACTTAAAATATAAAACCAAAAATTTTTTGAGGTAATGTAATTTTGTTCAAACAGATTTTATAAAATTGGTACCGAAAAAGGTATCGTTCAAGAATCTGTATTGAAAATTTTTGAACAATACCCAGCCCTAAAAAAGAACTGATACACACACTGAAAACATTTCAACAAGTTTTATATTTGAAAATCAACAAACGACAAATCAAATTAGCAACTTTTATGTACTTTTTTTTTTAAGCATAAACATTAAATTATTTGACTGTCATCAATTATAACATTATTTATAGCATGTTCTGTGGACAGGGTGACTATCCTCGATTAAGTTTCCCTCAGGACTTTTGTAAGAGCCAAACCTCATGACATTCTTACTATGTTTACATTGCTTGTTTTGTCTACAAATCAACAGAAATCTCCTCAGAAGAAGAAATCTTCCACCATGAAGTCCATTAAGAAATCTGACAAAAAGTCAGATCAGACTGCATCAGATGACAGTGACCAAGACATTAATGAAGACAAGACTGTAAAAAAGGTTGAACACAAACACTTACTACTAATATTTTTGAATTCTGAAATTTGGTAACACAGTTAAAATAAATTCAGGCTTATTTGAGCTTGTAGTTTTGTTATGCTGTTTAAGCATATGTCAGCAAGAATGCTGATGAACAATTAGGTCATTTGGATCTTAATTTGATAATGAAAACTGATATATCTTTCTGAGTTTTGAACTGCCTCTGAAAGAAATAGCAAAGCTGCATTTATGACATTTAAACTGATTTTCTTTTTTGCAGTTATTTGTACTTGAAATTGTGTTTAAAACTGACAATTTAATTCACAATTTTCCTAGACAAAAAAGAGGCCTGTGGCAAAGAGAAAAGCTCCAGCAAAGCCTGTCCCTAAAACCAAGAAAGCTGACAGTAGCAGCAACCAAAGGAAAAAGATAGCAAGCAAGAGCAAGGGTAATAAGGCAGCAAATTCTTCTGGATGCAAGACCAAAAGTTAAAATCTGATTTTTTTTTTTTTTAAACATAACATTATGTGGAATCATTTAGCATATCAAAGCTGCAACTTTACGTTTGACATGCTGTATTTTTCCTTCCAGATGAAAGTGACAGCTCTGATGATGATCAGCCATTGATCAAGATGCTTAAAAAACCACCAACTGATGACCAGTTGAAGGAGGCAATCCAGGATCTCCTGAAAAACGCAAACTTGGAGGAAGTTACAATGAAGCAAGTTACCCGACAAGTATGTTATTTCATAGCATTTATTGAGGACAAAATGGCTTATTTTGAGAGCAGGGTTCATACAGTAATGAAAAATCTGGAAAAGTTTTGCAAAAATAAACCCAGAATGTTAAGGAAAGGTCATGGAAATTTGTTTCACCAATATCTGTATAATAGAATGTTTAATCAGGGACTGAATTTACTGCGTCTTCTCTCTCCCTCTCTTTTTGTGTTTCTCTCTCTCTCTCATAATGACGCGCAAATGTCTTACAAGTGAGCTGCACACTGCGATACAAGACTTTGGCTCACATTTTGTGGCGTTCGACTGAATTGTCCCTTGCCCATTTGGGCCAGTGTTGCATTATCACTAAAGTTTATCAATTGCATGTCTTTTGAAGTCTTGCCAATGTAAACATTAAAGCAATTTTAAACCATTCAGTACTTGCATGCACTCTGAGTATGCTTATAAACAAAGTCGGTTATGTCTTAAGTGAGCGTAAACAGTTGAGAAAGAAAATGTGTATAGGCCTGTCGCAATAATTACTATATTGACTTATTGCACAATATATGAACATGACCACAATAAGTTTTGGTGAGGCGGTATATTGCTCACTGTGTTAACATGCGTGTTTGTTTACATAAATTAATTTCACCAACATTTTAGCACATTGCGCTGCCTCTGTCATCTCATCTGCTCTCTGTGTCTGAGGCGGAGCTCAGGCGGCTCCTCCACAAACACACACAGAGCAGATGGCAATGGGAACTGAGTGTGTGCGACTACCTGCGTCTGTCCTTCAAGCCATCAGTTGTCAGAAGATGAAAGCAATATCTTTGTCATAGTATCTTTTCAACATTTAAGGGATTTCCCATGATTGGCGTCAGTGCTGTTCAATGCATTGAATTAATGCCATTGATCTCTATGAAGTGAGACATCAGCTTCATCTTTTACCCAGGTGTAAATCGTCGATTGAGCCTTGTAAAATACGCTCAGAGTTCATTTCAACAGCTCGTTTCATGTATTAATAAATCAGTTTTTTAAAATCGTATTATGAATGGTATAATGATGACTCTTTCTAATAAAGACAGTCCCTTGCCAATATCAGTATTGGATATATACTGTTTGTAATTTTATTTTTTTATTTTACTGACTTTGTAAATTTTTGAAAAATTTGAAATCATGCTTCCTTGTGCTGTGCGTAAGCTATTGTGCCAAAAATTACCCCACTGTAAAACACAAATGCATGGAGTGAGCAAAATTTATGATTTAGGTGAAATAAAAAAAAGTCTAAAATGACATTCATATTTTACATGTTTACATAGACTTTCATGGAATATTAGGTCATGAATATTTGCCTCAAAAGTCATGGAAATGTACTGGTAAAAATGTGTATGAACCTTGTGAGAGGGTACAGTGTTTTTTCGACACTTTAAATATGGGAATGTTACTGCATTAACAAAAAATCTAGTCAAATCTGGCATCTTCAAACAAATGATGCATTTTCTCAACTCAATTCAAACTGAAGTCAAGTGATTTTTAGTGCAGGTGTAGTTCATCACAAATGAATATGAACATGCTCTACTAAAGTTTGACAACCTGAAGAGTTTCCAAATAATTTTATAAATATGAACTTCCTCCTTGTTGTAGGTTTATGACAAGTATCCAGACTTTGATCTGACTAGCAGAAAGGAATTCATCCGGGAGACCGTTAAAAGCGTAAGTACCTCCAAAGTGATAATCCAGTATTTTATAATCGATTGGTCAATAGGCAGCTTTTATAATGGGTAATTTTCTTGTTTTTCAGTTGATATCCTGAAGTAAAGAGAAGAAAATGCCTTATTTAAAAGGACAGCAAGGGTGAAGATTGTGTACAAGACTCGATTACACTGTTCAGAGTTGTGTAGTTTTTATTTTATATAAGGATTCTCAAATTTCCAGCAAATTCTGCTTTTTTATATTTTAAAAAGCCTTTTCTAAAGTTTGGATTTTCACATTTGACAGTGAATTATATGGATTGTTTTGTTTGTTGAAATATACCACATTTTTAAAATTATATTTTTCCCCACTTAATTTTTAATGGCACATAGCCATACATAGTCACTACGTTGCATTTTGACAGTCTTAGAAAAGGAAGTCACAATTGAATGTCTTGGCTGTGTCAGTAAGCCCAAAACCTGTGGCCTGCCATTACATTACAGTTGACATTGCCAAAATCTCATACGCAATATTTAGAAAGTATTTGGTTCATTGGTCTCGCCTGTTATTTGCACTAGATTTCATTGTTGAGGTCTTTGATACTGATTTGCAAAAATGAAACTTTAGACATTAATATTTTGGTCTATAATCGTATTTCAACATGCATTTTTACAGTGTCAGCTTCCATTTCAGTGTTGTTTAACAGAAGAATTTGGGATTTTAATATTAATTTTTTAAAGAGCAAAAAGCATTAATCATTTTAATTTTTGTTTCAGTTTTGTTTCCATATGAGTTTTTGTAAATATGCTCTGTATGTGCAGTTTTCTTTCCTATGTTTTTAAATTAAGTCATAAGGCTCAAACATATCTTAAATCCTGCAGGTCCATGTTGTAGATTAGGTTCTCTGATAGAACAAGAGATGATGTTGTACACTGACCTCAGTAACCAGTTTATCAGTTATCATTAGTCATATTACTCTGATGTAATGCGTCACAAAAACGAAGATGTTTATTTTGTAATAAATTGATTTTTCATAGAATATAACCTGTCTCTTTCTTAAGACTATGGTTCACTTGCCATTTGTTGGCAGTGTTTCTATATTTTGTTACAGTTAAAATTGTTTTAATGTGTTACTCAACCCTTTGGACTCGAAAGTTCTCCTTTGTCAAATGCATTTTACTGTTTACAAAGCTTGTAGAAATATTGTGAGTAAATCTACCAGGAAATTTCACACACACAAAAGTTACATTCCCTGACCGGGAATCGAACCCGGGCCGCGGCGGTGAGAGCGCCGAATCCTAACCACTAGACCACCAGGGACTGTGGTAACAATCACCAAAAAATTGAATATTTTCATATTTTGTATTGTATTGTGCTTAAATAACGTTGAGCCACAGCTATCCAGGACTGTCCGACGACTGTGTTTAAATGCACCTGTCAGAAGACGATGTTTCTTACATTATAATACAATGGGTTCATACAATGCTGCAATTACCTAACTTTTTACGAACTAGATAATTCGATATAAAATTCGATTTAATTCGGTGAATTTTATTTATTTATTTATTTTTTGTCTCTGCTGTACCATCCACTTCGTTCCATCTTGTGGCCAGTAGAGTTCACGGTTTTATGCGTTTTAGAGGTTTGACATTTCCCGTTATGGCCAATAGAGGTCGTAGATTGACCCGTTTTAAGTGTTGTTCTGCTGGAGGTTGAAGTTGAGGGGTCACATTGGATAGTAGCAGTGGCTTACAGCAGTTGACATGCAGGCAGTACAGTAGAGACTTACAGCCACCTGCCTGCTGGAGCTGAACAGGAGCGATTCACCGTTAAAACAAGCCCTCAGAGAGGAAGGGTAGAACCTGTCATTAGGGTAAGCTATGATTTGAACGCTGTTTTTTTTTTTTTTTTTTTTGGTTTGTGCTTATGCTGCTAAATTAGAGCATTTTAGAGGCATGGCAGGCCCTTAGTGTTCACTATTACTGTTAGCTCGTCCAGTAAGCGCTTCCTAGATAAATGTGTATAGCTTGCCGCCACATCGATGGATGAAATGTGTAAACTGATTTATTCTATTTAATGTGTATGTACGTCAGACTAATCCATAATATGTAACTATAGCAGCCAGGTGCTTTATACATGAACTGTTGCTAATGCTAAAGCGTTAGCTGTTCGGCTAAAGTTAATACCATAGAAACGTGTATCAGGTGCATCTCCTCCTCGCACAAGACAAAGATAATAAATACTATCTGAAGGGTTTTAAAGGGCATTGTCGCAGTTAATGCAAAACTGCAGTTATATGTTGTTCAGCGACTGATAGCTTTAGCTCTGTTACTGATCTCAGCTCAGCTAATGTGCAGTTTAATTGACTGACAATAAGGCCAGAAGAAACGTGGAAATTACATCAGGAATTACATCAGCCTGAGCACCGCACATTGTATTATTACGTAAGTAGCTTGCGCAGTACCATAAAAGTACTATGGTATTCTGTGAAGTAACACGTAAGTAATGTAAACCATTCAGTAGCATGCTATTTATCGAAGTACCATGGTATTACCGTCTCGTACCTTACTGTATAATGCTATTACCACAGTGTTTTTTGTATGTATGTATGTTAGTTTGTTAAACTGCAAACCTGTCTAAATTATATGCAGTTTTTGTTGAGTTAGTGCAAATGGATTTGATGCTTAGTGAATTTGATTGTTATAGTGTTTATACTGTTCTGTATCATTTCTACTTAAAGTACCTGTGAGATGTTTTGGAAATAGTTACTTTATATAATTGTTTTGATTATAAATAATAAACAATTAGATGTTTCTTCAGGATTTATTTTGACAAACAATCTTGCAAAAAAAAAAAAATGAACTTGACAAGAATCACTGGTTAAGTTCAATTTTTCCTTTTTATGCTGCTTAAAAACTAAAGATGGGCATATAGAAAACTTTTCTTTTGCACTGATTTAAGATTTTTGTGTGTGTGTGAAGTGTATGTTGTATGAAGAAATATGCTGTTTTGTAGGAGATTTACAAACAGATGATTGCTGAGATGTTGTTTCTGAGAATTTATAGTCTTTTTTTGATGCAGCAGACTTAATGTTTTCATTTATTGTCCAGTATTGGTGTATTTTAAGTGCCTTATGTGGCATATGACTGTTACTATTAAACTGGTTGTAATTTGTTTGACGGTCCTGTTTGAAGCAGTAGCCCAGTATGCATGATAGAGTTACCATGTTTTTGTGTCATTAAACTGTGGTTGCTTTGCACAAACCAGTCCTACTGTCAGCCGCACATGTTTATCCGCCCGCGCAGCACAATCCCTCAAGAATTCAAAATCATTGCCGTTTTCATGCGGTAACATTTGAGGTTGCCAGGATGTTCAGACTTTGAATGGTGTCTCTGGACTCTGTTCTCTTGAAAGTCTCCCAGATTGATTCAGCAATTGACAGAGAAAGGGAGTGGGCGAATGCATTAGAGAGAAAGAGAGAGACAGATTGAGAGTCAACCTTATATGCTGGAATGGGAAAGAGACTTTTAAACTTGGATAAATGGGAATAATTTCCCCTAAATTGCAGATTCTGTCGTCATTTACACACTCTCATGTCTTTCCAATGTGTAATGTGCATTTAAAATGTGTTACTCTCTTGTAAAACTTAAAAAAAAAAAAAATTTACGCTGTTAATCTCTTTTTGACCACAATTGACATATGGTGATCTGCATTAACCAGCTTTCTTATTTTATGGTATATTATTGTTGTTGTTATTATTTTTAGCACTATTACTGACACCATAATCAATCATTCTCTTCCATGTTTGAATCGGTTTTATTTTGTCCCTGCCTTTGTTGTGTACCTTTCTGCTTTTGGTGAAATTTTCTCAACCGTCTTTTGTAATATCTGCGGGTTTAACAGAAAAGAGGTGCTTGGATCTTATAAATGCAATCAGTGTTCTCTTTTTATATAATCGATAAAGTTCTCTTTTTCAGTCCGCTTCTATGAAATCTCTTGCATCATGTCTTAATGCAAGTTGCCCACACACTTAAGTAGTATATGTGAGGCTGTATGTGTCATCTTGTTTATGTAATATTTATAGAAATGCATGAACGGTAGCTACTCAGGAGGTAAATTCCTAAGAGGAATATTTCTGCTCTGTGGTGTAGTCACAGGGGCACTCGTTGACAAAAAAGAGCTCTTTGTAAACCATAGACCACCAGTTCAACAACCTTGAACCCTCTGGTTTAGAGTTTAAACGTACAGAATCCACCACTGTGGGCAAAGGGTTAATTTGAACAGATTTAATTTCTAAAGAATGACCTGCTAACAAGCTGTTAACAGAGATGTGTTTAAAGGATTAGTTCACTTTCAAATGAAAATTACCCCAAGCTTTACTCACCCTCAAGCCATCCTAGGTGTATATGACTTTCTTCTTTCTGATAAACACAATCAGAGATATTTTTAAATAAATATCCTGACGCTTCCAAGCTTTATAATAGCAGTGAACAGGGGTCATAAGTATGAGCTATGAAGTAAAAGTTATGAAGTAAAATATCTAGCTTCCGCCAGACCGCCTTCTGTATTCAACGTACGAAGAAAGTGTAAAACTCTTGCAATTCAAAAAGCTTACACTACGTATATGTCTTCCCTATTCAACTTACGGAAAAAGTGTAACTGACGCAACGCTAGTTTACTCTTTCTTCGTAACTTGAATAAAAAGCATTAAAAAAACATTGTTTGTGATATCTATTTTAACTAATGTTAAATGAATCCAACCTTATTGTAAAGTGCTACTGCTTGGTTTTATATCATTTGATGCTTTGTGCCAGATCAGAATCATAATTGTTTTAATTGGGAATGTTGGCAGTACATGTGAATTTTTGTGTACTGTTGGTAAAGAATGGCAATAAAGCATGCACTTAAAATACGTTTCTTATAACCAGTTTATGAAGCGACAGGCCTGTTACAAATTTCCCATAATTCTCTGTGGCTGCATGAGAACGATACAATACTTTTAATATGCGTCAACTCCTCTAAAAAGCATTTTGTTTTTATCGGTAGGATGAAAGCACATCCATTTTGTCCTACTAAAATCACTTTAAATCCCAATGAATGAGATCCATATTTAGTTACATGTTGTGTTTGCACAGATCCCTGGATGCCCGCCGGTGCCCTCGCCCTGGCCGCACACGCAGACTCGATGGCCATCAGCTGACCCCTCCTCCCAGGATGACGGTGAGAGAGCGGCTTCGGCAGAACATCTCAGCCGCCTTCTACCGGCACGGCCTGCTATGCGCCTCCTACCCGGTTCCCATCATTCTCTTCACCTCTGCCAGCATCCTGACCTGCTGGTGAGTCTGCCATCATGATTTTTGATCAAATCAGGAGTTAATGAGATTGGGAAGTACTGCGAGTGAGATTTGAACTAATCAGGGACACCGTGACCACTAGGCCACAGCTCTGATGGTCTATGTCAATGTTGAAGTACTTCATGTACTTCTGTGGGTCAGGAAAAGCAGCTTATCTGTACAAATCTGTTTGGGTGGGATGTTTTTAGGTGTGAAAGGGAGAGAGAGGGCAGTAAAAAGAAAGAAGCTGGCTTGTGGTCGGTTGTTCTGCACAGTTTGATTTAAAAGCAAGATCACGCCAAGAGGACTGTGTGTAGCACAAACACAAAAGTGGAGCACTGAGCAGGAGACAAGGTTTTTCTCATGCCTTCTCTTTTAACCTCGGTCAGCAAAATGTGAATTAATTCTCTGATGTTTTGGATAAAGGACAAAATCCTTGTGGAAAAGAGTGAGTATGTGAACATTTCTCTCAGAGAACAGCCCAGTGTCTCCAGCTGCCTGAAGGAACAGAAGTAAGCTTTGTGAAAATGGCAACTACTTGTCACTACAGACACCCGAGTTCTTTCTGAGCTGGAGAAGAGAAGGAACCGGGCAGTTACAAATATTAAAGGAATATTCTGAAGTAAACACAAATTAAGCATTGCTGATTATGGATTACAACACAAAATTATATAGATTTGTCCTTCAGTTTGTGTGTATAGTAATGCACTTACAATGGACGTCTTCTAAGCAAGGCAAGGCATTCCAGAGGATTTAAAAGCAGAAAGTGAAGGGTTTTAAAGAGGTTTTATTAATTTGTCCTTATAATAACAAGTGTTCTTTGCAGTGATTAGAAGCAAGATGTTTCTGTCTGAGCAGAAATTGTATGCATTCAACAGTAGGTCTAATTCTTAAAGTCTTAAAAGTGGTTTCATAAAATTAATGTTTTCCCTCTGAACACAGTTGCTGTTTACTGGCTGTATATGGAGTTGAAAAAATTGTATGTAACTTAATTTAATTTAACAGTTAATTTAAACTAGTTTCATTGTAAAGGCCTGTTCACACCAGAGACGATAACTATAGCTACAGTGTAATGTTTTAAAGTTGCAATAAAATGGATGTAGTGACAGATTGTTTTCCCCCCTCCTTATGGCATACATCTGAGGCTTATAAATACTCAAAACAGAACAAATTTAGGGTGGATACTTCTATCCATCATTTGGTAATTTGATTTTGGGGTGTGGTCGTTACACTCATAAATGAATGTGATCCTGCAGGGGCGGGGTTTAAGTGGGGTTTAAATGATTAGAGAAGTGAAATAAAATACGGTAAATTTTCATTTCATGCCTGTTTTGATAATTGTTTTAATTCTGTGCAAGTATAGAAGTTATTAATAGTGACACAGAGAAATTATATCATTGGAATCACTTTCAGAAATATTTTTTCCAGCTGATGAATGATAAAAACATTGATAACCAATCAACTTTAAATAGCTTGTGCATTTAAATTGGCAGATGACATAACTACATTGTGCTGTTTTTATAACATCAATTGTGCATTGATGTGGATAGAAATATAATGAACCCATCCACCCTGGTGCAATCACAAGGCCTGAAACAAATATTTATTTAGATTTAGTCATTCTCCAGAAACAGTTATTCAATAAAACAGGCTTGTTAAAACTATGTTTAGGAAAAGACACTAAGGTATAATGTAATTTGCACAACAGCCTTCTGTTTCTCTGATGTCAGCTTTGTCATGTGTTTTAAACAGTATTCACTGCTGTTTGGGTGGGGGATATTCAGGGCATTTCAATACCTTTTTAAGGGGAGTGACAGATGTTTCTTTTGTGAGAAGTAAGGGCTGGTCATATAGTCCATCTGGAGGGTTTACCAGTCCCTCAGTGTTTGTACTGCAGACAGCATTGTGCGCCGTCTTGCGCAATCACTTTTTTCTAGAAAGTGCAGCGATGGTTATCTAGTTTTTGTAACCTTAGCCTTCTCAAAGCTTGCTAGCCTTAGGATGTTTCAGATGACAAGTTAATCACGTTGATCCGTGCTCCCTCCTGGTGCATTTTTGTTATGTTCACTTCTGCTCCATCTGTTTGTGACTGCTGTAAAACTGTCAGTAAAAAAATCATAATTATTGCCCTTATCATTTAAACTTGATTTGTGGTACGGATCTTGTATGGGCTGTGTGTCATAAGAGAAAGACAGTCCTCCATTTAGAGATACCGTGTCTGTGAGGAATGCAGCTTGATGTTGGTAATAAAGATTGATTTGTTGTTCTGTAATCGTGCTTTCTTTTACAGTTACCCTCTGCTGAAGCTGCCTCTACCAGGAACAGGCCCTGTCGAGTTCACCACTGGAATACGAGATTACTTGGTCCCATCCCATGAGTCTCAGGGCGACCTATCAGAGCGCCCTGATTGGGTAAGATGAAATGCTTTTTTTATACACTACTATTAATGTTTGGGGTCATTAAGAAATTAAAAGGGACCTATTATGCCCCTTTTTACAAGATGTAATATAAGTCTCAAGTGTCCCCAGAATGTGTCTGTGAAGTTTCAGCTCAAAATACCCCACATATCATTTATTATATCATTTTTTAGTGTGAGGGAAAACATGCTGTTTTCATGCATGTATCTTTAAATGCAAATGAGCTGCTGCTCCCCGCCCCCTAGCCAGAATACCACTGAGCCTTTACAGCTCTTGCCTCAGATACTAATAAAAAACATCTGTTTGGTTTTGATTATAATCTCACGCTCATGTGACGATGCAGTTTTTCGTCATCTTGAAAGTTTATTATTTGTATGCATTTTAAAGCCATATCAGATTAAAGATCTGATATGTTTTTTGCTTAAACTATTAAATACACACAAGGTTATGTCAAAAACAAACAAAGTTCACATAAATACAGTCGGTTATGTCTGTGAATGTAAACAGAAGAGAAAGAAATCACATGTGTATATTAGGTGTAATTAAGCAGTGTAATATACAGTACCTACTGCTAAATTCGCTGTTAATATGAATGAAGTAACAAAAGAAAAAAGAAAATCAATCACTGCTCTTGACTGAATAACTTTAGTAGCTTTAATAAGCATAACATTTTTACTTTAATGCTGTTGTCAAATGCTCTCGCAAGGAGATAAACGTGACGCACTGTGTACAGCTCACTCAAGGCAGGAGCTAAGCTAAGAGGGATTCCGTCACTAGTTATTGACAGGGCCTGTTCCAATGTAATGTCACATTGGAGTACATTTCTGAAAGGCTCATTTTGAGACACTGTTTTGGATTTATGGGGAAAATAACAACTGCAGTGGATGGATTTTTACAATAGGTTGGTTGTGTTCACACACTGCAGAGACATAATTATGTTAAAAAAAACGATATAAAAGTAACTTTTGCATAATAGGTCCCCTTTAATACTTTTATTCAGCAAGGACACATTTAATTGATCAAGTCTTCTTGCAGTATCGGGGTCCTCCGGTGGCCTTCATACAGCAGGTGTTGGTCAAAGCAGCAGTCTCGCCATGGGACAACAGTCTGGTTCCAGTGGACGTGTTTCGCTCTCCCCTTGGGCGCGTTTTCAGTCTTCTGGAAGAGATCAGAAACCATGTTTACTCGGACAGGTCAAAGCTTTCCACCCTGACTTTTTTTTTTGACACATTTTGACCGATTTCAAACTATTTTAATTCACCCTCATTACCACACATATCTAAACCTCATTCTTTCCTGTTTTTCTCACTTCTCTCTTAGAAGTTTGGAGGCACTGTGCTTGCAGGTGACAGACCTGTTGCCAGGGTTGCGGCGCATGCAGGCGGTCCTTCCAGAGCACGGCTGCCTGCTGGTATCCCCTGGCAACTATTGGCAGAATCGGCGTGACCTGTTTGATGCAGATCCAGACCTCCTGAAGACAGTCCACCAACATGAACCCAAAGGCCTTCATACTTCAGCCACTCTGAGAGGCAGGAAGCTGCTTAAATACAAATTAATTCTTGCTTGAATTAAGTCACCTGCTACACATTTAGGGCCGGTGCGCTCACACCATTTTTACTGTGTGAATATATATTTATTTATTTTTTTATTTTTTTCTCAGACTTACTCTTTGGTGTCCCAGGGAAGCAGACGGGTGTAAGCCTGTACAGCAGGAAGAGAGTGGTGACATACACCATCACAATTGCACTAAGCTCCTATGATGCAAGGTCAGCCTTTGTAATATTTCAAATTAACGTTGTTTGCATCACATTTTCTAGATCTTCTAATATAGATCTAGATCATCTAGTTTTAATATTGTTTGTAGTGAACAAAGCATTGTTTCTTTTTTGTTGTGTTTGTTTCTGGACAGGTTTGTAGCTAGTCTCAGAGCCCGTTTAAAACAACTTTATCCATCAGCGAACAGCACTCTGCGTGAGGACCACATGGTGCACGTTCATTTCAAAGAGGAGATTGGTATCGCTGAGCTCATCCCGCTAGTCACCACCTACATCATCCTTTTTGCTTATATCTACTTCTCCACCCGTAAGCGTCATCTCTACCTATCTTCTTCTGTCACTGTTTTTCCTGTTATTGGGAGAATGAGTTTTATTTGCTTTAGTTCATTCTGGAACATAAACTACCTGTCAAAAAGTTTGGGGTCAGTAAGATATTTTAAAGAAATTAATACTTTTATTCAGTAAAGACACATTTAAAATCTTCCACAAGATTTATTTTAAAATAAAATAGTTATTTTGATCCTTCTATTCTTCAATGATTTAAAAAAAAAAAAAAAAATGTATCTCAAATGTTTCTTGAGCACCAAATCAGCATATTAGAATGATTCCTGAAAGACTAACACTGAAGACTGATGTAATGATGCTGAAAATTCAGCTTTGCATCGCATGAATAAATTACATGTTCAAATATATTAAAATAAAAAACAGTTCTTTTAAATTGTAATAATATTTCACAATGTTACTGTTTTTACAGTATTTTTGATCAAATAAATCCATCATTAGTAAACATGAGACTTCTTTCAAAATATTAATCAATCTTACCAACCACCAAACTTTTGAATTGCAGTGTACATGCATTTTTTTGATTCTGTATTACAGACTACATGTTTGTAGAATGTAATTTGTTACAACTGTACATGCTGAGTTAGAACAGAGAGTATCACGGTGTCTCATTGATTTTAAGACAATAGATGATATTCTGTTAAAATGCTTGTAGAAGATTTCAGAACTAATTTTTTCATTAGGCCACATACTTTCCATATTTGAAACTAAAATAAGTCCAACCAGACAAGCAGTCAATAATCAATAATATTGTTGAGCCTTGATTTGTGTACATTCTTGTTCTTGTACTTCATGGGAACTTGCCAGAAACATTATTCACAGTGTTTTCTGGCATTCTCCAGATCTCTATGGATCATTCTCATATCTCTAATAACCACCATAGGCTTTATTATATATATTTGATATTTTTTCAGCATAGGAATAATAGTGAATGTATGCACAAATTAATGAATTTAATGAATTTTCAGTCATTTTTAACGGCCTTCATATTCAGACGTAATATGACAGAGTGTTGAAATTAGCCATGTTGCCAGGTGATTTGGCAGCAGAAAGCTTTCAGATTAGCATAGCTGTCTGGTTTCTGACTGAGCTTTCGCCAAAAGGTGTTTCAGTCTGGCCTGGAGATTATCCTCAGAACAGCACGTTCAGCATCAAGAATTCATGTCTGCGTACCCACATTCCAGCAGGATTTTACATGGATGAGCTCAATGAGGTCATTCTCATAAAATTCTTTTGGCAAAAATAATTCTAATAACACTCATTTGAACCTTCCCCCTTAATTTACAGGAAAAATCGACATGGTGAAGTCCAAATGGGGCTTGGCGCTAGCTGCTGTTGTGACGGTTCTCAGCTCTCTGCTCATGTCTGTAGGACTCTGCACCTTGTTTGGCCTGACGCCCACACTGAACGGAGGGTAGGAGCTCAGCCAAAACACATCTTCATTCATACACCACTAGAATGATTCTGTGCATCAATATCACTGGGCTGCTATTTACTTAATCCCTCAGGAAATAAAATGTCACTTTTGATCTTTAAGCAGGTTTATGTATAACCAATTGTTGATAATAACGGCAGTGATGTAGGGGAATTTCATTGCCAGGTGTTTGAGTGGGCAGGGATAGTCTTCCGCCAGCCTATAAGATTGCATGTATGGACATACAGTCACAGTGGTGTGAGCTCAGGCCGTCCAAACAGATTTGGCTTAGTTCACCGGGGCAGGCTACAGTCAGTGCATACACACTATCTGGGCCACGTGCGTACACAATATTAATTCAAGATACAACAGGGCTGCGGACAGTCAAGACTTTAGTTAACAGTAACTATTTTCATAACGCTCTATTAAATTTGTTCAACTTTCATCATGAGTTAGTGTATTTATTCACGTTCCACACATTCCATTTTTTTATACATTGGTGTATTTCTTTTTCACATTAAAGGTGGGGTAAGTCATTTTTCAAAAACACTGTTTGGAAGTTAGTCGGGCCGACACCAACAACAAACGTGTAAACAATCAGCATTAGGGGGGCGTAAAACGGTCAAGGAGACAGAACGAGCAAGAGAGAGATTAGAAGAAAAAAAACAACAGCAGAAAGAAAGATGGGACACAATACAAAAGAGCTCAAAAGAATATCACTGGAATGAAGGTTTATGACTGGGCAAGCGCTTTATAGGACCCGCGTTAATATTATAAAAGCTTTCCAGCGCTGGAGAGAGCTAAGCGGGAAAACCTGAAAACAGACACGGAGGCTGCTTTGAATCTGCTTCACACACAAGTAACACTGGGTTTGAGTGTCATTGATTGTCTGGAGCTGCTGTGCTGTTGGCGACTAACATATATATACTCTTATGTACTGTACGTTCATTTTTTGTGCTTCCTTGTCATTCGTTCATCATCTGTGCTTTATTTTTTGTGAAGCATTTGCCGCGCTTAAGCTGTGATAAACGGACATCCACTCTCGCATTGCGTGTGTAACAGTGGCCAGATAGTGAGAGTTGTGCAGGTAAACCACTGCGCACTGACAACCGCTAGAGAATGCGGTGTTTAGCGTCATTGTTAGTGCACTCACCTCGCCAGCCAGCAGCGAACGGGCTAGGCTTCGAGACTGATATAGAGCAGAGTGGGGTTAGGATTGGAGAGCGAGTTTTGGAGGCGGAGCAATGAAGAGAGGGGGTGGGTTTGTTTGGGTTAATTTCAAATATCGACAATGTCCAACAGCATTTTTGAAAAACTACTTACCCCACCTTTAAACATAATTTAAATAATTTTCTTACTTTCTGGTTAGTTTAATTGATTTTCAAATTTATTTGTTTTATCTGCTGCTGTTTTTCAGGGAAATTTTCCCCTACCTTGTAGTGGTAATAGGTTTGGAGAATGTCCTTGTCCTCACCAAATCTGTTGTGTCAACGCCTGTTGACCTTGAAGTCAAGCTGCGTATTGCTCAAGGTCAGAGATGATGCAATCACTGTTACAATATGCACACAGAATTTTTCTGTCCTAGTGATTTGAATATAAGTACAGCCCATTCAGTACTTAGCATTATCACACTGTTGTATAGTGATACTTATAAAATATATATATTTATTTTTATAAGATATTTAACTGTATGTAGATTAGGCTTAAAAACTATGGACATCAATAATAAAGTTGTTTATGTATTACAAAATCACTGCTTTAAACACGTTATTTATTTTATTTAACATTCACAGCCCTTAAAAACATTTAGAAAAAAGAAAAAAAAAAAAAATATATATATATATATATATATATATATATATCACACACACACATATAGAGGCTGTCACCTTAAACTAAAGTGTGGCCATATATATATGTGTGTGTATGTGCATTTTTTTTTTCCACTAAATTTTTCATAGAAAGTATGGCATGTTAAAATTAGACCAATTTAAATATGTCATCTACCATGGCAAAGGTCTGTATTTTCAGATTTTTTTATTTTTTTTTTTGCTTTAAGGTCTAAGCAATGAGAGCTGGTCCATCATGAAGAATATGGCCACTGAACTGTGCATTATCCTCATTGGATACTTCACATTTGTACCAGCAATTCAGGTGAAGCTCTTCTAAATAACACAAGTATATAACCTGCTTTTGGTGGTAGTTGTATAGTTGCCGATTGAAAATGCCCTTTGTCCCTTTTTCTTATGTGTGTAGGAGTTCTGTCTGTTTGCTGTGGTCGGTCTAGTGTCAGATTTCTTCCTGCAGATGTTTTTCTTCACCACTGTGCTGTCTATTGACATCCGCCGCATGGAGGTGAGAACCACCCACACATGGAACATTCTAGAAAGTTGCTTTTACAATTCCATGAGAAATACTTGAATCATTCATTACTTTATCGGAGTGTCTTATCCTGATTGTTCAGTTTTATCGTGTCATCTCTCTAATCTGTCTTCTCATGTCTTCACACATATAGTTGGCTGATTTGAACAGGCGTCTCCCGGCCGAAGCAGGGATGCCTCCACCTAAACCAGGCCCTTTACGTCCACGAGAGACACCTCCACCACCTCGCCCCTCTCCCCACACAATCACCCTGCAGGCCCCTGCGTTCCGGAACCTCCGCTTGCCCAAGAGGCTCAGGGTGGTTTACTTCTTAGCCCGTACTCGCCTGGCACAACGAATTATCATGGTAAAAATTACTCACTTAAAAGGTGCATTGTAACATTCTGTGTAGCTAGCAGCATCAAACTGGACTGCAATAATAATAAATAATACAATTATATTATCACAATACCATTCAAAAGTTTGGGGTCAGTATGATTTTTTGTTTTTAAGAAATTAAAAAAATGATTCATCAAAGATGCATTTAATTGATCAAAAGTAACAGTAAAGACATTTATCATTTTACAGAATATTTCTATTTCAAATAAATGCTGTTCTTTTGAACATTCTGTTCATAGAATCCTGAAAAAAAAAAAAAAAAAAAAAGTAATCATGCTGAAAATTCAGCTTTGCCATCATGGGAATACATTACATTTTAAAATGTGTTAAAATAGACAGTTATATTAAAAGTAAGTTTTAAATTGTAACAATATTATTACACAATGTTACTGTTTTACCGTATTTTGATCAGTCTTGGTGAGCATAAGAGACTTATTTCAAAAACATTAAAACATCTTACAGGCCCCAAACTTTTGAATGGTAATTAGATAAATAAATAAAGTTATCTTAGAATTTTTATGTTATCTAAATGTATTATTTATTTAATAGGTTGGCACTGTGATCTGGATTGGGATCTTGGTCTACACAGACCCTGCTGGTCTGAGAACTTTGCTTGCTGCCCAGGTGTCAGAGCAGAGCCCTCTTGGGGAGGCGGGGCTTCCTCCTCACCTGGGCGTGGCTCCAGTATTTCCTGGTGGAAACCCAACCAGCACACTGAGCGTGCTTCCTGCCCCTGAACCCACCCCTCTACCCGAGAACCAATCCCAGGGTCACCGAGCAGCCCGCCCAGGAGTTGCCCCTGTCTCCAGTCCCCAGATCACTTGGGGCCCTGAGGATGAGGAGCTATGGAGGCGGCTTTCTTTCCGCCACTGGCCTTCACTCTTTAGCTATTACAATATCACTCTTGCAAAGAGGTGCGCTACTTTCTCCCCTTATGATAGCTAATGTGGTTCAGGCCCTCTCTTAACATCTCAGTTTGTCTGTGTGTAACATACTTATTTTTTTCTCTGATTCCCTCAGGTATATCAGCATTCTTCCAGTCATTCCGGTCACGCTCCATCTCAGCCCACAAGAAGCCATAGACACACGTCACCCCCAGGACACACACCACGCTCCTCCTCCCAGCATCAAGACCTCCGATCTGCAGACAGACCTCACACTCTACAAGTCAGTGTCTCACTTCAGCAATTTGGCCGTATACCATAATACCCGCTTTTATTAGTATTACTCATTCACAAGTTTAGAAATTAACCATAGCTTGGGCAACAATGCCCCAGATATTTAACACGTGAAGCCAAAAAGATACATTCTTGTTGTTGTTTATGTAATTTTTATTTATTTATTTAATACACTACCGTTCAAAAGTTTGGGGTCAGTAAGATTTTTTTGTTTATGAAAGAAGTCTCTTATGCTCTCCAAGGCTGCATTTATTTGATTAAAATACATAAACAAAGTGTTGAGAAAATATAAAAATTTATATTCAAATTCTTTTAAAATGTAATTTATTACAGTGATGGCAATTTTCAGCATCATTTCTCCAGTTTTCATTGTCACATGGTTCTTTAGAAATAATTCTAATATGCTGCTTTGCTGTTTATCAATGTTAAAAACGGTTGTGCTGCTTAATATTTTTGTGGAAACTTTTTTTTTTTTTTTTTCAGGATTAGAATTAATGTAATATGTGTAGGATTTCAATATCAGTAGAATGTTCAAAAGAACAACATTCATTTGAAATATATATATTTTTTGTATCATTACAAATTTCTTTACTGTCACTTTTGTACTGACCCCAAACTTTTGAACAATTTTATTTTTTTAGTTATGAATTTAGCATAAGTTTGAAGTATCTGACACAAAGTTTAGCATGCTTTGTTTTTGTTTTTATATAAATATTGCCCTTTTATAAAGGTAAATGCCCCCAAAAATTGGAAATATATTACCCCATGACACTGCCGAAGCAGACCAATTACATTTTCTTGAGGAATTTTGTGGTGCATTTTGTGGTGTCATCAGAGAAACAAATTCCACCAGTCCTGTCATGTTACAATAAACAAAGACTCCATTATCTTTTATAAAACTCCTACACTGTTTGGGTGTTCACCAGAGGGCTGTAAAGATCAGAATTTTTTTTTTTCCCACCTTGTTATTTATAGATCAGACAGTAGTCATTCATTGTTAATCTATAAGTTGCTCAGTGACTTTTCTCAGAAAGCATATATTATCGCTTTCCTTTGTGGTCTTTCTGTGAACAAATGTCAAAAGGTTTTAAACCTCATGGCCAAAACATTCTTTTAAACAAACACTTACATTCTTCATTCTTCAAAAAAACGCTACTGATTAACTATGCACCAGCACACACTGGAGGTCCAAATATGTGACTGCAGAAACAAACAATAGTCTTTCTCATTCACAAATAAACACACATTCAGTTTGTGGTGTTCAAGGTCATTGTTCAAAGGCCTTGCTTTTATCCATGAGGCCGTTATGGTTGTTAGATACACATAAGATGGATCTAGGTCAGTTTGCTTTAAAATTTGGCCCCTCCCACTAATGCTTCTCTTGGCCCCCTGCCTGGGTTTCCTGTTTTTCCTGTGCTGCATTTACCCTGTGAGGACTGATCAAGAATATGTGCAAATTTTCTGATGTAGTACAACTTTCTGCATGTAATGCTTACCTTTTGAGTTCCCATTCGTAGAGGTGGGTGGACTGGAATTTCAAGAGAGACTTGTTTTGCAGTGACCCATTCATTATGTGAAGTGTGTCATTTCTGGGGGAGTACGGCACCAACAGATTGGGAAAAAATAAAGTGTGTTTATTAATGACCGGTTTCTCAAACACTCCCCCATCTTGCATTATTTAGACCAATAGGTAGATTTGTACTATAATTTTTATTATTCTGTTGTAACATCATTTATTATAATGTGTATGTGTTTGTGCAGGGTGGCAGCTCTTGGACTTTTCGCCGGTGTGGTGTTGGTGCTCTTACTCTTCTGTCTGTATCGTGTCCTCTGCCCTCGGAACTATGGGCAGAACGGGGTGCCTCATGGTCGCCGTCGCCGTGGAGACCTGCCCTGCGACGAGTATGGCTACTCGCCGCCAATCAGCGAAATTTCCCCTCTGCTGCTGAGAGGCCACAGCATGGTGAGAGTCAAGTCAATATGCACTGAGGTTTTTCTATAAATGAGATATATATAAAAAGTACCTTTGGCACCTCTCTTCAGGACATTGAGTGTCTGGCCAGTGATGGCATGCTGCTGGCCAGCTGTTGTCTGGCGGGACAGATCCGTGTGTGGGACGCACAGACAGGAGACTGTCTTACTGTTATACCCAACAATGGGTAAGGAAATGCATAAACTCAGTTAACTCGGAAAATGCATAACTTTTCCCTAATATATGCGTGACTTTAAAATTTTGGGGTCAGTAAGATTTTTTTAATGTTTTGAAAAAAGCTTACCAAGGCTGCATTTATTTGATTAAAAGAACTGAAATTGTGAAATTACAATTTAAAATAACTTAATTTTAATATAACTGTCTATTTTAAAATGTAATTTATTCCTCTGATGGCAAAGCTGAATTTTCAGCATCATTACTCCAGTCTCTAGTGTCACATGATCCTTCAGAAATCATTCTAATATGCTGTTTTGGTGCTTAAGAAACATTTTTTAATATTATCAATGTGGAAAATAGTGCTGTTTAATATTTTTGTGGCAACAGTGAAACGTTATTTTTTTTAAGATTCTTTTCTAAGATAGAAAGTTCAAAAGAACAGCATTTATTTGAAATAGAAATCATTTAAAACATTATAATTGTCTTTACTGTCACTTTGATAAGTTTTAATGCATGCATGCTGAATCAATTTCTTTAAAAACAAAAAAAAACAAAAAAATCTTACTGACTCCAGACCTTTGTTTATATGTATAATATTATGATTAATAATATTGGTAACACTTTACAATAAGGTCTCATTTGTTAACATTAGTTAATGTATTAACTAACATGAAGTAACAATGAGCAATACATTTGTTACAGTATTTATTAATCTTTATTAATGTTAGTTAATTAAAATACAGCTGTTTGTTGTTTGTTCAAGTTAGTTCACAGTGCATTAACTAAAGTTTACAAATGTTTGTTTTTTAATATGTACTAGAAAATGTTGAAATTAACATTAACTGAGATTAATAAATACTGTAGAAGTATTGTCCATTCTTAGTTCATGTTAACAAATGTAGCTAACTAATGAAGCCTTATTGTAAAGTGTTACCATAATATTATACAGTATGTAAAACAAAATATATATATTGTTTGTATCTACTGTAAGTCTGCGCAGGAGCAGCAGCAGTGGTTGTTGGGAGCATCGTGATGGCTGGGATCACATAAGTGCTTGCGAGGCCGAGGGCCTCCTGGGAGCAGACTTTCGGGAACCAGGAGGATCTATGGGAGGGCCAGATGTAGATATTTTCCCAATAAGGAGGAGGACTGCCCCTGCACGCCCTGCACTATTTGGGGACCAGCCAGACCTCACCCCTCTAATCGACACTAATTTTGGGGCTCTGCCCCCATCTCATGCTCTTGGCAGCTCTGGCTTTGACTTTGGGGGACTGGTAGAGAAAGCATACCAGGAGCATGAGCCCTCGCCAACACTGGCCTTCCCCCCTTCTCCTCCAGCTACACAACAAAGGCGACGTAGCCTTGGGGACCAGCCTGTCTTACCACCAGAGCTCCCCCCGCAGAGCAGTGGTGACTGGGACAGCTCAGTATGGGCCATGGAGCTGAGGGGCAACCTCATCGCCACGGGCCGCAGCAGCGGCAAACTGGAGGTAAGAGAAAGAGAGGGCTTTTATAAGGAGAACATCTTGAACCATCAATGTCATTAACCTGTCCTCCTCATTTCCTGTTTGTCTTTGTCCTATCAGCTGTGGGATGCGGTAGAAGGATCACTACGATGCAGTAATGAAGATGGATTATCTGGAATCACTGCCTTGGCTTTTCTTAACAACAGGTGCATTCACAACAATCTGAAGCTCACACATAAGCCACACCAGTTTCACACACACAACCACTCAACTCGTGTTTTCCTGCTAACGGTATGTTTTCAATTGCAGAATTGTGGCGGCCCGTTTAAATGGCTCACTGGATTTCTTCACTGTGGAGATCAACAAGCCTCTCGGGTTGCTTCAGTATCGCGGTGAGTTGTCAAAATATTCGACAAAGCATATTACAATGCAGCGTTCTCAAAGTCTTGTAAAATCTGGAAATACAGGCCTGGAAATGTTATGCAATTAAAATCTTCCAAAATGAAGAGGCATTTTAAGCATTTTACACGATTTTGTGTGTCAGGACCCCCAGGCCGGGGCAGTCTGCCCCCCTCCCCCTGTTACAGCAGCGAGGATGTGATCAGCTGTCAGCTGACACGCTCAGTGCAGTGTGCCCACCAGAAACCCATCACTGTGCTCAAAGCTGCCGCTGGCAGGGTCGTCACTGGCAGCCAGGACCATACAGTCAGAGTAAGGGACAGTTTGTGGAAATATTCAGAATTCATCAGAATGGTTTTTAAAATGGTAAAACATGTTAAATAGAGCAGAGAATGCCATGCTCTGGTCACTGAATACATTATTACAGGATATTTAATAAACATGTAAGGATGATCTGTGGAAGATCTGTGAATGATTTGTTCAGATGGTGTTTAATTTAATATTTTTCTTTGGAGGTATATCGTTTGGAGGATTCTTGTTGCCTCTTCACCCTTCAGGGCCACTCGGGTGGTATAACTGCCATCTACATAGACCAGGTCAGAATCACATCACCAGATCACGCACATACACCTTGTGCAATACTGCCATTCATATCTCTAATTTCCAATACTTTGAATTAACAGATAGATAGATTCAAAAATGAAAACATTGTCATCACTCAGCCTCATGTTGTAAGACTTTTGTTCATCTTCAAAACACAAATGGGGATGTTTTTTAATGAAATTGGAGTGATTTCTGTCCCTCTATTGACAGTCCACGCAACTATCACTTTGTCGCTTCAAATAGTTCATAAAGATATCATAAAACGAATCCATATGAATTGAGCGGTTTAGTCCAAATTTTCTAAAGAGACTTGATTGCTTTATATGAACATGTTCTGTGTTTTAGACCATGGTTCTAGCCAGTGGGGGCCAAGACGGGGCCATCTGCGTGTGGGATGTCCTAACAGGCAGCCGGGTGAGCCACGTGTACGGTCACCGTGGTGATGTCACCTCATTGGTTTGCACAACTTCCTGTATCATTAGCAGTGGGTTGGATGACCTCATTTGCATTTGGGACCGTAGCACAGGCATAAAGCTGTACTCCATACAACAGGTGGGTGATTTTGAGAATTAGGAGTGCATGATTTGGATTATTACAAAGATAAAAATAGCAATGTCTCTATTGTATCTCTCTCTGTTTCAGGAGGTGGGGTGTGGGGCCAGTCTGGGGGTGATCTCTGAAAGTCTGCTGGTGACAGGAGGACAAGGTTGCGTGTCATTTTGGGACCTGAACTATGGCGACCTGCTGCAGACGGTTTACTTAGGGCAGAGCAGCGAAGGTCAGAGCGTCAGGCAGCTCCTGGTTCTGGACAATGCCGCCATAGTCTGTGACTTTGGTAGTGAGCTTAGCCTAGTCTACGTGCCCTCTGTTCTGGAGAAGCTGGACTGAACGTACGCACAAACACCAGCCCACAGATTTAAAAAAAAATGTCAGAGTGGCCGGCACAAAAGCACTCACCCTTTAACCTGTATCACCGCAGGTTCATTGCAAACATGAATGCCGTTTCTTGTCTTCTCGTGTACCGCCCTACACTTAGTAGGGAGGGAGCGGTCACTTTTTGCCACATCTGAACAGGCCTCTGGCGCTCCATCAGAGCATTTTGTACTTCTGGTAGTACATCATACAGAATATTTTGTAAATGAATTTGGACAGAATTACGTGAGGGTAGTACAAAAGCTGCTGACAGCAAAAGGTGGCTCACTTAGCCTGCCTTAAGATGTCTGTTTGTGTGTGTGTGTGTGTGTGTGTGTGTGTGTGTGTGTGTGTGTGTATGTGTGAGTGGTAACAAGCTCATGGTGGAAATGCCAGGCTGCCCAGCCCAATAACTCTCAACTGCGTGCCAGCTAGAGGTGAGAGAGTTCACAATAATATGTTTGCAGGGGAGAGGAGCAACGATAGATGTTTGTTGGGGCAGAAAAGGGCATAATTCTTTCCTGCTGAAAGAAGTGTTTCTTTGTGTGCAACTATGTTTGAGTGTTTGAATCTTGTGAAAGCTGTTAAGAAAGGTTGTATTTCACCCCATAATCAAAAGAATTCTGAGATTTGATTAAAGACAGCAAAACTTGAACATCTTAGTAACCGTACAGAAATTGCAATAACCTTGCATAAAGACAACAAGTACTATTTTGTTTTTATTTTGGGATCATTAAGATCTTTTTTTTTTTTTTTTTTTTTAATTTAATGACAATTAAAAACTCTGCCTTAAGTATTGTCACCCTAAATTTGTGAAGAAAATGTACTTTTTCATAACAGCTGTAAGTATATTTACATTATGATAGTATTTGTTGTACTGAATTTTAAATTTTGCTAATTTAAAAAGTCCAGACAGGATCATTTTCACTACTGTAACAGCAATGAGTCCCCCCCCCCCCCCCCATATTAAATTAAAGAGAATTTAAAGAGGGGGAAATGTGCTTATTTGTCACAAAATGTCACAATGCAAATGATGTTGATAATTTTTAAATAGACTTTCCCTTTGCAACATATAAATTATTTTCTTTTGATTTTGGGGTGCAACATTTGAACTGGATGCTATGTTTCTGTGAGATGAATGCTGTATATGTCTGAAATTAATCTCTGGGGTTGTGGGGGGGGATCACTTTTTAATATTGAAATCAATTATTTATTAGTGAAATTTCTAACAATTTGTATGAAACTTGGCTTATAGATAAGTTAAAGTGGAGATGTGGTCATAAATTTTAATATACAAGGAAAGCTTTGACTAACTTATACCATAATAATATGACTATATTGATTACCAACGGACGTTTCTGATTTGGTGTAGTCTACGTTACCTTCCTAGGGCAGCAAGATTGGTAGCAAGAGAAAAGAGACGTTCTCATTCCAGCCCTGCCTTATTTAAACATTAGAGAAATGCTCCTTGGCACACGCTGTGATGTCATATCTGTTTCCTGGACTCCTGAATGAATATTTGAAACGGTTAACTTGTATTCCAGGTGCATTTTTAGCTAAAACCATCAGTACGAATCACCCAAAGTCATTTTAATCTAAATGCAGCAGATGATGCTGAACACATTTAATGTTAGAATACCTTCTGTGCTGAAAAGTGATGGATAGGGCTGCTTTTTAATACTAGATGTGTATATTTTTTTATTTTTTCCTGTATTGAAGAGTGTTTTTGTTGTAGAGCAGTTTACAGGTTTCACTGAGATTATAATTTATGTTGACCATTAGTTGTTACTGTACGTTTTGAGCCCTGTTTGTAACGTCGACACATTAGTGTATCCAGTCCAGCCCTGCACAACCTACACAAATGTGTGCATTGGTTTGGCCTATTTTTAATACAGCCATATCAATCAACCAATTCCATGATTATATTTTGGATGTGCTAGACAAATGCACTGAGTTTTATTAGACCGTAGCAGAGATTTAAACATGGTTCATTTTATTTGAAACATTTTCTATGCGTAGTTTTCATTTTGGCTTATGGTTTGGTAAGAAAGTATACCAAAGGTGTCCCCATTTTCCATGCAAATGAGTCTTGGGTGTTTTTTTTTTTTGCTGCACTTTAAAACTTCAATTTGAATCATGATGCTTTAAAGATAAAGGGGTTTCCTATTATTACAGATTGTTGGTTTATACATTTTCCCCCATTCTTTTGATTTTTGCAAAAACAACTAGTCTTCAGAACCAATGAAACCAGATTTTTGGTTGCTCAGGCCAACCAGGAAAACAATTTCCAAGCAAGTCAATAGAAATGCTTGTGTCAATTATTAGCCATGTTTTACACATGGAAATAGTTAATAATTTTGATGAGAGAACTATTGTTTAATTAGTTGGGTTTTTTTTTATTATTTTTAACTACACTCGTCAAACCATGTAGCAGCATTGGTCAAAACAATTGTTTTTTTTGTTTTTTTAATGTTTGCATTTTTTTTAAATGGGTTTGTGTTTGTGGCATTGATATGGCTGAACTTTCATAAGACCTACTGGTCTTACAGACTGTGCAGCTGTTGTGTGTAGAGCAAGGATGCTCAAATCTTGTTAAAACATGAGAGGAATAGCAAAAAGCAATCATTTTTACCATTAGATATGTGGGCAGTTATCACTAAAGAACAAATGTATGCCTAGCAGCTCTCATTTATAAGAGTGGTTAGAACTTGAAACATTTTACCATCTTGTTTTTAGGGTGTCAGATAATGAAATTAAACATTAAACACGAGAACAGAGTGCTGAGAGAAGACAATAATCATTTCTATGACCATACTGCAAAGCATTTTCTCGATGGCAGCCATTTTAGTATATTGAGGAGTGAAACAGCACCAAGCTCCACTGTGTTCATTTTACTGCTCTTTCTCCCTTTTTAGAGGAGCACATTCCTAGTCATGATTCAATATGTACGGTATTCAAGTGAAATACTGATCTCGACTTGCTGTATCTTACTGCTGCTGATGTAGAAATAGGGTGGAGAATGTTTAAAATGATGTGAAATGCCTGAATGTTGCACTGTTTCTTAAGATGGGGAGGGGGCAGAGAGAGACTTGGTGTAAATATTGTTGTCCTTTTTTTGGGCCTGCTCTGCCCTCTTCTGTCTTTCCCAAATACACTACACAGTGTAACCAGACAGTAGAGGATGTAACTAATGCTCGGTTCTATTTTTAACACAGAAAAAAAAAAAAAAACTTTGTACTAATTTGCAAATAAAAAGGCTTTCATACATTGTCAGTTTCCTTTCTCTTTGTTCTCATTTGTTAAACTTATGGTATTAAAGTAATATTCTGGATAAAATACAACAATCCCTTATCAACAGCAGTTGTAGCTTGCTGTGATTACCACATAAAATTATTTATAATGAATTTACAGTAATACACTTGGTTTACACACAATTTAGCAAAGTTGTTTTCTCATAGGAGTAAGATAGTTTAAAATTGTAAAAACCAATACGACAACTCTAAGCAAAAATGCTACTGAACCCAACAATGAACAGGCAGTCATTGAAATAAATATACATAAAAAAATAAATCATATGAATTTTTATGAAACAAATATACAAATTAATGTGATTTCTGCCAAAGATTGTTTTTAACTTCCAGTTTGTTCAGGAATCTGAAAGTGCACGTGGTGCAGCAAGACAAGGACAGATATGTAAAAGGCCTCAAAAAACACTTATTGGTAAAACTATAAAATAATTAACATTTTGAATAGTAAACGTTTTTGAATAGCCATCAATAGAGAAAGATGCTCTTTGTAGCCAGATGGTGTAGTTATGGCATCTACCACCAGAGGCAAAGACCCTCACATTTTTGGATTATTTTCATTTAAAAAAACAATAATCAGAAAAACAAAAAACCAAGAAGATACTGACATTTGTTAAGATTTATTTACATAGTTCAAAGAATGACAAGTTAGAATCAACTCATAAAAATGCTATGATTTCTGAAGTGATTCAGAAATGTAAGTGTTTTAAATATAACGAGTACATCAAGTCATATCAAGTATTTTCATAACCATCATGTCCCTACATACAAGTTGCAGATCACTGTAGCTCAAAGACAGGTGCAGTGACTAATAATATACAACCCACTGTGCAAGCAGCATGTGTACAAAGGGCGAGCAGATAGTCGCTCAATGAAACTGTTAATATGTTTTCTGATAATGACAATAGTAGCTTGGATGTCAGTTTCTATCACACTTTTTTCATTCGCCATGTTTACATTTTTGGTGTAAAGGCAGATGCCCACTGCAGAAGAACCAAAACTCAGGCACCTTACAGGCAATCACAAACACCATGGCATTAGAAGTGCATGCTAGGAGACAAGACTGGATTTACGGAATGTAACCTAAAACACCAGGATCAGTGCTGGAAAAGTGCCAACTGAAGAGACTTATCAGGACACAAGCAAACAGACACACATTGATCAGGATCAAGAGGCATGAACGTGGACAAGGTGTTACATGGGGTCAGAAGCAGCTCATAAGAGGACTGCCTGTGGCGGAGAAGGTAAAAGAGTTCTGTTGTTTTGTTTCAGCTTTTGTTGAGTGACCAGAGAGGATCCAAACTACTAAGTGGATCATCGCCCTCTGGAGGTCCCTGCAGGCCTTTACCTTCCTGCGGCTGAAGGAAGCTTTGTTTGCTAAATCGCTGTTTTCCTCGATGGGCACTGTCTAGCGTGAAGGCTTCAGGTGTGAGAGAAGCCAGCAGGTCTAAAGATGAGGAGGTGGGTGGCGAGGGAGCACAAGGCGCAGCTTCAGCGGAAAGGTGGTGATTTGAGACAGGGGAGGCAGGAGTGGACCCAGTGAACCCATTTCCATGGCTGCTAGAAGGTGAAGGTGACTGCGTCTTGCCTGGAGAAGAAGTGCAAGAGAGGGGGGGACTGATGGAATCAGGCATCACTTCGTAATAAAGAGGGTCCTGAGAAGGCTGAATTGACATATCTGTAGGATCTGGTTCCCCTATGCTTGCCGCTTCTGAAGCAGAGGGAATCTGGTCTTGGCTGGGTTCTTGTTCATGTTCAATACTGGGTGGTCGAATGCTTAGTTTGGCTACAGTGGCCTGTATGGAGCTAATAGGCATGTCTCCTCCCAGGACAATGTCTTGAGATTCCTGTCGCGAGTATGACTAGAAAGACACAACATTAATAAAACAGTCATACTGATGTTTGTTTATTTAAACAGACAAATGAGTAAATAAGGGGTTACCTTCAATGCAATGTTGTTGGGGGTCCTGGTGCAAGAGGACGTTATGATGCCGTGACGTTGCAGAACCTGCTCTGTATGTTTAAGAACAGCCTCATAGCAAAATTTGAGGTGAAGCTGTGGAGATTTTTTTAACAAAAGTACCATTATATTCTAGCGATTAAACACTCAATTGCAAAATCTCAAATCTCACTGTAAGTGAACAATTACCTTTTCTTGGAGCATGTTCTTCCTCTGCTGCCTCATTTTCCTCACCAGTTGGATCAAGTCAGGAATACCATTGCCAGCCTCAATTTCTTGCAATGCTGCATAAAGCAGACAGAAGGCACCAGTACGGCCAACACCAGAGCTACGAGAAACAGAAAAAAGTACTTGTTCTTTTCTACTTAGCTTTGTCTGTTTATTCAGTGTCATTAATAATATTGAAATATAGTACCTGCAATGCACTACAACTGGAGTGTGTAGCGGGCGCTGAAGCAGGTAATGTCCATGGACTTCTTGAATGAAACAGATGAGATTGCTTTTACTCTCTGGAAGGCCCCTTTCCACAAAAAAATAAACCAAAAACATGAGTGACAAATGTTTCAAGAGGCAGCAATTTTAATATATTGACTCTGAATATGTATGGACAATGATTCCTCACAGTTCAGGCCATGAAGTAAACTGGAGGTGTACAACAGTGCGTCTCAGACTCTGGTCCCGATACTGTAGTCCTATCATCCGCTCTATATGAGTAGGAGTGCTCTTCTGGGTGGTAAGGGTAAGGGTGATTGGACCCTGAGCAAGTTGTTGGCCTCTCTCTGATGGAAAGTAGCGCAACACCTTTTGCTGGGAATAAAATAAAACATTACAAAACTTTAAAAAATAATGTCAACAGCAACTGGTATACTAAAGATTAACCATTTCCACAGCATATTTACCTTCTCCAGTTCTTGCTCAGACACTAGCATGACGATTACAGAAACCTTCTGCTCATAAACCATGAGCCAGAAGTCAGCTGCGGTGCCAGTGAGGGGAGCCTGTGTTGCAATGAGCCGGGGGCAGTATGCAGATAGGTCCTCAATGAAACTGGCATTGATGTAATCGTCTTTACCGGAGTGCAAGACAACACGATTGCAGTCATAAGGCATCACATCCTGATGGCGGTTCTTCATTGTGTAGCAACGAGCAATGGCAATAGAAAGCTGGCGAGTATCCTTTTCCTGTTGCTCCTGCAGTTCTTTCCATTGAATATCAAGTTCTGACAGACCTCCCTTCCCTGTTGGGCGCTCTAAGGACTGGACTGTTGATCGAAACCTTTCTAGCTGTGCACTGAGTTTTGAGACCCTCTCTGGTGCTTGGTAAGGGTCACCCTGAATAAGTCTCACACCCTCTGCTTTTTTTCTGTGATGTTCCTCCTGAGGGTCAGCTTTGGTGGGTAGTAAGACATTGGCTGTGTCCTTGGTGCCTCCATGCTGGCTCTCAGGGCTTGAGGAAAGTAAGTCATCAGTACTAGAGTTCTGTCGCTGAAACAAAGTGGAGTCAGGTGGAGGTATGGGACCAGTGGGAGTTGAAGCCTGAACTGAAGATTGTGGTAATGCTGCTCCTCCAACTGGGGTAAGAGCAGGAGATGGTCGCTGGGTAACCATACCAAGGGATGGAGGACCAGGAGAGGGAGAAGGTGATGGGGCAGGAGAAGGTAGCACATGTGGTTGTGGTGCCCCTGGTGCTCCTGAGGATGGAGGTATCATGCATTGAGGCCCTGGGGGAGCAGCAGCTACAGGATGCTGCATTGGTCCAGGAGGAATGTTTCCACCTTGTGGAACAGCATAAGATATTGGGCCTCCTGGGGGTAGCTGTTGTGGGGCTAAAGACTGTGAATTGGGTGGCTGGGATTGAGGTTGCAGAGAGGCCACAGCCTGGTTGGTAACCATAGGAATACCTCCTGGAAAACTCAAAGGTGCAGAGCTAGGAGGAATGGTTGGCTGAGATTTGTAGATATTGTGAGGGAGTGCTGGAGGACAGGAATGGGGAAGGATTTGAGGATGAGGGTGGTTTTGATGCTGTGAAGGTGTGCTGGGGTGCATTTGTACATGTGATGAGAGTGGGCCATGGGGTACCTGAGGTTGAACAGGAACAGTAGCCCTCAGAGGGGCTGTTGGGTATGCTGGCTGTTGGTTGGGTTGATGAGAAGGGATTATCTGGGACTGGGGGCAGTGAGATAGGGCTTGGGAGACTGCAGGCATTTGTGGGTGAGATGGAGGAGACATGTGAGTAGATGGCACAAGCATTTGTGGCTGCTGGGGAGGAGGCATTTGTTTTGAGGCAGGAGGTATCTGCATATGGGGTGCAGGGCCTAAGTGATGAGAGGATGGGTGTATCTGAGGGTGAGAAGCATGGGGCATCTGATTGATGACGGGAGGTGTTTGGGGCTGGGAAGCAGGGGGAATTTGTTGATTAACGTGGGCTAAATGTGGCATTGACATAGAGGGCACTGGTTGGGAGGACGGAGGCATTTGCTGATTAACATGAGGTAAGTGTGCCATTGACACAGGAGGCACTGGTTGGGGGTGTGGTGGCATCTGTGGAGATATGCCTGGATGGGACATCTGGCCCGGGGTGACAGTGTTAACTTGAGAAGGTTGGGACTTCGGAACAAACGAGACAGGGGAGTAACCCTGATGGGGCTGCATATGGGTAGCTGGAGCTCCAAACTGTCCTTGGATTTGAGGTTGCTGAAAGCTTGGTGGTCCTGGTTGTCTTATTTGGGCTATGTACTGTGGGAATTGAGGCTGAGTGTGCTGTGGAGGCTGCGGCACAGTCAAAGGTCTTGGAATTTGCTGTTGAGTTGGTACAGATGGGTAAAATGGCTGTGGTTGGCTTTGACCACCTTGTTGAGCAAATACCTGCCGAGGTTGAGGCTGTGGATGAGGGGCTGGCATTGCCTGTGGAGGTTGGCCCATGGGAACACCAGGTTGTTGCATGTACTGGACATGGGGTGCCATTTGAGGTGGAGCTGCATACACTGATGACACTGGTGGCATTGGTTGGTGTTGGCCAGGAGGAGGCATAACTGCCTGGGCAGATGCAGGACTGTAGCTAGGAATAGGTGTCTGTACACTATCCACTGTAGTGGTGGAAGGTCGGACTGGAGTAACTGGTGGGCCAGGTTGGTTCTGTGAAGATGGAGGGCAGTACCCAGACACAGGTGGTGGTGGAAGGACCTGAGGGTTGGGCATCTGTGGGAACTGTTGCTGTGTCAGAAGAGACTGGGGAAGACTGGGACTGAAACTATGAGGTGGTGGAAAACGGGAGATTTGAGCAAGAACTTCAGGAGGTGGTAAATTTGGGGGAAATCGGGGTTGCGCAAAGAGTAATGCTGAGCTAGCTCCAGACCAGCGCAGAATGGAGCTAGCAGCGGCCCTGGAAAGTGTTGCAGGATGACCAGATGGTGGAATTGCGAGTTCAGGAGGCAGGCTGTGTAGCTCTTCTGGGAGATCTCCACCAAGGGCTAGGATAGCAGCATTCAGCTCTGCCAGTTCAGGGTCATCTGAGTTGGCAAGATCCACACTTTGGCCTTTCTTCTGGGGAGGTTTTGGGGCAGTGGGTCTTTGGGGAGCCTTTTGTTTGAGCTCTCTGTTAGACATTAGGCAGAATCTAATTAACTGAAGGTAATATATCAAACTTTCTTTTAAAAATTTTGACAAAGTTTTTTGTTTCTGTTCAAAGAATTATACAAATGAGTAATCACATTGGATTGGTGATCAAAGTCCAGTTACCTTTCCATAATGGCTTGCCTCTCCTCCTTTCGCGCCTTACAGACAGTCTTGGCTCTCTCCAATAAGCGAGAGGACTTTGTTTCCAGATCTTCATAAAACTCTTTGCCTTCCTGAGATTTCTTCATTAGGTCTTCATAGGCCTCATAGGAGGCCACTAGCATCTGTACCGTGCTGTTCCATCTAAAAAGTAAATAGAAACCATTTATATCCTTTAGAAGTATTCTGCCGACGCTACACATGAGATTACATTTTTGTATATTTGTAACATTTAAATGTGATTCCTCAAGTCATACTTGTGTTCGGTTTCTGTCAGGCCCTTGCGCACAGTGGCATACTGTACATTAGCTTCTGTCAGTGCTTTCAGGATATTTTCTTGAGCTGCCAGGTTCTGATCAATGTATACTTTCACCTGCTCATACTTCTTAAGCTGCTCCTCAAACAGTTTCTATAAGGGAAAAGTGAGCAAAGATAAAACTACAATGCACAGTGACAGATTTCTAATACAATCCCTTTAAAAAGAAGTGCCACAGTCATGTAAAGCCCAAACCTTCATGTCAGCACGCTCGGTTGTGACCAGAGCAGTAGTGATGTCATCCTGCTGAATCAGGTCTCGAAGCTGCTTCTCCAGAGAGCTTCGTTGGTCCCGCATTTCTTGCACTTTACTCAGAATTCTCTTCATAGTCTGGAGACCTGCCATCTCATCTGAAAATCTCAAAAATTATAATTCTCATAAACATACATAACATGATGTTTTTTTTAATTATGTTGTAACAAAACACCCACCCTCACTAAGTTGAGGTCTCGGCAATGCCTCTCTAAGAGTGTCTAGTGGTCCACCGAGGAGTCTCAGATTGCTGATGTGCAGATTCATGGCCCGATGAAGCTCTGTGTTGGTGAAGCTGGCTTTCTCATGGGCTTCCAAATACTTTTCCAAGTCCCTCCGCAGCTCAGCCAGGGTTGAGGGCCGATCTGGTACAGCCTGCTTCCCAGCAGCCTCTTCTAGTCTTCTCTCCTCTGCCTCATCCTCATCCAACACATCTCGAATCTCCCGCAAAGAGGCTTCCACATCAGTGAACACACCTGAGAGGACTGAGCATGGAGGAAGAATTTAGACTTTTTCTTGATGCTTAGTTGTATATTTTCAAGAGCTGCGTAAAGGGATAGTTAACCCAAAAATGAAAATTCTATCATCATTTACTCATCCTCAATCTGTTCCAAACCTCTATAAATTTCTTTCTTCTGCTGAACACAAAGCAAGATGTTTTGAATAATGTTTGTAACCAAAAATACTATGGAAGTCAATGGTGCCCCACAACTGTTTGGTTATAAACATTCTTCAAAATATCTTTGAGTTCAGTAGAACATAAAAATTATACAGGCTTGTAACAACTTGAGGGTGAGTAAATGATGATAGAATTTTCATTTGTGGTTGAACTATCCCTTTAATAGCTTGAACTGAGAGGCAGAACTTGTTTGAATAATCAAAGCTAAATTGATTCGATTTAAATACCAGTGCAAAATAAAATAACCGGGGGAAAAAAAACTTCAGAGAGACATCACTAACCCTGCATTGACTGGATGAGATTTTTTACAGTGTCAGGTCTCACACTCAACGCAGCACATTTTTCCATCAGCACAGATGGAAGGGTATTATACATCTCCATATTGTCCACTGACTCTGGGTCCAGACTGAGAGAGTCCATGAACTGCCTATAGGAATATGACATTTGAGAAATTTAGATGCATACTGTCTACCTATTTCATATAAAATATAAAAGTTTTTTTCACTCACTCTAATGTCTCATTCTTGCCATCTATTTTTGCCATGACATCCCGTAGCAGCTTGGCCTTCTCTTCACTGTAAATTTGACAGAAAAAGGAAGAGTGTAAAAAATTTAAATTGAATGATTCCCTTTAAATATAGCACAGGGGAATTAACCATTTTCAAAATGGAACTGTAGAACTAGAAAAGATGTACTCCAATATTTTAGGCAAAAGTCAGTGTTTTTGTGTGTATTTATTTTATATATATATATATATATATATATATATATATATATATATATATATATGTAGCTCACACAACACATAACAATTATAGACAATAAAACAGACAAACACCTGACTAATAATAAATTAATCACCACAACAGCTAAGATTAAATAATACATATAATAATAATAATAAAGAACATATTTAAAAAGCACATAGTCTTAAAAATAAATGAACTCAAATTAAATAAAGACTAAAAAATTGCACATGGTCCCTGAAAATACATTAATCATTTTAGTATTTTAGTATTATTACATTAGTATTTTGTGTAAGAATAGTTAGGAGTTAAGCCAAACCTGTAAAGAGAGGAGGCCTCGTGAGCAGCCATTGGCACCAGCTTTGCAAAAATGTCTGGGCCAGTGACACTAGGGTCTGTTGGGTTTACAGGCAAAGCTTTCACCAATGGGGCACCTGTAATGAAGGCAGGAGAGTGTTAATCCTTAGGACAGTGTTTTTCGGTCACATTAGCGAAATTGCAGCAAAATTTAGAGTATGATGAGTAGAGAGATGTATGAAGCACAGCTCACACAGAAGTCACTTTCAAACCAAGCAGCTTTCTGTTGGTCAACGTGGTAAATTCACATGACCAACTTGAAAATGAGGGACACCTGCTTGGGGAACTCTTTTGCCCTCACGCAAAACTCCTGATCATGCGGATTCCTATTGGAACTAGATTTTGCTTGTGAAATTTCGCGAAGCAACGTTAAATGTGACCTTTACTGGTATTTTTTTCATGGAAATATGCACTTATTCTAGTCATGTCATATAACTAATAAATGAAATCACCACAGAGTACAACAACATATGTTGGCCAAAATACCTTTCACAGAGGTCAATGTCTCCAGAGATGGCACAGATTCATGGTAAATGAAGTCATTGTCTTTTTTGGCAGAATTAAATCTAAAATGAGAAGTGACACAAATGTGTTTCCTGTGACTTTTATAAAGAATGAATTATGCATTTGGTAAGATTATCACATATGCTTACTTTCCCCCAATGACATCCATGGTAAATCGAAGGGCTTCCTGTACACTGTCTGGCTGACCCTTGGCCAGCTTAATTGCTTCGTTGAGTTTGTCTATTGAGCTTTGAAGGTAAGCAACCTGTTGAAAAGTTAAAAAAAGTAAGAAGATTTACAAAACAGCTGGTTCTTTATAGGTTCATTTCAAAACCATCCTCTTCCTCTGATTAGTTTCTATATAATAGTCTATGGCAGGGATGGACAACTCGGTCCTGGAAAGAAACTGTCCTGCAGAGTTTAGCTCCAACGCTAAACAGGGTATATACAGGAATCATGGAGTTAAATTTGATATCTTTTAAGACCTTTTTTAAGACTCTTTCCATACATTTTAAGACCTCATCGCCACTTCAAGTTTTAAACGGTTACATCGGTGATACTTTTACTTACATTTACTTGATTGTTAGATAGCACAACTAAATAGGTAGAGATGGTGGCGTTTCACAGAAATGCACAATATAGAAACATGCATTTTGCACCCCATAGCGACTTTGTGGCTAGCACTTAGCATGTGGGACCGGACAGTGTTGATCCCCATCAAGGCTACGCTAATCTCCTTCCGACACACAAAGCAGTACGCCTCACGGTTATTCCCAGAGATGGCCCTCAGCCATGGTTCCAACTCCTTATCCTCCAACCATTTGCATGAAAACTTGCATTTCCCCATTAGTCAACGATGTTGTTTAACAACTGGGCATAAAGGAACCTGGGGGGTATTACAGAAAGCACGTTATGTGACATACCTGGGTATGTTTAAGAGTAAGTAAGCGGATAACCTCAACTTTCGGCTCCAAAAACTAAGGTAACTTTCAGGGTATGTAAGTAGTAGCCATAGCAACTTACTCTCTGAACATAACCTGCTCCGGAGGTTATAACAAGACGTTTTCTATGCTATAATTTCTACAATAAAATACATTATAGAATAAGTACATATGTGATATCTTATTAAATAATTAGCATCAAACAAACAATATAATTTTTATTCTCAGTGAATAAAGATTATTTATTAAATTAAAAGATTGAAAAAATGTTTGCACAACCACCAAATAGGTGGTGATGTGCACTAAGTAGGTTATGTAAATCAGCATTAAACAAAAGAAAAAGAAAGTCGAATGGCGTGCTTTTTCTGTTTCCATGGTGAATCATCGATTCATTGCTCTGTTGAGAATGTCTTGTGTGTTAACTGGGAACATACTCTAGGTTGGCTGAACTTACTCCCGGACGCATTTTTTGGATCCAGCATACCTCGAGTAAGCAAGGTTTGGGTTAATCGACCGAGAGTTCAGGGTATATGTGACGTTAAGTTAACCTTGCTTTTTCTGGAAAACCCCCCTGGGCTATCACGCAGCAGTGCAGTCAGTCAGTGAGCGCGGTAACAGATGACGTCAAATCTAGCGGGATTCCATTAATAAACAACACAGAATCCCACTATTCACCTACGCAATGATTAAATTCAAGGAAACTTTAGCATATAACCTCTTTGGACAAATATACTATAATATATATAATGAAAAGGTGATACAAAATTTAATACCTTTTTAAGACTTTTTAAAGGCCTTAAATTTTCTCCAAATTGATTTATCAACTTTTAATGCTTTTTAAGACCCTGCGAACACCCTGATAAACAAACACACCTGAACCAGCTAATCAGTGTCTTCAGGATTAGTAGAAGGCTACAGGCAAGTGAGTTTTATCAGGGTTGGAGCTAAACTCTGCAGGACAGTGGCCCTCCAGGACAGAGTTTGCCCATCCCTGGTCTATGGTTTCAGCTAGAAATCAAAGTAAATAACAAGAAACATTAGTTACACTGTTAGTTTTTAGTTTAAAAAAAAACAAAAAAAACAGAAAAACACTCTTTAAACGACAAGAGACTAAGATGGAGTGGCATGGAGAACTAAGTGGAAACTAGATCTCCATGCCAAAGACGGCCACTAACTGAAATTGAAGACAGAAAAAAAAACAGGCAGGTTGTACCCTCTCTCCATATTTCTGCTGCTCTTCGGCCTGTTTCCCCATGTGCAACTGTTGAGAGAAAGAGGATTTAGTATGACCTACTTAGAAACATGTACAAAAAATAAAAATAATTAAATAAATATATATCCATTCTGCTTTGTAGTTATTCCATCAGTTTGAATAGAAGACTCACATGAGCAACTGCAGCAAAGTAGTAAATCTTCATTTGCACTAATTTCTTCCAGTCTTTCTGTATCTTTCCCAACATGGAAACCGTTTCAGAGTTCTCCAGAGCTCTACACGCCTCTTTGTAATAGTCCACCACCTGAAGACAAAAAGATTTCATAGATTTCATGTAGCTTAATTTTAAGGTAATAAATGGTTTAAAAATAAATAAATAAAAAAAAGGAAAAAGTACCTGGGCACTTATTCGAGCAACAAGAAAGCTCTTCCGGTTGTCCAACATCGATTTTTCCAACAGGCACTCTTGGGCCTGACCCTAAAAAGAGCAATTGGTACTTTAGTCCAAATCTACAAAATGGCAAATGGGAAAATATGTATATACAGTAAGAATATATACATACACTATACTGCCAAAAGTTTTGGGACGCCTGCCTTTATGTGCACATGAACTTTAATGACATCCCATTCTTAATCCGCAGGGTTTAATATGGAGTTGGCCCACCTTTGGAACTATAACAGCCTCAACTCTTCTAGGAAGACTTTCCAAAAGGTTTAGGAGTGTGTTTATGGGAATTTTTGACCATTCTTCTAGAAGCACATTTGTGAGGTCAGGCAGTTATGTTGGCTAGAAGGCCTGGCTCGCAGTCTCCGCTCTAATTCATCACACCAAACTCGCTCATCCATGTCTTTATGGACCTTGCTTTGTGCACTGGTGCGCAGTCATGTTGGAACAGGAAGGGCCATCCACAAACTGTTTTCACAAAGTTGGGAAAATGAAATTGTCCAAAATGTCTTGGTATACTGAAGCATTAAGAGTTCCTTTCATTGGAACTAAGGGGCCAAGCCCAACCCCTGAAAAACAACCCCACACCATAATCCCCTCTCCACCAAACTTTACACTTGGCACAATGCAGTCAGGCAAGTACCGTTCTCCTGGCAACCGCCAAACCCAGACTCATCCATCGGACTGCCAGACAGAGAAGCGTGATTCGTCACTCCAGAGAACACGTCTCCACTGCTCTAGAGTCCAGTGGTGGCGTGCTTTACACCACTGCATCCGACGCTTTGTATTGCACTTGGTGATGCAAGGCTTGGATGCAGCTGCTCGGCCATGGAAACCCATTCCATGAAGCTCTCTACACACTGTTCTTGAGCTAATCTGAAGGCCACACGAAGTTTGGAGGTCTGTAGTTATTGACTCTGCAGAAAGTTGCCGACTTCTGTACACTGACCCCGCTCTGTGATTTTACGTGGCCTACCACTTCGTGGCTGAGTTGCTGTAGTTCCCAATTGCTTCCACACCGTGGAATATTTAGTAGTGAGGAAATTTCATGAATGGACTTATTGCACAGGTGGCAACCTATCACAGTACCACACTTGAATTCACAGAGCTCCTGAGAGCAACCCATTCTTTCATAAATGTTTGCAGAAGCAGACTGCATGCCTAGGTGCTTGATTTTATACACCTGTGGCAATGGAAGTGATTGGAACACCTGAATTCAATGATTTGGAGGGGTGTCCCAATACTTTTGGCAATATAGTGTATATATGTGAAAGCAGATGAGTGAAACTAACAAGAGATCATACCAGCATGAGATTGATGTTGAGATTGAGGATCTGGTGACTCATGTCCACACTGAAGTTGTGGCTGAAGTGATCTCGCAGATAGGTGAACGCTCCAGCTGAGCACTGAAAGTGCGTGCAAGATACTTTCATTCCCTAACAGTGAAGAGAAGAGTGAGAGTTAGGACCCTAGAAAGAAATCCTTTTACTGCAAATTGCCGTAATTAATTGTGAGTTCCAGACCAGTAAAAAAGAATTTTATGAAATCTCAGACTTTTCTACTTAGTCACAACCTCCCACAGCACACCCACAGACTATCCACAATCTGTTCGATGATAGTCAGATTTATGTTGCTCACAAAACTCTAAAACACTTTCTCAATCTGGTGTCATGTAAAATGGCTGCATGTTAATGTACCACTATGAAATACCACTGTTCCTTTCTGTTATTTGTTATAATTTTACTATTGGAATTGTCTTGAAGTCTGCATGAAATGGATATTCACACTATTTTCTCAATACATTTTACTGATCTTATTTCAGCCATGCATGTTTAATTTTTTTTAACTTCCTTTTTTGAGCTCAGAATTTTCAATAAAAATGTCATATGACTTGCCGAAATTCTAAAACATTTAATCTGCTTAAACTTGACCCTTTCTAGCAATCAACTGCAAGCATTCCAATCTGACTCCATCCAATCAACAATCGATAAGTAGAAACAATCCCCCACCCTACATTTTTTCTTCTTCGATAATCTGTTTCAATTGTATATACGTCACAATTCAGAAGAAAATATCTGATGCTAATTCTGTTACATTGCAACTTTAACAATACAGCAAAGTTTGAATTTTCCCCAAAAAAACATAAATATGTTTATTTGTGAAGAATTGCTGAAATAGAAATAATCTCTGATAATGTGAATATTTCAGAGTTGAACCAGCAATTCCGACATGATGTGCGCACTGCATTAAATCACATGACGTCCAAGCTGTGTCTTCTGTAGTTCAGCTCACCTCTTCAGACACCCTGTTGTCCATGGCTCCCAACATTGAATGGAGTGCTCCTACAGCATGGGAAACATGACTTGAATCAGGAAACAAGCCTGATCTTGAACAATACCCTCTTCTCAACAACACATTAGTTATTTATCGCAGACAATGCAGTCATTGACTAGAGGAATAATACGTATCAGTTTAGTACTAACTCACCCAAATTATAAAGGATGCAAGCCTGCTCATAGCAGATGTCTTCATGGGTTACTGTCTTTCCAGAAAATATCTCTGTCCTATATATTAAACAAAAAATGTGTAAGAGGAAGACGAAAGGAAGTACACAAGGGGGAAGTATGATGGCTGGTTTGGAGCCCTCACCAGGAGATAGGGACAGCAGCTTCCTGCCCCAATCCCAGAGGCACACGACTCTGAAGATAATGCAGCTGCCCGAAGTACTTCCTTAAGGTACTGCAGCCCTCAAAGTCTCGTGTGACATTCACTGCACTCTAGAAAGGAAAGAAAATGCAAGGAATGTAGAGAAGGTATGACCATAGACTTTCCGTCTGTTGCTCAGATAGATTTTCAGTGAAGACACATAATGATTAAAAATATATCTTGAATGCACTATAAGACTCACCTGTCTGAGTTGCTCCAGTTTCTTCAACTGCTCATTATAATTGTCAGGATCTTCCCCATAGTTCTTCAGTATGAACTGAGAAAAGGGAAAAAGAAGTTAGCAGAGTTACAGCTCAGCAGATAAGGATTGGTAAATAGTAAACGATTGCACTGGTAAATGAAAGAAAGCTAAATGTAGTCTGATCTCCTTGGCCACAAACAAGACCATTCAATTCAATACAATTTAAAAAAAAAAAAATCTAATATTTGGTATATATGGAGTTTACAATTGCTTATTTGATTAGTGTCATGTATAATCTTAAATATTCCTATTTATTTTATGCCATAACTTTTCTTTGTTTTACATTTTTTTAAATACTAAAACTTTGATTTTTCCAGAATTAAATTAAATATCCAAGAAAAATGAAATATGCACTGGTGATTGAAAGAAACAAAGCAGATAAGTCTTCTTATCTTTTTAGCCACTGAATAGACCATTCAACACAATTTATAAAAAAATCATAAACTGTTTAAATTATTACACAGTAAAGAGACACTGACAAAAATAATCAGGCTTTATGATGGAGCCTAATGATATTCTGGAGCAGCAGATCCTCTGCTTCACTAAAATATCATAGAATAAAATATAATTTTGTTTGCATGCAACACTATCAATAATTACCATGCATAAACATAAACAACCACCTTTAAGAACCTGAACCTGCTATTTATACTTTGGCCTAGTTTGTTAGGATAACAACATGTGATAACTAACATGTATGACGCAAACTAATAAAAATCCCTGAGTGCTGGGAAGAGGTGGAGGATAAGGAAGCATGTTTTGTTTTTGTTTGTTTTTTTGTGAAGTTTAATGCATTAATATAAACATTTAATACAGTACGACACAGAGAGTAAATTTTAATGTATCCTTCAAGGAGGGACACTGCAGTAATTGCAGAGAAAACAACAATGATTATACTTAGAAAACATGCAAACATGGCTAGTGGTGTGCCATTCCAACTCATAAGATAACATGGCAGTGTTTAGGTTAGTGATATGTTCTGATATTTGATTTGTTAAATGACAGATTATGAAGCGTAATTCACAACATCTACTGCAAAAAAGGTCAAAGTTAATCATGTTTATCTTTTCAAAACCTTCTTTAAACTCTATTTTGCTTGAATTAAATGTGTTATTTACTAACTCTTGTGTCTTGCAAAACCCATATGACTTTCTTTTTCAGTGGAACATGAAAAAAATTAGTAATTTGTAGTAAAATGTCTGTTCTTTTTTGATACAATAAACGTGAATGGTGACCACGGTTGTCTAAAAAGATTTTCATTATATATAGTAGTTTAAATGTCTCTGTACGTTTCTCACAGAAAGCTATAATATGGCTCTAGAAGATTCGGAATAAAGCACAAGAATTCTTTAACCATTTCTATGATGCTTTCTTGTAATTTTAGTGTTGGACAGCACCAGTCCCCACCCACTTTCATTGTATGGAAAATATAAATATGAAAATGATATAGAACATATCCTATTGTGTTTGCAAAAGACACAAGACTTGTAAAGAATCGGATTTGGAATGACATCTGGTTAAGTAAATAATGGCAGGCTTATTTTGGATAATGGGATCTTTAGTTGAACTGTTTCTTTCAGAAAACAGAATCGCTCACGTAATAACTTAGCTGAAAAACTAGGCCCAGGGCTAAAACTTAAATTTTGTGGCAGATCACCTATATAAAACAGGCTGTTTTGTTTATTTTCAGTGTGTATAAGAGCAATGACAGTAGTGTGTGATTCGATCAGGCCCGTGTGGTCCCTCACCTGTTTGACAGACGGGCTGAACTGAAACTCTCCAGCCTCCTTCAGATCCAGCCAAATCATCGGCATTCGCGGCACGGCTTCCATCGCAGCCGCCGATTTCGCTGAACAGACTAAAGTAGAATAGTATTATAGCGTTCAAGTACTTGGAAAGATACCTGCGGAAGTATTATTTTGAATTTTACAGCTCTAAACGACTGTGTCATGTCCCCATTTACATCCATACAGGAAGCGATTGCAGCCTCGGGAAGTGACGTCATGAGATCTAAATTCTGACTCTGGGAAATGTGGTTTTGTGGTTCTGTGCTAAATTGTATTGTATCTACAGATGTGTTAAAGAAAAGAAAAAAAAGTACAGATAAGATTACTGTCTCAAATTTTGAATTAAATATCAAAATATCAAACCAGAACATACTTTATAATTTTAGAATTTAGGTTGTTTAGTACACATTTACCAAGTCATCTCAAGGGCAAAAAGTGTCCCTATTACCCTGAATTCACCTCTGCATTTACAAAATATCTAGTCCAAACATACAGTTCATACTCATTTAGCCTACTTAGAAATAAATAAAAAGTTAAAGTTAGAATTTTTTTTCTTCCTCTTCCCCTTATAGCGTTTGTATTGGTACCTGTTTTGCAAATACAGAAACTTTAGAGACTTTTAAGATCATTTTCATTCTCTACTTGCCTTTTTTTTGGTCCTTATTTGGGACCATCAGCACTAAGGTTATTAGGAAAGAAATGGAAATGCCAGTGTTTGTGTCTGCAACTTCTTCTTTTATTCAGTCTTTTTTCATACAGTGACATAAAAACATATTTTGTAAGTAAATAACTGAAACAGTGAATTGAAATGCTACAAATTATTCTAATTCTACTGCCTGGTAAGAAAAGATTTTATTATGTCTTTTGTAAATTGTGTCAGTTGTTCATTCCTTCTCTAATGATCTGATTTAACTGATATCAGATTGCAATAAACTGAATATTTATTGTACATATAATGGAGATCAAAACTCAAAAGGCCACTAGTAAATTTGTTTCTGTTTTGTTTTCCTTCCAATTTTATAATAAAAGGTAGAACAGAAAACTTGTTCAGAATTTCTTAATATCTGGTCAAGTTCACATTTGCTTATTCGATTATTTTCATATAAATAGTGCAAAATCTTCAATATTTCTTATTTATTTATGCCGTAACTTTTCTTTATTTTACTTCTTCTTTTTTTTTTATTCTAAAACTTAGTTTATTTCCATGGTTAAATTAAAATTGTGGTCTCAGACCTTTGGATCCCACCATACAGTATTATTGCCTATTGATTCACTATATTCAATTCAGTTCAATTCACATTTATTTGTATAGCACTTTTCACGATACATATCGTTTCAAAGCAGCTTTAAAGAGAATGCATGTCAACATTAAAATTTAGATAATCTGGTATCGGAGCTGACTGTCCAATATATGTGGTTTCAGAAATGTACACATAATCACGCAGTTAGCTAACAAAGTAATAATTTATGTAATTTAATTTACAATCACTGTTAGCTGTTTAATTGAAGGTAGAAGCAATGAGCTCCTGGAAATAATGAATTACATATTAACAATAATTAGGATATATAGAAATTTAGGAATGTGCATGTTGATCCAGATGTTGCGTCATCTGAAGTCTCGACGTAATCTAGTCTAGACGTCATGAAAGCATGAACTATCTTTACTGCATCAGAAATAGATATTCCGTAGCTTAGCAATGTTTCTGAGGTAGAAGAAGGCTGCTTTTGTAATATAAGAAATATGATTTTCGAAGGACAAGTTGCTGTCTAATATAACACCCAGGTCTTTAACTGTCGAGGATGGAGTAACAGTACATCCTTCTAAATGCAAATTGTAGTCTGAGAGATTCTGTGTACAAGTTTTTGGTCCAATAAGTAATACTTTAGCCTTATCTGAATTTAGTAGAAGAAAATGACTAGTCATCCAATGTTTTACTTCTTTAACACACTCTGTCAATTTGGATAATTTTGAGATTTCATCTGGTCGTGATGAAATATATAACTGAGTATCATCTGCATAGCAATGGAAACTAATTCCATGTTTTTTTATAATATTGCCAAGTAGCAGCATATACATTGAAAATAACAGAGGGCCTAACACAGATCCTTGTGGCACTCCATGATTTACTGACATTATCTAAGATTTTTTTCCCTGTTTAAATAGACAAAATTGTGACAGTCTGACAGGTATGACCTAAACCACATTAATGCCTGTCCCTGAATACCAGTATAATTTTGTAGTCGATCTAAAAGTATTCTATGATCTATAGTGTCGAACACAGCACTGAGATCAAGTAACACTAGTATTGAGATACAGCCTTGGTCAGAAGCTAGAAATAAGTCATTTGTAATTTTAACAAACACAGTTTCTGTGCTATGATGAGACCTGAATCCTGAATACTGAAATTTTTCAAAGATAGCATTTTTTTGTTTGTTTGTTTGTTTGTTTTTTGTTTTGTTTTTTGCAAGAAGGAGTACAATTGGGAGCACAACTTTTTCTAGTATTTTATACATAAATGGAAGATTTGAGATGGGTCTGTAATTTGCTAATACATTTGGATCTAATTGTGGTTTCTTAACGAGGGGCTTAATAACTGCTAGCTTGAACGGTCTTGGGACATGACCTAGAGATAAAGACGAGTTAATAATATTGAGAAGAGGCTCTTCTGCTACAGGTAACAACTCTTTCAGTAGTTTAGTGGGTATTGGATCTAATAAACATGTTGTTGGTTTAGACGCAATGTTAAGTTTATTTAGCTTTTCCTGTCCTATAGTTGTAAAGCACTGCAACTGTTCTTGAGGGGCGATAATTGAAGCTGAATCATAAAACGCTTCCAAAGGTTGTATATTTACAATTGTATTTCTGATGCTTTCAATTTTCTCAGTAAAGAAATTTATAAATTTATTACTACTAAACTGTAATGAAATGTTTTGTTCTGGTGATGTCTGTTTATTTGTTAATCTAGCTATTGTACTAAACAAGAACCTTGGATTGTTTTGGTTATTTTCTATGAGTTTGTGGAGATGCTCGGCCCTGGCTGCTTTTAGAATCTTTCTATAACGGCACGAGCTGTCTTTCCATGCGATTCTGAAGACCTCTAAGCGAGTTTGTCTCCATTTGCGTTCTAGATTACGAGTTTCTCTCTTGATAGTGTGAGTAATACTGTTGTACCATCTCTCTAACCTTTTTTTAATCTCATCAGTGCAACAGTATCTAATGTACTAGAGAAAATGGTGCCCATACTGCTAGTTATTTCCTCAAGTTAATTTGTGTGTTTAGGTACAATGAGCAGCTGAGACAGATCAGGCAGGTTATTTGTTGATTTATCTAAAGTTGTAGGGAGAATTGTTCTACCTAGTCGATATCGCGGCGCAATTTGACAAATATCAGCAGTATACAGTACGCATGTTACAAGGTAGTGATCAGTGACATCATCACTTTGTGGTAGAATTTCTATATCGGTAGGATTGGCTTCATGTGATATAATTAAATCTAGTGTATGATTAAATAAAATGATGCCCCTAACACATCATTTGTATTGTCTACATGAATGTTAAAATCTCCAACAATCAGTGCTTTATCAGCGTTGACCAATAGGTCTGAGAGAAAGTCTGCAAACTCTTTTAGGAAATCAACATGGGTCCTGGAGGTCTATAAACGGTAGCCGAAGCAAGAGATATAGAATGAGCCATACGTTTATGACAGTGAAGCCAACAATAATCAAAGAAACTTTCGATACATTGGAGATAAAGCTTAAAATTGTTCTCTTTTGATCAGTAATATTAATCAAACACATTCTGGAGAGTATGAATTCAGATTCATAACCAATGTGGCAGGAGGAATTTGGACAGGTAATCCCGGAGTGAATATTTCAGTACACGTTAAATATAAAAGGTTTATTCTGAGAAAAAAAAAAAGACTTCTTGATGCTTTTGTTGTTGCTGTTTTGTTTGTTTTTGCTAAAAGAATCTCTCAATTTTATAATGGTGCATTTTTCTTGTAAGATTTAAGGGTGTCCATGACCTGGCTGAGAAAAAAATGAAAGCATAATAGTTGGAGATTCTTTGAATCTGACATGTAAACTTAACTGCCCTGGTAATTTAACTGAGGTTCAGTGGTTTAAAAATGGTGAACTGATGCAACATTCAGACCCCGTCCTCACCTACAGCAGTGTAACTGCTAAAGACTCTGGGAATTACTCTTGTTCTTTGAGAAACTTTAAAACAACTGTATCTGAAGAGTTTAGAATTCACATTGAAGGTTGGTTGAACTGTAAACCTATTCTAAATATTTGAATTTCTACAATATTCATATTTGGAAAATGACAGATTTCCTTAACAGATATCCCTTTGTCCTCAATAGATGTCACTGGGTCCCCAACAGTTCTGGTTATTGTAGTGTCTTTAGTCTCACTTGGTTTCATTACTGCAGCTGTGATGCTTATAAGAAGGTAGGACATTTTGTTTTGCTTGTACTTGCACACACCAATGTATTATAACTCTTTCAGTGAGTCTGAGTGAAACATTAACTGACTCTGCACAATTTAGAAAGCACATATGAACTCTGGTGGGAAAAAAAAGAAAAGAAAAGTGCATTTGCATTTGCATTTTGTGTAGCTGCTAGAGAGTTTTATTATGTTGGTGAGGACCAGTGGTTAAGGCTTGAGACTGCAAAGTTGACTGCATGTAACCAAAAGAAATTGCTCTAAACTGCATCAGATCAGTTCATGCACCTTTCTGTTTGTTTGTTTTGTTTATTTATTTGTTAAAATAAATAATTACTTTTTAAAAATATTTTCTCATCCAAGATTTTTAATGTATCAGCAATATATATACAGCATTATATAATGCATGTCTGTAACATTTACTTTTTAAAGGAAAGCAGAAACTCAAGGAAAACCATATTTGTTTAAAAAAATAAATAAATAAATAAAAACACACACACACACACAAAGTATCCTTCTTATAGGGAGTAAAAGATGAACAAAAAGATGTTCTTAGTAAAAAAAAAAAAAATAAGAACAAAAAAAGTATTTTCATATTTAGCACTGTGTTAAGTTATACAGAAAATCATAACTGTATAAGGTCATAACTACCCTGTTGAAAGACATATGTTGTGTTTTGCATGCTGGTGTGAAGTTGTCCCAACCAGGCTTCTTAAAACTTATTTACCCAGCAAGCCTTGTTTTGTCAACCAACTTCCTCAGAAAAACCATTCTGGACATGAGCTGGTCTTTTTTTGAGGGTAGACATTACCATTTTTATCCCTAGGACACATTTTTTCAAAACTCTTCACACAGTTCTCATATCCAGCCTTTAGCTTGGCAGTAAATTCCATATTCAAAATGCACTAAAACTACCAAAGCAATTCATACATGTGTTACAAGCCCTCTTTCTAAGGTCTATGGGCAGGAAAGGAAGGTAAAAACAAAATGACAGGGAGAGAGTGAGAGAACTCCCATCTCCAGGTCCCAGAGCAGGCACACATTTCAAAGTAAAAAGATATAACGAGTTTTATTTGAATAATCAGGGGGATAAAAATAAAAAAGACAAAAGACATTATACAAATTTAAGTATACCCAAAGTATGTTGGAAATTAACATTTATTAATATGTTTAATAAATGAACATTTATTAAGTTTAATGAATAATAATTAAACAATAAACATTTATTAAACTGCTTAATAAATAAATAATTTTAAACCAGCCATATAGTCATTGGGTTAAATAAAACTGCCCAGCATGTTGGGCAACCCATTCGCTGTGTTTTACAAAACTCCACAGTCTCAATTACCAACATAAATCTTGGCCACCTCCACAACTCAGAAAAGTATTGAGAAATGTGTCCTAGCCATTGTAAAAAAACTGTAAACTGAGAGACTAACACCTGTAGTCTAGGTGATACATCTCATTTTTTGGATTGCATTTCATATTTTAGATACAAAATATACGTAGTAGAATTTTGTAAAATATGTTGAAGAGTTTTGTAAAAGTAGGTGTTATAGATATTATAAAGACATGTTGTTTGCCATCTTCTTGCTGTTAAGCTAAAACAGAAACACCCACAGTTTCCACAAACTTAGAGGAAACAGAGTATGTGCTGCAGGAGGTGCAATATGTATCTGTCAACATTCAACCCAAAGAATTGCTTCAAATGTGAGCATTCATTTCTAGGTCTGCCAACACAGAGCAAGAGATTGATTCATCCATCTACAGCACAGTTATACTTTCAGCAGTGAACATACAGGTGTGTGTGTGTGTGTGTGAGCGAGCATGTGAGCGTGTGAGCATGCATCCAGGCGAGGGAGGGAGTGAGGCCCTATTTACACCTGGTTTAAGATTTGTTTTGGTCGATTAGATTACAAGTAGACGAGGGAGACACACTCCTGTTTACACCTGGGGCCAATACCATGAAGCCAGTTTAGGTGGATAGCCAGGTATGTTTCAGTTTAGTTTGCCCCAACCCTGGGTTTTAGGCACCACAAAAATTGGCTCAGCTTTTAGGTGTGTTCCTCGCCATAGTACAGTACGAATGCGTTTTTGACTACCTCCAGAAAGTGAACAAGCTCAAAATGTTTTGGACCCCATTTACACCTGCATTTAGCATCGTCCACTTGTGATTGTACTGACAAAAACCAACATGGATAAAATGTGGATATGCAAAAAATTACATTTTTGCTGGCAGCCTAAACATAGCCCTAAACCTTTTTTTTTTTTTTTTTTTTGAATGGATGTCAATGGAGAAAAGGCTTCTCTACACTGAGTAAACCGCTTTTGTGAGGAAACAGAATGAATCGACTGCCTGTCCGCTTATCTTCAACATGTTTTGCGCTAAACATACATTTGTTGGGAAAGATATGTAGATTTTACTATGATAAAAATGTTATTTTATAAGAGAAGGCAGAAAAGGGAATGAGTGATATTGTATATTGTCTAAAGAAAGTAAAAAATACAGATGCTTTCTTTCTTTGGCTTTCAGGTTTTACCAGTTATGATAAGACTTGTGATAATAACTGCATATATGTATATATGCATATGACGCTGATATTATGCATTTTAATGAAATAATGAATAATTTAATTATTAATATTATGTTACATATGTTGTTTAATGAAAATAAAAAAATTAAGTGTTCTTTCTCTCGCTGCCAGGTTAGACTTAAATAAAAAGTAAATAAAAACATAAAATGATTTATGACTGTGCCTAATGATGATGATATAATGCTTTTTAATGAATGAAGGTGAATATATACAAATAATTTCAAAGAATTAAATATGTATTAAATTACAATTGAGTTTTTATTGTAATCTCAAACGTAGTTTAACGCACCCTGCAGTGACTAGTAATTTGAGATATTTGCACTCTTTTTTTCCACAGTAAAGCACATTCCACAAACAATGCAGTCCTACTGTACTAGCGATATAACACCAAACATAGAACATTATTAAGACCAACGCATTAATCCACAAGAAACTGGTTAACGTAAACTGTAACCAACTGTCATAAAACGGCGGGCACTGACGTCACTGACATTACACGATAGGCTGAGGTGCCTCACGTGATCCAAGTTAGCTGTTATGCTTTCTCCAGTGGTAAGAGATACAGACCCTCTCATCTGCCCAATATAATCTCTGGTCTCTGCTTGTCTGCAATGCAAAGGTAAATTAAGAACTGGTAGCCAGGCAACAGACAAGTGACCAATCCTGTGTGGCAACGTTAATGGCAACATTAACTAGTGTTTTCCTTATGCAGTGGCTTTGGCAGACTGGACCGGTCAACGTGAGACACAGAGTCACATGGATAATATGCTGTTACATCACTAGCCTATATTTTATTGAAGGACAGCTATGAAATGTAAGAGAGCAAGACTTAAAATAGCTGTTGATGTGAAGCAATAACATATTTATTGCTTGTTTAATATAAGTAATTACAAAATGAAAATTTTGAGTTAAGTTAACTTTTAAGTTATCTACTTATACTTAAGTTAATTCAATGTGAAGACCACATTAGGTGAACTTGATAAGTGTTACTCAAGCAAACTGAGGGAATGAGTTTCCTCAAATAATTTGAGTAGTCTTAACTTATTAGGGTTTACAGTGTACTTACATTTGCTATGCAAAATATCTAACCAAAGCATACAGTACTTGAGAGAAAATACATTTTTTTAAATGTTTAAATTTAAACGTTTTTTTAATTTCCTGCAACATGTTCTCCAACCAATATGCCTATATAGGTCATTTGTCACTTCCCTGAAATACGACCTATAGGAGCGTTTACTGAAGTTGCACTTCTATTGACAACAGGACACTTTCATTTTAATGCATTGTTCCCTTTTATCTGCGTCATATTTCGGGTTTCACGTAGCTCAATTGGCAGAGCACTGCAATATATAACAATATGCAATCATATGATCATGCGATCATTGATCCCAGGGAACGCTTGTGCTCATAAAGTGTATATGCACTATAAATCACTAAGGGTAGGTTTAGGGGTGGGGTGGTTGTAGTTGTTAAAAAAAAAAAGAGTTTTGCTAAATAGAAATAGGACAAATGGTGTAAAAAGTCCATACATTGCATTTAAATGAACACGCATTTTGATTGGTAACGACAGTCATACGTCATTTTATGACGACAGATGTAACACGACACTGTCATTATTTTTACGCCAGCTAGAGGGCGCAAGACTTTAAAACGTAAATATAGGTCGTAATAAGGTGCTTGAGAAATGACCTATAGGGTCGTGTTTTTTTTGGAGGACAGTCTGTTTTCCTCATAGCTTTGGAACATGTCTTACATATGTAGGTAGCAAAATAATGTTTAGAAACTTTTTCATTCTTCTTTCTTTCTTTTTTCTTTGCAATGTATACAATTTGGGAGGGTCTATTGACAGAAATGCAATATAATATACATAACTATGTTTTCATTGGTGTATAAAGACCTTACCTAATAAACTGTTATGTTTTTATTACCTTAGAAAGAGTCATTTATATCTACATGTCAAGTTTCTACAGCAGCCCTAAACGGACAAACACTCTTCAGAGCGTGTTTAGTCACTATGTTGTTCTTCTTCTAAATCATTTGTGTTTTTATTGTGCAGCTTGCATCATCATTACGTTGAATACTCATGGAGAAGAAGTAGTAGTAGCAAAGACTATAGAATAACACAAGACATGTCACTCATATTGTTTTGAAGGGGGGAAAGTGCAACACGCAATATGGCGGAATAAGTCCCACCGTCTAAATAAGAGCCAATCGCCGATTGGTAAAGTCATCGCTTCTCTGCAGCTGCCGTTAGAAGCTACGGTTCCTATAGAAACTGTCAGACGCGTGCCTCCGAAATGAGACACAAGATATGCGCATTTAGGATTGTGCATGCTGATTAGCTTGATCCAGCCTGAATAAATACCGTTTTTTTTTTTTATTGTCATGATTCGAGCATTTAGAAACAGTTGTTTATGAGACAGTTGTTTCATTGGTGATTTCAAATATGAAATTTAATTGAAAGCTTGGCAAACAGCTTTGGAGAATTTGACATTTCCCCATTCAAAGAGATCGGAGCTGCACTTGCATGCCCGAGAGGCGTTTCAAAGTTGGCCGCCGAGTGAAATGACTTATGCCACGGTCACACTAGAATTTGAATGTGCGAAATTTCATCGGATGCTGCATAGGTCATGATATGACATCATGGTCTACAGCGTCTTTTTTTATAAATGTGAAGTCAACATATATAATACATTCAAAATGTAAAAATATACAACCTACTCAACAAAAATATAATTCTTTTAATTCAGCCAAGAGGTCATGCCGGGAAAAATCGATCTTCTACTGGTCGCATGCTTCACATGATGCGAATTCACAGGTCAGAGTTCACCAAACTTGAACTTTGGAATGCAGCAAAATGTGAAACTTTTCGCACAAGCTTGCATTTCCGGTCTGACGTATTTGCATGTGTATGAATGGAAGTCAATGGCGTCCCAAAAGTGCAGTGTGACTGCACCTCTAAAAGGACTTTGGTACTAGTAGTCATCTGGTTTATTAAAACCAGTGATCGTTCTTTGTTAGAAGTAAGAAGAAACCTCATTGCTTGACTGGCTAACGTACTCTCTGCTGTCTCAGACGACATCTTTGACTTGTGTCACACGGCAAAGGTAGCTTCTCTATTTTGCTTCAAATGGGATGAGTAAGCACCGTTGGTTGCAGTTCACAACCTCAACGCTGCTAAAATTTACACACGGCTCCTTTAAGAGTATTAGAAAGGAAATAGAAATGTCAGTGTTAGTCTGTGCAACTTCTTCTTTCAATCAGTATTTTTTCATACAGTGACATAAAAACATCTTCTGTAAGCCAAATAACTGAAACAGTTATGCTGCAAATTATTCTACTTCTCTTGCCTGGTAAGAAAAGATTTTATTATGTCTTTTGTAAATTGTGTCAGTTGTTCATTCCTTCTCTAATGATCTGATTTAACTGATATCAGATTGCAATAAACTGAATATTTATTGTATACATACAATGGAGATCAAATCTCCGAGGCCACTTGTAAAAATGTTTCTATTTTTTTTCCCCCTCTAATTTTATAATAAAAGGTTGAACAGAATGTTTAGAATTTCTTAATAGCTGGTATATATTGAGTTCACATTTGCTTATTTGATTAGTAACATATAAATAGTGCAAAATCTTAAATATATTTAATATTTGTTAGTGCCATAATTTTTCTTTATTTTATTTTTTTAATTCTAAAACTTTATTTCCATGATTAAATGAAAAATCCTAGATTTTCAATGTGGTCTCAGACCTTTGGATACCATCATATCTCTATTATTACCTGTTGATTAATTATGTAAATTATTTCTTTAAAATGTCACAATAGATAACAATATATATAATAGATCTCAAGATATAGTTGAACTATCCCTCTTAATCTATACAAATACTCTGAATAAAACTGAATAAAGTGTTTTGTGCTCCAGGTGTTCTCACTCTCAGTGATAAGTGGAATGTGATTTATCCTCCACCGATCTGTGCTGCGAGGGGATCCAATGTCACTATTGCCTGTACATTTAAGTATCCAACTGCGCAAGTACAGCAAGTGCTATGGTGTTTAATGGGACCAAACTATGATATCTGTATGAATGAGCCATACGTTTATGACAGTGAAGCCAACAATAATCAAAGAAACTTTCGATACATTGGAGATAAAGCTTCAAATTGTTCTCTTTTGATCAGTAATATTAATCAAACACATTCTGGAGAGTATAAATTCAGATTTATAACCAAATCAAAAGATGTATGTTGGACAGGTAATCCTGGAGTGGAAATTTTAGTACATGGTAAATATAAAGGTTTATTCTGAAACCTTGTTGCTGATTTGTTTGCTAAAAAATCTCTAAATTTCATTATGGTGCATTTTTTCTTGTTTTCTGAAAGATTTAAGGGTGTCCATGACCAGGTCAAGAGAAAATGGAAGCATAATAGTTGGAGATTCTTTGAATCTGACATGTAAACTTAACTGCCCTGGTAATTTAACTGAGGTTCAGTGGTTTAAAAATGGTGAACTGATGCAACATTCAGACCCCGTCCTCACCTACAGCAGTGTAACTGCTAAAGACTCTGGGAATTACTCTTGTTCTTTAAGAAACTTTAAAACAACTGTATCTGAAGAGTTTAGAATTCACATTGAAGGTTGGTTGAACTGTAAACCTATTCTAAATATTTGAATTTCTACAATATTCATATTTGGAAAATGACAGATTTCCTTAACAGATATCCCTTTGTCCTCAATAGATGTCACTGGGTCCCCAACAGTTCTGGTTATTGTAGTGTCTTCGGTCTCACTTGGTTTCATTACTGCAGCTGTGATGCTTATAAGAAGGTAGGACATTTTGTTTTGCTTGTACTTGCACACACCAATGTATTATAACTCTTTCAGTGAGTCTGAGTGAAACATTAACTGACTTTAGAAAGCACGTAAGAGCTCTGATGAAAGTAAGTTTGCTATTTGTTTTGTTTATTCAATAAGGAATAATGAAATGATAACATTTTCTCAGAATCAAACCCCTTTTCTGAAGTCATTCAAGATTTTTAATGTATCAGCAAAATTGTGCTGTTTATAATGCATGTCTTTCACATTTACTTTTAGAAGGAAAGCAAAAACTCATGGAAAACCAAAGGAGGAAGGAGAAGAAACCCAGGTTTCCCATTACAGCACTCACCGAACAACTGTAAAGATATTTGTAAAACTTAAACATGTATATATAATGTAATTGTACATGTATCTTCTGTAGGGAGTAAAGATGACATGCATAATAAGAACAAAAACAAGTGTTATCATGTTTAGCACTGTGTTACACAGTAAATCACAATTGTACAAGATGTACATAACTACTCTGTTGAAATGACACTAACATGTTGTGTTTTGCATGCTAGTGTTTGTTTAACCACTAAGCCTCATTTAGTCAACCAACTTCATCAGAAAATACATTCTTTATGCTGAGCTTAGCTGGTCTTTTCAGAAGGGTAGGCATTAAATTGAACAAAAGATGACAGCTGACAACATGTGTCCCATCTTCTTGCTGTTAGGCTAAAACAGAAACACCCACAGTCTCCACAAACCTAGAGAAAGCAAAGGATGTGCTGCAGGAAGATGAAGTTCAATATGCATCTGTCAACATTCAACCTAAAAAACTGCTTCAAAAGTAAGCATTCAAGAGATACTTCACTAAACATTTCTCTGTGCTGTACTTAAATTTTGTAATCTGACCATTAGTTATGAAGATAATGCCAATCTTGTATGTCTATCTTGAAGTAATATTGATTGTGAATATGAATTTGTGATAATTTTACTGTAATGATTATCTTTATTTCTAGGTCTGCCAATACAGAGCAGGATAATGATTCATCCATCTACAGCACAGTGGTGAATGGTTAAACTAATACTTTCAGCAGTGAATATTCAGCTCTCTGTCTCTCTCTCTGTGGTGTGTGTGTGAGCAAGAGAGACAGAGAAAGAGAGAGTCTCATTTTGTCTACAAATAGTAAAATGGGGAGCAAAGGTTCACATGAGGAAAACAGATAATTAATCATAGTAAATTATGAAATATAAATGAGGGTGTTGGTGTATAAAATAGCTTTTGCTACAATTAACAATAGAAGTCAATGCCCAGATAGCACAAATATGTCTCCAAGATGTCTTCTAAAGCGCGCTTCATCTGAAAAACATCTGTTTTGTACAAACATCCAATAAACATCTTTTAAAAAGCAGTTTTACATATATTCTAAATCATAAAAATTTTCTAAATGTCTATTTGACATCTAACAGGAAACAGTCTTAGGCATTGCAGATAAACAAACACTCTAAAAAATACATCTTCCAGATGAAAACACACATAAAATAGATGTTTCCATGATGTACATGTGCTATCAGGGTGGAAGATCTCTATGATATAAAACCAACAAGTATAAATTTGTACAAATATAAATTTGTGTCTTTTGAAACTTTTTTGATTGACAAAAGCTGTAATGCCAGCTGTAATGGTTAGCATTAAGAATTGGGAATAGGCAGCTCAGAAAGCTCTCGGATAAGCATTTGCTTGATAAAACATTTTTTTACAAAATTACAAAAGAGTCTCCAAATAGGTTTTGTATATATTTTTAACATTTATTTACATATGATTTAACACTGTAAGACATACAGTTTTGTATATTATTTTGAAAGTTTTACTTTTTTCAAATACTTTTTTTTAATGGTGGTGAATTTAATTAATGTGCAGCTATGCATTGTTATAGACCAAATATGCATAATAAATATGTTGTGATATTTTAATTGGTCTTGTATTATTATTTTATCTTTATAAGCCTACATGATCCCATAATTTGATGTCATAATGCATCAATTTACTGATCAAGTTACAATGATATCCACAACCTGACTTTTTAACACATCAACTATATTTAGTTGACAGTCAACACTGTACATTAGCGCCATCTAAAGGAGAAAAATTCCGCTGCAATGTTCCCATGACAACGACTTAACACACAGGAAGTTCAGAGCAGTTGGTCGAACGAATTTCCGACCCACAGGTGAGGTTAGAAAAATCTATCAACTCTAATAATTATTTTTATATAAAATAGATAGAACAAGTGTGGTGAATTCGATTTTTTTGTTTCGTTGTTTTGATCATTAAATTTGTCAGGCGTGGAAACATGATGAAAAACGAAATTGTATTTGTGCAGTAATTTTGTTTTTGCTACGCATGTTGACAAAAAAAGGGTGGAAGATATGATGGAATCTTGTTTTAAGTCATTCTTATGACTCAAATGAATGTTGTTTATGTTGATTATACTCATTTTTAAATTCAGAAACTTATCAAACACACACACACAAAATAACGTCAAGAGACGTAATCAAGAGAGCATTTGTTGATATTTTCTCGACCTTTATCTCTTGAAGTTGGCTGCCCTGGATTCATGACTGAAAATGCCCAGATTTCGCGAACGTCCAGGCCAAACACACTGTCTTCCTTCCACACAAACATCTGACCTGAGCAGCCTGATAGCTAACAGATACATCATTCAGCAGAGACTCGGGAAGGGAAGCTTCGGCACTGTGTACCTTGTTAAAGACACAAAGGCAGTAGCAGCGGAGAGACTGTAAGTCCCTTAATACTTCTCGCCATTAATGTCCTTTATAGCAGTGATTCCCATGCAGTCTACTTCTAGGGGTTTAACTTTTCTCATACCACCCTATTTTAACCTTCTAATATATATATATATATATATATATATATATATATATATATATATGTGTGTGTGTGTCTCTCCACTGTAGTGGTCACCATGCATTTAGGGTTGCAATTTTTGGGTATGCAAAGAATTCTCCAGTAACAGTATTAACATTAAGTGGTATTGCATCTTACTAAATCCTGAAAATTTATATCCAAATTTAGTGATAAAAAAAAAAAAAAAAAAAAAAAAAAAAAAAAATCAATTCAACATAAAAAAAAAAACGTTATATTTTTCAAACATGTAGTCAGTTATTGGCACTTTTGAGTGGCATGTGCCACTGAATGTCATGCAATACCAGTGCTATTGTATGTTGTTGATCACATAAACTGCCCATTCTAGGAAACGCATCAATCACTACAAACAAAGCCAAGTTACAACCTAGTCTAGTTTTGACGTAAATGTCAAAGTTACAACTTGCGCACTACTAAATATTTTTGTGTTGCACCATTAAACTTAGTTGAAGCGTAACTCTACGTATACACTAAATATTTACGGAAACCTCCTATCAGGAGTAACGGTTGGAATAAAATAGCTGACTGACTGAACTGCATCAATAAGCTCTTGTTTTACCTGACAGACTTCATTCTTTAAACATATATGATGCTGCTGACATTTAAACTCTCTTATATTTTAAGAAAGAGAACATTATGTGAAAAGACTACTTTGTTAGCCACTAGGGCTGTGAATCTTTGGGTAGACAGCGAATCGATTCGATTCATGATTCATAGGTGTTCGATTCGATTCGAGAACGATTTTTGAAAATTCAAAACGATTCACATTAAAATTTGATGCGATTCGATTAATTGGATTCGATTCTGCATTTTTATATGCATTCATAAGATTATTGAAATGCTTTCCCCAGTGTGTCTTAGTCAGGGTGCAAATTACACAGCAGCCTTCAGGAGGTCAGCTGGCCACACTATATGACATATGTATTGCTTTTCTCACCATGTCATCAACTATCTGATATTCCGATTCTCAAATATGTGCAAGTGAGTGTTTTGTCATTTAAAAACCTATTTAATGACCTTGATCTGAATATATAATGTGAATTCATCCATTTGTCCTGAAATACATGTGGCCAGTGAACTGGGAGAACAATAGAGTGAGTGAGCGATTCACATTAAAATTCAATGCAATTCGATTAATTCGATTCTGCATTTTTATATGCATTCATAAGGTTATTGAAATGCTTTCCCCAATGTGTCGTAGCAAATTACACAGCAGCCTTCAGGAGGTCAGAGAGTAAGGGCAAAAAAAAAAAAAAAAAAAACCCTTTTGTTCATTGTTAATGTTGGTTCATGTTAGTTATAATAATGCTACATAACTTTATTTTAATAGCCTAAAAATTGGCATTTGTAGAAATGTACATAAGCCAAAATTTTAAAAGTATTGTTAGTTCTTTATACTAACGTTATAAGTTACTTACACAATGCGTATCTGATATGAATAAACGTCGGCAAATTATATTTGAATGGATTGTTATTACTGCTTCCATAGACATCAGTGTATATTTCATTGGCTGTTGCGTCGCGACACGTGACACCACAGGATATCGAGCCGGCCGACAGCTCCAGATATTTAGCATGCTAGATAGTTGTCTGGCGAGGTGATTTGTCCCTATTTGATGTGTCATGAGTAGTTCACACATAAAGATTGGCGAGTGCCGATCACCCGCTGATTTTCCCCTGATCACAGCCCGACCTGTCGGCGAGCTCGTTAACTTGCAAATCGGGCTTAAAATCCTGTAGTGCAAACTTGGCGTAACGCAGTCACATCCATTTCTGAAAGCATGCTGCACTGCTATAGCAATTGCTGACCAAGTATTTTAAGTTTTAGCAGCAAGCTCATTGGCTGTACCCTATAGATAATGATGTGATTGCAAGCAGATTGAGTTAAGAACCTATCAGCCTGCGCCATCTAGAGTTTTATGACAGAACTTTGTATTTATGACCACCAATCTATATAGTATCTATATTCTTTTGTGATTTCAAATGACTGAATAAATGATAATGCGAATAGAAAAAAATGTGTTGAGTTATCAAACTCAACTGTGCATTTACAATATGTATTTAAATACATTTTTAAAAATTATATTAAAAAGAAACTTATAATAACTCTAGGATGTAATAAACCCTATGTTGAAAGCAACTTATTATTAATTAAATGTCATTCTGTGGTTAAGTGCATATGTCACTACATTTACATAAAGCTCCAGCAGACAGCGGCATGTGTCAGGATATTGGCAACATATGGCAACATGCTCCGCAACAATGTCAGTGGTACGTGACGCAATCCATCAGCATGTCACAAGTTTTAGTGGAACATGCCAATGACAACTGGATATGGCACCGAATGTGCCACTAAGCGTATTCAGAGAGGACTGGTGGGAGTGCCTTGGTTGGTATTATTAGAGGGTTGATCTCCTACTTTGTAATAATTTATGTAAAGTTTTTTTGTGTGAAGGATTTAATGAGTTACTCATTATTCCAGATGCATCCTCTATGTGAGAGAAAATATGTGTATATTGTTGAAATAATTTAAATTATGGCAATATTGAAATTGGTCTTTAGAATTCACTTCTCTTCTCCGGCCACCTGAGAGCAGCATTGGTCTTTGTAACTAATAATCAGTCAGTAACGAATAACCAGGGAATGCTTCATGTTACTATCAGCACATCTCTTATTCTTTATGGTCATAAATGGTGCAAGATCAAACTCTCTATTATGTTTTCATTAGAGAGCAATATTTATTATTTTAAAACTCTCTTGCTTCCAGTTTTCTTGAAATCCAGTTTTCATTGTTAGTAATGTAAATATTTATTTTCCAGTATAGGTGCATTTTTTTTCTCAGACAGAATAAATGACCTGTCACTGGTATATTAGCTAAATTAGCTAAAGTCTTATGCGATTTTTCAAGATTCTCATAGCTTTTTACATTCAAATGTTAAAAGTCCTGAGGGAAGCTTCGCTGGTATCATCTGGAGGATGTGTTGTGAAATATGTGAAGTTGATTTATTGCTTTTGTAGAGGCCTGCAGTCTTAAACGGGCAGGTTTGTTTTCGAAACAGAGATAAGAAAAGAAAAAAGGAAATTGTGAGTCATTATTCCAGGAGGCATTAGGTGCTTTGGTGATCATGGCAATATTACATCTTACCCAGATTCAGTTCACATGTAGTGAAGCTCCCACAGTAAATTAAAACCAATGAGTCTTAGTTTATGAGGACATTGCTCTCAAAAGAGAACAAATATTTGGCTGTGTCAGTTCTACATGGATTTATCACATGGCTCTTGATTCTGGTGCCAAATGTGTTTGTATAATGAGCACTAAGCTATTAAACATTTTCATTTGAATGACATCTCTTATGCTCACCAAGGCTGCAATTTTTTTAATCAAAAATGAAGTAAAAACACTGATATTGTAAAATATTATTACCATTTTTAAAAACTTTTTTGTTTTTTTAAATATATAATTTATCCCTGTAATGACAAAGCTGAATTTTACTTTAGTTTTCAGTGGTCATATGATCCTTCAGAAATCATTCAATGTTGAAAAAAATTTTTGTAGAAACTGATGCATTTTTTTTTTTTTTTTTCAGGATTCTTTGATGAATAGAAAGTTCCAAAGGACAGCATTTATTTGCAAAAGCACCATAAAAATATCATAGGTGTATTTCAAGTCTTCTGAAGTTATATGATTTGGAGCTGTATGGGCCATCTTAGAAACTGCCATTAAGATGAATGGGATTGCTAACGGATAGTTTCATCCGTGTATTATAGACCTTGAACTGCAGAGCTCTGTCCTGTTCACCCTATCTGGGTTTATTTTGCTTTTTAGACCAACTGATCACATATTATCCTTCACATATTGATTTCAACAGTTTTTGGTCTGTGAGTTTATAATTAGATTTATAAACCCAAAACAAACTACCTGGAGGAGAGCCATTTACAATGCTGTCTTTTCATTTGCTTCTTTTCAATCATCATGAAATCATATTCTTATTTTTTTTCGCAATATTGCGGTTTTTATTACAAATGATTTATCCATGGACATCATCATTTTTTGAATTCATGTGCCCTTATATAATCTTTAATCAAAATAACTTCTCTTCTCTTCTCTTCTCTTCTCTTCTCTTCTCTTCTCTTCTCTTCTCTTCTCTTCTCTTCTCTTCTCTTCTCTTCTCTTCTCTTCTCTTCTCTTCTCTGTTTCTTGAGGGCTGTACAACCTGTCACTCACATGAGATGAGATTGCAACAATAGCAAACCACAACGATCCAATCAATTCCCAATGGACACAATCAAGTCCCGTCCTACATTTTTGTTTGTTGAAGCCATTTCTCTCAGATATACGCCACAATAAGCAAGAAAAGACTATTGCAACTTCCGTTTCATGGTGACTTTAAAGGGATAGTTCACCCAAAAATGAAAATATTGTCATACTCACCCTCAAGTTGTTCCAAACCTGTATATATTTCTGTGTTCTGCTGTACACAAAGGAAGATATTTGGAAGAATGTTTGCAACCAAGCAGATCTTGCCCCCCATTGACTACCATAGTAGGGGGAAAAAATACTATGGCTTAACTGTTCTCTCTGTCTTTCACACTTGGCAACAGCCTCTCTGTGAAATCCATATCAAACAAAGAGATGGAACTGGAAGCTAGAGAGATGCTGGTGAAAATGGAGGCCAATTAGGAACAGCTCCACACTTTAGCTGCCTTACAGGCGAGTGGCGTCATGCTATGGGTTACTGTTCCTTTAACCCTGAGCTTTCTGCTTGTTAGCCCATCGCAGCTGTTCGCCAGCTTCTGACCCATCACATGCAGAGTGTTGGCACCAAACCTGAATGACCACCACACCTCCTGTCCCTTTCTCTCTAGCACACTTATGCACCAGTTCTCCTTCCTTAGTCTTTTCTCAGCCTTAAAAAAATCCTGCTGGGTATGTGTTTTGTTGTTATTGCCTCAGTAGCTCTTACAGTGCTATGGACTCCTTTGTTTCTTTGTGAGAGCCAAATGTCAGTGCGGGGCGCTGTGAACTGACACTGCTGTACCCCTTTCCTCCAGCTGGTTTCTCACTGGGCTTTATTAGTCCAGACAAATGACTTCCTATTCTGGATTTGCCCCAAAAGTAGGGCTCACATCCTGTGGGTCCCTCTGCACATCTTTCCAAAAAGCCACTGCTTCATCATTTGCTTAAGCACTCTATTTGTTGTCTGGGTGGAATTTTTATAGGCAGTAGGGCTGGTATTCGATTTTGATTTGACCTAGTTTGATTCAATATTGATTAACTGTAGCCTATCATATACAGTACATTGCAAATTTCCTCAAGGAAAAAATATGTCAACTAATGCTGTAAACTAAGGTTAAAATGAACTGATTTGTAGGCTTTTGTAGGCTTTAAAAAAAAAAAAAAAAAAAAAAAAAAAAAAAAAATATATATATATATATATATATATATATATATATATAAACATTTAAATGATGGCTGTCATAAAAATATGACAGATTTATTCAAACATACATTAAATATCAAAAAACAGATTAAGTAAAAATACAACGATTATGCAAAGTATTGCGTATATTTATCAAAATGCTCCTCTCTAGAGTGCATTATTGTAGCTGAGTTCTTAGACATTGAATGGGTTTTCTGGGGTAAATGTGATGTTACATGACATTGTTTACAAGCTGCCTTTCTGCGGTTGAAACACTGATTGAGCAAATACATGAGACATGATACCGGTTTCAGTAAGTTGTACTGTATCTTTCAACATACCTTCTGATGTTCATTCATGCTTATTTTGTGCTGTAACTAGTGCGCTGCCGCTTCGCTTGATCTGACACACCACAATAAAGAGCGCCAAAAGAGCGTATTTATTGTTTGAATTTCGTAATAAAATTGACAGAATTTGAAAGCGGAGATATTGTTTCAGATTAGAAGTAGCAAAGTACAGAGTTTATTGCGACTCTTTGGTTTGCTCTACAAAATTTTGTTCGTTAATCAACTGAAAACAGCATTAACTGAAAAATCGATTATTGGGATTTGAGAATCGATATCAGTTCTTCTAAATGAGATTGGATTAAAATTGAGAAATTAATATTTTTAACCCAGCCCTAATAGGCAGATGATGATGTAAAGCTCTAGACACTGTAATTTTTGGGGCTGTGCTTCTTGCTTATTTGTGATTTGTAAATAATGTTGCCCTTTTTATCTACTTTTTATGTACAATATGAAGTCCCTCATAACACATTTTAAGACACATTTGTTTTACACTTGTCTTGGCATGTTTCATACCTCTGGTCTGTTTGCGTTCACACCTCGTTTATCACTTAAAAGTCACATAGAGACTTGCAGTATACACAAGTCATTTGGACTACTTTTATGATGCTTATTTTGTCTTTTTTGGAGCATAAGAATGTAAATCACCATCTACTTTTTTGCATGATAAAAGAGCAGCTGAGACATTTCTTTTTGTGTCAGAAGAAATACAATAATATGGGGTTTCAATTATATGAACCATTTCTTTAAGATTTCAAATATATATTCAGTGTGACACAATCTGTGTTTTATCCAGATGGGGAGCCATTTTGAGAAGTGTGACCTTTACACAAACATCTTTATTAACAAAATGAATGTGAGCAGAGAAGAGCAGCCTGTCATCTGCTCTGGCGTTCATTAATAGTCTCACAAATGTGCCAAAAGTACCACTGTGGGTGCTAGGGATTTCCGAGTGGTGTTGTATTCTAAATAAATCCATATACTTATGGAACAAAGAAGATTATAATAGCAGGCTTGTCAATTAAACACCTGGTTTGGTTGAGCTATCACAATTCATATTGTAAGGAATAATTATTCACATAATTAATCCTCATCAGTGTTATTTTAGTATTATTTTCTATAGGCTACTATTATAGCATTTATTAATATTTTTAATTAGCTTTGTTTTATATATTTTTAGTTTTAGTTATTTTGTTGTGTGCTTTTAATATATCTACATAGCTTTATTTGTTATTTCAGTTTTAGTTTTTAGTAATATTCAAGCTTTGAAAAGAACACACAAGAACCAGTGGTAACACAATACATTTGAGTGACAACAGATCGAAATTTGTTGATTTGAAGTCTGGGGTTCATTTCCCAAAAGCATTGTTAGCCAACTATGGTCACAAGTTACCAACATAGTTCAATGATTTGGTGTTTCCCGAAAACAATAGTTCCAACTAACATTTGCAAACCGCACCGCAAACTTGGAACTACAGCTCTTGAGCTGTGGTTATAAGCATAGTTTCTTGTTAAACGACACGTGGACATGCTTATGGACACAGTAAACAAGCTAACATTCAGTGCGTTCTATATCTTTCATTCTATTTAAATATATATACAGTTAAATCTGTATATTTTAGTGTGTCAACAATCAGTGCGATTTTTGAAGATAGAGCTTGTGCGTAAAATGCACAGTGATGTTTTGGGTGTGGATGAATCAATTAATTCAAAAGATCGAACTCAAACGAATCACTCATGAAATCTCTTGAACAAGGAGATTTTTTGGTGCATTTGATATTAGTCAGATTTTGAATGGTGAAAACAAATGGTTTGTTACCTCCTTTGTGACTGGTGATTTAATCTCTTTACCTCTTGACCCCTCATGTCCCATTGACACGAGTATTTCAATTTTAAATGAGCAATAGGTGTCTCTATTACAATGTTGCAGTCACTTAAAACAAAATATTAGTAAAGCGGATCTGGATCTTTCTGAATATCATTATATTCTCCTCTCAGAGGCCAGAGGGAGCGTTTCTATCCATTTGGCACTGCTAGCCCACTTTCAGCTTGTCCTCTGTGGATTTGCCTGTCAGACAAGATTCCCTGGAGACTCCTGGCAGCAGTGCTTATTTCTGCTCACCTCATGATCCAGCTCTCAGTTATGCAACCTCCCACTTGAGTCCAGGTCCACCAAAAATCTCCCAATTTGTTTTTAAGTGCCCAGGCTCTCGTATAGACTGGTCTCCCTCCCTCTCTCTCTCCCTCCCTATCTCTCTCAGGCACTCTGTCCTTTCCTTGCACACCACTGCATGACAGATTTGGGTCTTTCTTGGTCAATGCTGCTACATCTGTTTGATTCCAGACCTTTAAACTGGTTCATTCGCTGACCTGGTTCATGTATCATGGGAATTTTCTCTCAATTTATTTTTTACATTACACATCATGGTAATTGCAACGGTGCCTTTTAAGGTTATCCGACCTTAACGATACCTATAAAAAAGTAAAATATTTTGCCACATTTAGAGAGAGTTGCTCAGTTAATGGTTGATGATAAACATAATCCATTGATATTGTAGCCAGGCATTTTCTAAAATTGGTATAATGGTGTATGTGATAATCTAGGATGATGTAATTATTTTCTGCAAAACCTCATCACAGATAGGGTGACGGTTGAATTTAGACCAAGGCTTTGGTTATATTAATTTATATTAGGATTATATTATTAAGGATATAGACTTTGAAAATGAGCAGGAGTCAGTCAACATTTATTGTATACTCATACCTGTTTCCTCTGATCTCAGGGTTGAAATATAATATGGAACCATGCAGGTTAAAATTGCAAAGGACTGTGGTTGGTTATTTGCTCAGCTTTCCTATATCCTTAAAATAGATCTTAAATTGCCTCTACGCCTCCAGAGAGAGACTAAGAAATGGGACATGAACGCGTGTTCAATTATTCACCACAGGAAATTTCAGTGATTGATGTTTTTTTTATCGATGATATACCGTTTTCCTTCTGAAAAGGTCTAGTTGAGCTTTTCTTTACATTCTTCCACAGGTAAAATGCCTGGAATTTAAATAAACATGTATTGTGAAACAATATAGTATGGTTAAAATTGAAACCACACATATTTACATTTAGGCTAAATTAAATTGATTTCTTATTGTGCTTATAAGGCAACCTTAGCAACACGACAGAGTTGTATATTTGTAGAACAGGTTTATATATCACTTCGTATAACATTTTTCATACTTATGTCACCATATTAGAGAGAACAGACACTCTTTTAGGTACCTGTATTTATCTTCAGAGATAAATGTAATATTAGGATAGTTGGACAGCAATATATTACTTTTTTCATCTCAAAGGAATTCAGATGACCCATATCTGTCGTTGACACATTTTTCAACTAGAAAATCTAATAAATTATGGAAGGGGTTCAATACTGTATTACAGTCTTGGTAAGAAAAATTAATATAGGCACATATCTGAAAGAGCTATCTATCCGTCATTATCTAACAGACTAGAGAATATTGATTAGCAGATGTTTACAATAACAAAATGAGAGTCAGACTGAATGAATTTTCATGTATTATTCATATACAATAGCAATAAGTAAAGAGTGGTCGTTTTCACTGCCACATGCTAAATGTTCATAAAATTTTTACTTTATTAAGCACATTTATTAAGTGCCATCTTAATGCAAGAAGATTAAATCCCTGACATCATTTCATCCTATAAACTGTAGGTTGATATTGATGATCAGTTGTGAATAGTTTAGTTCATGTAGTAATTGACTGGATACTTTACTTGAAATAAAGTGGATAAACACAAACATATTATTTTAGATGATGTGACAGCTTTATGGATGATAATAATATGTTGTTGTTTTGATCTCTTGTCATTATTTGGGTAGAAGCTTCTAATGTGAATCCATAATGCTGATCGAAACTGCTTTCCACAACATCAGCTTAACGGTTCATTAGATTGGTCTTGCAACATAATGCATTATAAAGGTATGTTAGCTCTAATGAGACATGAGAGGACATGGCCAAGACGAAATTAGATTTTCGAAATTAGACTGACCTGTCATACTTCAATGTAATGGTTCTCTCCATTAAAGTGAGTCTTGTTAATGTGAGCTTCAGAATGGTGTGACCTAGTGTTTGTGCCATTAAAATCATTGTTTGTTTATTTGAGCTTTTACATCACTTCATCAAGTTTACCATACTAGACAAACTCCATAATTTTTTTTTTTTTTTTTTCACAGAACACAAAGCTTCAGCTCTCCTTGGCAAGTAGCAATGTCCAATTCAGGAATGAATCATTCTTTTGTTTCAGATCTTTTCAATGAATCATTTGACATAGGTAGAGAGACAAAACATTTGCAAAACATTGGTGAGTGAACACAAAACTGGTAATGGAAATAATATGAGGAAAGGGAGGATTTTTTTTTATTAATTTTTGCAAGCAAATGCAAATTTTCCCCAAAATGTCGCTAGATGACGCCATACTTGCAAGTCCACTGATCTATATTAATATAAATATAGATCACTGGGCGAGTCACGGAATCCAGATAAGGTTTGTCCAAGAAGTTGCTACACTGAAAAAAAAACAATAAGTAGAATTTGCTCAATTTTTATTAAGTTTTTGCACAAATATATTTTTAAGTAAATTTCACACACATGGAAATTAAGTAAATCTACTTAACTAAGCTGAGTAAAATGAACAAAGTGAACAAGTACATATAACTTGGCTTGTTTTACTTAAAATTAAAACTTAATATAATTAAGTAAATTCTTCTTAATCTCAGTATCAAAACACTTTGAAACACTTTCTAATTTAAGAAAAAGGCAACCCAATTTATTGTTGATTATTTTGACAAAATCTTGTTCTTCCTCAGCAACAGGTTCACATAAATTACTTTCATCAACAATCAATTCAGTATCTTCAGATGCTCAACTGCTCATATCAAAATGCTCGAATTGATATAAAAATCAACTGTACCACTGTGTGGACTTAAAGGGTTAGTCCACCTAAAAATTAAAATTCTGTCATTAATTACTCACCCTCATGTTGTTCCACACCTGTAAGACCTTCGTTCATCTTCAGAACACAAATTAAGATATTTTTGATGAAATCCTGTCTGACTCCTCAATAGACAGCAACTTAACCAACAATTTCAAAGTCCAGAAAGGGACTAAAGACATCGTTAAAACAGTCGATGTGACTGCAGTGGTTCAACCTTAATTTTACAAAGCGACGAGAATACTTTAAAACAAACAAAAAACAAAACTAAAATAACGACTTTATTCAACAATATCTTCTGTTCTGTCATTCTGCTGCGTTCTTTACGTCAAGCACTTCCAGGTTCTACGTCAGAACGCCATCTCATTATTGGCCGGCTCTTGCGTCAACATCACACGAATGTGTCGTGCTGCTCGCGTGAACAGCTTCGGCCAATACTGAGCTGCCGATCAGACGTAGAACCTAGAAGTGCTGGACGTAAAGAGAGTCCTGCTAATGTGACCCCACCTGTATAGCACACTAGTCACATAGATGACTTTTGTGAATCTTATGGTAATTTTGCTTCCTTTTTGGAGCTTAAAAGCTCCAGTGCCCATTCCTTATTATTGTATTCAAAAATATGACCAGCACAAAATAACTCAAGTCATATGGGTTTGAAACGACCTGAGCCGCCAGTGTTAAAAGTATTTGAATGACACCATTAAGGAGTTGCTTTCTGCATCTTTAAAAACACATTAGCTATTAGGCCCGTGTCTCAGCTTCCAGGAAAACATGAAGAATGAGAGCAATCCAAGGCCAGCATTGAGCTGCTGAAGTGCACTTTACCTGTTCCCTTTGCTGTAATGATTTTCAAGTAGTAAGAGGAAAGAACAGAATGTAGAAGTAGAGAGAGGAGAGGTAAATGAGAGTTCTCCTTCAACGAGCCGAGAACCAATTTACAACAAAACCAGGAGGCAGTGCGTTCATCTCTGTTGGTGGTATTTGATTAACTCTCTTAAGGTCTGGAAATAAGGTCACTAAAATATGATTTTAAATCCCTCCTTTGTGTTAAATGCTCATTTGCATTTTTATTCTTGCTAAAAGCCGATGGGATTAAATTAGCCACTCTGAGCATTCCTTATTTGTCCCTTTAACTTGAATTATGAAGTGCATAAAGTTTGATCAGCAGACGTGGCGAACATATTTTGCTGCCAACTGGAGGAAAATTATTCTCCAGAATATCTCTCCAATTATCATATAGATCATTCTTAGTTTTTAAAAATGGCTTATGATCACAAGTCCTCCATTATTCAAGACCATCAGTTTTTAGAATTTAATAATGGCATGATAATTTATGCTTATTGTTTTTATTCAGATGGATTTTCTCAGATTTTTAAATTAGTCACAGCCGTGAGTGTCTTTCATCTGAAATGCATCAGAGGATGGCTGATTCCTTCTTTCTTCTCATTGCAAAGGGTCACATAGGCCAAAGCAACTTTCATTTTATCACTAAAAGCAGAATAATTACAATGAACCCTTATAATTTGTGAGCTAATGACAGACTAAATTTACAGTGTGGCCCTGGCTTCCCGATCCCTTCAAGCTTGAAAAGGTCAGGGAAAACAGTCTGTTCTTCCCTAAATGACATTTTTGGGGCCAGGCTACAGATGGTAATTAAGGAACGTGACACTTATATAAACACAATACATCTGAGCATTGGTGACAGGTTCCAGACAGTAGGAAATTGAAGAGAGACTGTGCAAAATTAAAGGCTGAACAGGCAATGAGATGAACAGTTTGATTTGGAGGGATCTTGAGAGAAAAACCCACAGCCTAATTCACTCTTTAACAACTTTGTTTTTATTTTCCCGGTTGGATTAGCTGTCAATCTAGTGCTTTCTGTCAAAGTAGAATGCTTGAATAGAATATGCACATACAAAATGAATAATGTGAGGAATGATGAATGCGACTGACTGTGGTGGACATTCACATTGTTCAATTTGTGACTCTAGTTTTATTGCTGTTTCTGTCATTTGATAAAGTACACTGCTGGTCAAAAGAATAATTACAATTTTTTTTTAATGTTTTTGAAAGAAGTCTCTTATGCTCTCCAAGGCTGCATTTATTTGAGCAAAAATACAGTAAAAGCAGTAATATTGTGAAATATTTTTATAATTTAAAGGATTAGTTCACTTCTGAATGAAAATTTCCTGATAATTTAATCACCCCCATGTCATCCAAGATGTTCATGTCTTTCTTTCTTCAGTCAAAAAGAAATTAAGGTTTTTGAGGAAAACATTCCAGACATTCTCTCCATATGGTGGACTTCAACAGGGTTCATTAGTTAACTACATTGGTTAACATGAACTAATAATGAACTGCACTTCTTCAGCATTTAACTTTGTTAACTTAGTATTTATCTTTGTTAATGCTAATTACAACATGTACTAATACAAGTTGTATTTGTTAACATTAGTAAATGCACTGTGAAGTAACATGAACAGCTGTATTTTTATTAAATAACGTTAACAAGGATTAACAAATACAGTAACAAATGTATTGCTCATGGTTAGTTCATGTTAGTTAATACAATAATTAATGTTAACAAATGAACCTTATGGTAAAGTGTTACTGAACTGTTTTCTATTTTAATATATTTTAAAATGTCATTATTCCTGTGTGATAGCAAAGCTGAATTTTCAGCATGATTACTGCTCAAGAAACATTTTTTTAATTTTTTTTTATCAATGTTGAAAACAGTTGTGTTGCTTAATATTTTTTTAGAAACTGTGATACACTACAATTCAAAAGTTTAGGGTAATTAAAAAAACTGATTCAATTGATCAAAAGGAAAAGTATTTAGGAAAAGACTTATAATGACTTATAAAGACTTCATGTTACAAACAATTTCTTTTTTTTTTTAAATGCTGTTTTTCGAACTTTCTGTTTATCAAATTATCCTGGAAAAATGTGTCATGGTTTCCACAAAAATATTAAGCAACAAAAACAATGTTTTCAACAATGATAACAACAATAATAAGACCCATAATGATAACATTATTGCGCACCAATAATAATTAATAATATTTGAGCAATCTAATGAACCGTTAAGCTGATGTTGTGGAAAACACATTTGATTTCCGAAAGATCTTTTGACACTGAAGACTGGAGTAATGATGCTGAAAATTCAGCTTTGCCATCACAAGAATAAATGACATTTTTTAAATATAGTAATTTTAAAATAAAATAATATTTCACAATATTACTGTTTTTATTATATCCGTGATCAGATAAGTGCAGACTTGGTCAGCATAAAAGACTTATTTCAGTGTATATTGCATGCAGTATTGAAGCATATTGAAACTACAAGCTTCTCTTACTGATGCTAAAACATTATAATTCAAATCAAGATATGTTATTTCTATTATTTTACCCTTTTCACTGTGGTTTATTGTGCAGGAAGGTGCTAAAAGAGATTCCTGTTGGCGATCTGAAACCCAATGAGACGGTCCATGCCATTCAAGAGGCTCAGCTTCTCTCTCAGCTGAATCATCCTGCCATCCTCAAGTTCCACACCAGCTTCCTGGAGAGAGACTCCTTCTGCATCATCACTGAGTATTGTGAGGTAAACTGTCTTCTTAGAACAACAACCTTTGGTCTCTAGTAGTCATAATAGGTCTGAAGCAAGACACATGATCTGGTCTTACAATGTTGACGTGTTGTGATCACATTATTAGTAAATGTCTTACTATGCCCTTGAAAGACACACTGGGATAGGAATACTATTTGCAGTGATGTCCTAATGAAAGTGAGTGATAGGGTCACTTCAGGAACATCCCTTCCCTTAGGGCTAAGCCTTTAGAAAAATGTACATATGACCGTTTTAAAGACAACATGAAATATAAATGACATGCTTCTGGTCTTCTTGTTAAGGATTTATAAGTGCAAAAAGTCATAGAGTAATAACTGGATCATTTTTTTGTCTTTGAATTTACCTTTGTAAACACATCATCACATTATGGAGGTAAAATGGGTTGCACACGCCATTTTGTTTTCTTCCTAGTCATAATTCTGGATTTATTTGCTCCTAACCAGCTTTCCATCACTCTACTTGCACTGTCCAGCTCCTCTTCCATCCCTGCAGAGCCTTTTATGCTTTCAGCGATGGATCAGAGATGCCGGGAACATCCCGACATCGGCCAGAGGTCACGTTCATCTCCTCTGCACCTTCAATCTCACCATCTGATCTTTTCATCTTTTCCTTGCTTATTAAGACATATCTGCAGGTCACACCGGTCTCATGTCATCTCTGCCCTATGCTTTGGAAGGCTTGGTCAGTGATTATTACATTTTGCAGGTCTCCTTTATCTGTTTCTTTGGAACACAGGTTGTTGTCTAGAGCTGCTTTGTTCCACAGTAAAAACTCTCAGTGAATTTAATGGACATTCCTATCCATTAAAATTCATGAATGAGATCTTTGCTTGTTTTTTCCTAAACAGCATTGAGGATAAATGGAGAGCAAATGAAGACTTTTGGTTTATCTGCTGCATCTTAGATTTCTGAGATACTAGGCTACCGAGTAATAATAAAATTCTGTTTTTTCTCGGTCTGTTTCCAGAGTTTTTGTTTTGTTTTGAACAGATATGCTACAGCAGCTCTATAATGTTACCTTGGAAGTGTGTTTCTTACCCTTGGAATGTTATGGAAATAGCTTGACATCATACTGATTTTTTTTTTTCTTGTCCAAATTGCTGTACTAAATTGATGTGTCAGACCAAGTCGAATGAAATTATTAGCCTTATTATAGACTTGTCACATAGTTTGAACCCATGTTGATCTGGACCAAATTTAAATTTTTTAAATGTCCAACATTTGCAAAAGTGAAAAGTCTAATTTAATTTTTGTAAAACTTTCCTCTTCATATCAAACATGACTATATGAGAACACAGCCATCTTAAATTATATGAGATTGTGAACTTGTTCTAAACCCAATCATGATTTTAAGGGGTAAAATGAAGATGGGCAAAAAACTAAATGGAGGCCATTTGAGTATAGTGTACTTGTCATGGTCAAGAAACCAGTTTGAGATGATTTGCGCTTTGTGATATTGCGTGTGACCCTGCTGGAATTAGCCATTAGAAGATGGGTACACTGTGCTCATAAAGGGATAGACTTGGTCAGCAACAATACTCAGGTAAGTTATGACATTTAAATGATGCTCAGTTGGTACTAAGAGGCCCAAAGTGTGCCAAGAAAATATCCCCCACACTATTACACCACCAGCAGCAGCCTGAACCGTTGATACAAGGCAGGATGTATCAACCCCCCAGCATAGTGTGGACCAGTATAGTCATGCTGTTCTCAAGCAAGTCCACCAGCTCTCCTGCTGGAGACCACCAACCAGAATCCCATGCTGGACCCAGCATGCAAAACATACCTTATGCTGGTGACCAGCAATGCTGGATTTTTCAGCAGGGCCTACCATCTGAATGTTCAAACAGAAAATGAGAATCATCAGAGCAGGCAACATTTTTCCAGTCTTCCGTTTTTTTTTTTAATTTTGTTGAGCCTGTGTGAATTGTAGCCTCAGTTTCCTGTTCTTAGCTGAGTGGCACCTGTTGTGGTCTTCTGCTGCTGTAGCCCATCTGCTTCAAGGTTGGACGTGTTGTGTGTTTAGAGATGCTCTTCTCCATACTCAGTTGTAACGAGTGGTTATTGGAGTTACTGTTGCCTTTCTATCATCTTGAATCAGTCTGGCCATCCTCCTCTGACCTCTGGCATCAACTAGGGATTTTCGCCCACAGAACTGCTGTTCACTGGATATTTTCTCTTTTCAGACTATTCTCTGTAAATCCTAGCGATTGTTGTGTGTGAAAATCGCAGTAGATCTAAATGACTCAGACCAGCCTGTTTGGCATTAAAAACTATGCCACGTTCAAAGTTCTTCCCCGTTCTGATGCTCAGTTTGAGCTTCGGTCAGAACTGTCAGTTTTTGGGACTGACAACCACATTTACTTACAGTTGTGAGTCTCAATGTCCCGTTCACACAGCAACTTACAGTAGCGTCTGGAACGCCGTCTGTATGAACGTGCAATGAAAGTCAATCCTGTATTCTCTTACTAGTAACCATAACAACAGTGACCAACGTAATATTAAAGATGGTGACACAAAACACCTTAGAAAAGTGTCTCTCTCACACTGTATGACGTGACAGACAACTAGGTGTCCAGTCCTGTTCCGTTCACACAGCGTGGAATTTCTGAGAATGCGGTTGTGAGTCGTGAAAATTTACGGGTGTGAGTTCGGTTATAGAATGCGGTTATCACCCCCATAAATAACCGTACTGTGTGTGAACGTAACTGTATTAGGGACTCAAATACAGGACTGACAACCGTATTCTGCTGCTGTGTGAATGTGGCCTAAATATATTGAGTTGCTGCCATGTGAGTTGCGTTGCTGATTAAATATTTGCATTAACAAGCAGTTGAACAGGTGTACTTAATAAAGTAGCTGGTAAGTGTATATTATTATTTTATCATTAAATTTTGTTTTATTTAAATAGTAAATACACATTATGGTAGTGTTTGTTGTACTGAATTGGATTTTTTACAGAAATCATTGGGACTGGATCATTTTCATCACTATATTACGATAATGAGAAAGACAAAAATGTATATATTTATAAGGACAAAAACCTTAATTATACCTTAAAGTTTTTAAAAACGCAAATCTGCAGGAGTTGAATTGATAGTTCATTTCCAAATTTCAAATGTCCAACATTCACAAAAGTGGATTTTATGTTTCTGTCTGTCAAACACGACTATATGAGAACACTGACATAGAGTTGGTGAACTTATTAATCTTACGAGTACTAAACATAAACATGTTTTTAATAGGAATGTTTTTATACTATCCAAGTTGTACAATATCATATGGTTTTGCCATCGCGCACAAATGATTATATGTCATGAGAAACTGTTTTACTTTCTGAGAAACTGTTTTCAGGGCGATACTGTAAACGAAGTTTAAAAACTTGTGAAGTGTGCCACATTGGCAGCTTTTGAGCAGAATAGAATGAAACTCAGAAGAAAATGAAACATAACAGCATTTTTATCAGCTGTTGATTCCACATTGTTTCTAAGCTGTTGAGAAATAAAAGATGACAGATGCCATAAAAACAGTTCTAATGTTGATGCTGCTTTGATTGTGTTCTCTGTGCTCTGGATTACTGCATGTCATGTGGAGTTGCAGCTCCTCATTTGTACATAGATTAAGGAAGATCCCTCCTGTGCTGAGCATGTGCATTGAGTTCCTTTCTCCTAGAAACATGGGATGAAGAATAGGCCCTACAATTGATCTTGTGTCTTTCTCGTTCTCAATGTGGCAAATCTCGCTCTGATCTACAACATTCGAATAAAGCAAGAAGAAAAAGCTTATGAACAGAATGAAAGCATATCTCTGCTTTCGGCCTCTAGTTCTCCTCGTTCTTTTCTCTTTCATCTTGTTCACGTTTGCCATTGTGTTCCACATAGGTTGAGTTGCATTTGACAGACACTCACTATAATCAAGATGAGACTCATTGATCTTTTGATCTTATGATGTAGTGCAAGTGTCTAACTGCTTTCTGTTACATAAGATTCTGTGTAAAATTGTAAACAACCCTTATATTTGCACCCATAGAGCTGATATAGGAATATAGGACAAGAATAAATAATAATAATAAGAATAATCCACCCAGGTCATACACTATAGATATGTTATTTTATTTTATATATATATATATATATTGTAATTTTATAATATATATATATATATATATATATATATATATATATATATATATATATATATATATATATATAATGTAATGTAATTATATATATATATATATATATATATATATATATAATTATTATTATTATTTTATTATTATAATATTTATTTTTTATTTAAATAGTAAATAATAAAAATTCCATCGACTGCCAGAATAAATTTTTTCTTTTTTAAAATGCAGGAGTTAAATGGATAGTCTGTGACTGTATTCAAGATGTGCTATGAAAGCATAATGGGTACAAATATGGAGCTGGCTATATGTGTTTACTAATGGTCTGGCATACCTCCATGCAATTATTTGTGGAAATGGTCCCTTTGATATAGTCACAAGAAATCTATTCTGTTATAAATTAATAGCAAATTTCCTCTACATGACTCACTGCAGATCTCATTACCTCCTACTCCGTTGGATAAATGTCATGTCTCCATGTTAAGAGACTGAAGCCATAGACACACCGAGAGAGGAAGAGGGATGATTCTTTGCCTGTGCTGGGTCTGACTTCCTGTTAGAAACAGCTCTGGGTGGGAATCATTAGGGCATGGGAAGCCTCTATTATGCTCCAATCCTTTGCCCTTTCACGAACATGCACAGACACTTACATAAAGAAAGTGATTTGATTGCCCCTGAGCACTTTACACCTGAGCGGTTGAACGGTAACTGAAAGCTGATAAATGATGGAGCTCTGCTTTCTCTCTCCAGTGATGTGGCTCAGATCTGTCCATGCCAGTCATCTCATCTCCTTCAGCAGGCCAGTCTTCACCCCACTAGCTGTGCCATTAAACTTCCCACCTCAAGGTATCAAAGAGACGGTTGAGACCAGAAGTGTCAAGTCCATTCAAATTGAGATATTTTTGCATTAAGTAGATTTTGACTGCATCTTTCGAAAAATAATAACGGGGCACTCAGTATTTTTTGCATTTGCACTGGTCAGTATAATAGTTGTTTATCCACCTCATTTTTCAGGTAAGAATGGGCGTGGCCATTTGTAAATTTACTGTATCTGTCTTCCAGTGTCATTTGCTTCCAGTTATTTTTAGCTGTTCAAAACAGCTTATGCTGCTTGATATTGCAAACTGGTATTTCTTACCATATTATTTGACTGTATTGTCTTAATTATAAACACGCTGGTTTCTAGCACAAACAGTTTTAGTTTGTTGCACTTTGATATTCTTCTCGTTATTTCCCTATAGCGGCTAATAAATTTGCATATTAACACCTTACTTCCACATTGAAAAATAAAGTGGGTACTGGCACCAATGTTCCCAGCATCATAGACAAACTAGAAATATCAGGGAAAGTGGGTTTCCTAAGCCTGGAAATTATTTGTTTTTATTTTATAAGCAAAACTGCCACTGATCTTGACTCAACTGTAAAATTTTGGTTAAAATATTAATGCTAATAAAATAAAAATATTAATATTACTTCAAAGTTTTGGGCATGGTAAGATTTCTTAATGGTTTTGAAAGACGTCTCTTATGCTCACCAAGGTTGCATTTATTTGATCAATTTAAAAATTCAATATATTTTAAAATGTAATTTATTCTTGTGATGGCAAAACTGCCATTACTCCAGTCTTCAGTGTCACATGATCCTTCAGCAGTCATTCTAATAAGCTGATTTGCTGCTTAAGAAGCATTACTTTATATTTCTCAAATATTTCTGCTTAATATTTTTTTTTGGAAACGGTGATATTTTTTTTCCAGGATTCTTTGATGAGAAAGTTCAAAAGAACAGTGTTTATAAATGTCTTTACTGCCACTTTTGATCAATTTAATGCATCTTTGCAGAATAAAAGAATTTCTTTCAAAAAGAAAAAAATCATCTTACTAACCCCAAACTTTGCATCTCACCCTTTTATAGAGATTGCTCTCTGACACCCCTGGTTTAAATGCATTTGCTCAAAATACTCATGTGAGATCCATGAGATTTTGATAAATGAAAACACTCTCTTCTGTAGTGAGTGAAATGGAGCTACTCCGGGCCTACAGGGAGGATTTCATTACTTCTGTTCATGCTACAATGCTTATTTCAAAATTCATTGCTCAATTAAACCTTTGCACTCATGAAAAGCATTAAAAGCTTATTCAAAGCATTTAAGGAGGCTTTTTGAGTGATGATGGTCATAACCGTAGATAAATATATTATGGGGGTGACAAATTAGCCCAATCCCAATTACACTCATAATGCGACTCATCCTTCGCTTGGACGTGTAACGAGCCCCACTTACGTTGAGCAAACACTTCCCTCGGGCAGTGCACAGGAGGGCTTAACCAAAGACATTTATAAATGAACTGGTAAGCCTGCAGTATATCCTTATGCCTGTCACTGCGTTACCGATAGAAGACTTTTCTAAGACTTTTCCTAACTCACCCTCTTGAGACATTGACAAATGTCTGTTATTGAAATGAGGGGTGCTTAGTTCAGCATTAGTGGTGTTGATTATTCTCTTGGTGGCACTTAGATCCTTAAATATGCTGCAGTTTTATATGCTCATTCTAGTTCCATTATTATGCATTCAAGAAACAGTTTATCCCAAAAAATGAAAAATGCTCTCTTTCCCTCCGTTCTAAATGCAATGTTCTAAATAGATATACAGTATGTATGTACGTATATAGGCCATACTACACAATAAAAGTCAATGGTGTCAAATGTTGTTTTGGTCTTTCAATGTATGGACTAAAACGGTTCAGATATCTTCTTTTGTGGTTCACAGGTTTGGGAATCAGTGAGTCATTTACATGAACAAACTCATTCACTAAAGAGAGACAGGGAGAAGACATTTTAGTGTGTATTTGACTGCCATCTCGGTTCTTTTGGCAGTAAAGCTGTAGGCACTATACAGTTTGCTCCATGGAAGAAGAAAAAAAATCATACAGGTTTGAAATGACATTGAGTAGGCTTTAATGATGAAAGAATATTCATTTTAGGGGGAAATAATTGACACTCAAAATGATTTTTAATCATCTTTGATCATTAGCAGTGGGGTCTCTGTCTCTTTCTCTTTTACTCTCTCTCTCTCACGCTCCCTGCAGAAGTCTCAGGAGATTCTGGGCATCGTGACTGGCGCTGCCAGTGTGCGTGTGAGCAGGAAAATGTGGGTTTTGTCTGAAGTGTAAATAGGTGCCCAAAGGCTCACATTCTTAAAGACGACTTCGCAAACCACTAATGCAAACAAAGAAAGATCAGAGAGAATGTACACATAGTAAAATAGACAAAACAGCAAAGTATTACTCTTTGAAGTATCTTTTCGGGAACAAAGACCGTTTATTTAATCTACTTTTTGTCTGCGCTATATAGCCGTGACTAGACTCCCAGTGCTTCATGTAGAAGAGAATGGATTTTCATTTTTAACATTTTTGCCCTTTTATTTTCTCTCTGTTCCTCAGGACAAAGATTTGGACTGTAAGTTAGAAGAGCTAAAACACACAGGCAGGACGTTATCAGAGCCTCAGGTCTGTGAATGGCTCTGTCAGCTTCTGTTGGGAGTACATTACATACATCAGAGGTGAGCCAAGAACACTCTCCTCTTTTTCCCTGAGAATAATTCATAACTGACCTATTTTCTATTTTTACATTTAAAATGATTTGTTTTATGTCTTTTATAGCTCGCCCTTACACAAAAATGTGCACTTTGCAAGACAAATATGCCCACAACTGAACAGCACATCTCTAAATCCTTGATTCTTGCCACTACGGTGTCTATTGATTCTTATTTATCTCGCTTAAACAGGAGAATACTTCACCGAGATCTAAAGGCCAAAAATATATTTCTAAGGAAGAACATTGTTAAGATAGGTAAGCTCTGCTTCACAGTCCAAAGGATGCTTGATGTGTTTTTGATGTTCTTGCAACGCTTTCAGATGTGACTTTTAATGACACCAAAAGCTCAAACACCTCCCATTTGGTATAACAGGCCCTTCTTTTATGACAGTTAGGAAACAGGATCATTACCTAGTATAAAAAGTATGCTGGTCAGCCAAGGCAGGCAGAAAGAAGCTGCTCTTCTCTGAGGCAGATAAGAAACACTTTTATATTTTCTAAGATAAATAGGTGCACTGATAGACATCAAAATTTCCTTTCATACATTTTTTTGTCATCACAGCATAAAGTTGTCACTTTTAGCTCATTTCAGTGCAAAATAATGGATTTGTGTATTCTTGAAGGATGAAGTTCTTTCATACAGCAGACTCACTTTAATGCTAATCTGTGCATTTGTGTTGCTTTGCGTCAATTTGCGCCTTAGCCTGCCAAAATAACAGGGTTTACTTCAAACTAATTCTCAGGTCACACTGTAAAAAGTGAAATGTTGAAAAAACTCATAATATCATGTCAGCATTATGCAAGATATTTTCAAGTTCTGGCACAACTAAAATGGTTTTTTTTTTGCTCTATGAAAAAACGATGCATTGAAATTTTGGAGTTCTTCCAGCAAGTGTACAACAACTATCCTCAGTACCTCAGCCAACTTGTATTTGTACATTCACTAAATGTTAAATGTCTCATTTACAGTATCCAATTGATTCGTGTCAAAGGAACCACACATCTCTTTTTCAGCAGATGTTCAGTAAACAAACCAAAGAAGCTTTAATTTGTCTATTACATTTTAAATGACTGCTTGGCTCTGAAGGAGATGACATCTTGCAAGGCTTTTTTGTCTCCCCAAAAAAGAGCACATCTTGCAACCTAATGATGTTTCATTACAGGAAGACACACATACTGTAGACTCTCAACACTTGCAGTAACACATAAACCTCAATAGCTTTATAATCAACAAGCACATCATTAAGGATGTGAATGCTGAACATCCACACAACAAACTATGATGACAAAACTACAGAATAAAAAAAAAAATGAAACAATAATAATCCTATAACAGTACATGTGTCATTTATGCTGTAAAGCATGCTGGTACCTCCTAATTTACATATCTGCAGAATTGCTCAATATTATGTTTGTCCAGCTTAACTCTTTTTGGTGACAGTTTTTGGAGGAATATTTTTGGCCTAACATCTATTTGTATATACTGTAGATTCAGATATGTGATTTATATTTCTAACTATCCGTGACTCAAAAATTAATGTTCAAGTGAGAATCCCAATGAGAATGTGCATGGTAATCTCACAAATATTCTCAACATACAAAAGCTTGTTTTGTGGTCATTATAGTGTTTGTTAGTCTAAAGTGAACATTTCAGTAAATATTCCTAATTTTGTTACACTGTAAAAAAAAAAATCCCCCTAATTCAATTAAAAAACTTAAGTTCAGTTGCTGCCTTAAATCTTTAAGTATTGTCATTAAAAAACTTTTTTTAAATTTGCTTAGTTGAATCTTGTATAACTTAAAAATGAAGCTGAAATTGGTAAAATTTCTGATGAGTTAAATTAATGGAAAAACATTGCCATGTTGCCATGATTTTTTTTGTTTTGTTTTACAGTGTGGATTTGCGTGATATTGGTACTAAGCACAAAAGCACAAACTCATTACCACAAAAGTTATTATTTATTTATTTTTTCATTTTGGGTGTTAAGTTTTTAGTCTGCAAAACTCTTTCTTTTTTTTTTTTCTTTTTTTTAAAGGTGTTTATGCTAATGGAATTTTTTCAAACCCTCTTTAAAGGTGACTTTGGTGTATCCTGTCTGCTGATGGGGTCATGTGACCTGGCGACTACCTTCACAGGTACCCCGTACTACATGAGCCCTGAAGCCCTCAGCCACAGAGGATACGACTCCAAATCAGACATCTGGTAGGAATAACTAAACAATTGAGTCATTTCCGTTTATTCTTAACCAACCACAACTTTTTTTTGGACTTTTGGGTTACAGTACACTTACAGCCAAAAGTTTGCTTCTCATAAATGATGTTAAAAATGCTTGATCTTAAAGTTCTCCTATTATGCTATTTTTAAAAAGTTAATTTAGTTAACTAATTTAGTTTTGGAGCTCCCCTACAATAGGTTTACATGCATCTTAAGTAAAAAATAAAAAACACTTTAATTTTCTCATAATATATGGTACATTGCAGCATCACCTCTTTTCTCACAGTGTCTGAAACAGATTGATCAAGGATTTGGTCTCTCTAAACCCCTCCTTTTTAAGAGCCTACTCTACTCGGATTGGTCAGATGGCCCAGTCTGGTATATAGATTAGTATACGCTTACAGTGCATCGGAAACTAAATGTCCATTAATAAGAATGCACTGATACCACTTTTTCCTGAACGAGTCTGACACTCTCATTTTTGGTACTTGCCGATACTGAGTACTGATACCTGTATATTCATTGCATTTGTAATTAAAAAAAAATATTGGATAGAGAAACCAAAAGAATATGAATCAAATTAGTTGGCTTAAATTGTTGAGCAAATAGATATTTTCTTCATTTTTTTCACGCCTAATTATGACTGTTAAAATGTACTGTGGGAGCTTCTGTTACTTTCATTGTTCGTTCTGTTGCTGTCATATTTTACCTTTTATTTAATAGCACAGTGAATATTTAGTGAGGATTTTTTTTCTACTGGCCCAATTGGGCCAGAGGTTCAAAATTTTAGATACCAGTGAAACATCACAGTTTTCAGATACAGAAAATGAATAAAGTAATCAAATGTAACATAACCCTGCGTAGTCTTAACTGTATAAATTAAATGTAGATATCGTTATCAAAGTTACAAAAGTTATTCAGTCAAGAGCAGTGGGTGATTTTCTTTTTGTCATTTGTTAGATGGACATTAAGGACAAGGACATCAGTAGGTTTATTAGGCTGCTTTTACTTTTGAAGGGGACTTATTATGAAAAATTCACCTTTACATGGTGTTTTATTTGCATACATTCACAAAATATAACGTGCACTACTTGCATGTTCTGAATATGAAGTTGGACAAAGTTGGTATTGATCCATCTTTGAGAATTCTACTCGCTGTGTTTCAGTGTGAGGTCCTCCACACTCCACTCGTAGTATCCGAACTAGCACAAACTGTAAAGGCTCCACCCTCTTCTGGAAAGTGGGGTGGGGAGAAGCAGCTCATTTGCATTTTAATGATAATAAACTGGGGTATTTTGAACTGAAACTTAACAGACACATCCTGGGGACACCTGAGACTTATATTACTTCTTGTAAAAAGGGGCATAATAGGTCCCCTTTAAGAACTGCACATATTCAACATACGGTTACACACGCATTTACTTTTTCAACTGTTTACATTTACTTAAGACATAACTGACTATGTTTCACAAGGATACTGGCAGATACGGGCATTTTGACATAATTCTGTGTGAATTTGTCTGTTCAAGCGCAAAGAAGTCATAAAAGAAAAATCAAATCAGTGGGCTATTCGCGCTCTGTCTGAGAGGCAGCTTTATGGGCGCGTGCTTTGTATGTTTGCATACAGAAAACTTCTTGAAAACATCTTTACTACTTGATTACTGTGCCGCTTTCCTGTAATAATGTAGGTAACCACTCGTTATACATAAATCAATAACATAAAACAATTCATGTTTTTACTTACATAAATGATTTAGTTGTAATCCAAATGACTCATGTGTGCTGAGTGAGTGATCAGCAATCAAGAGCATGCAGCTCTCTCTCTTTACTGTCAGTTAACATTAGTAATATGTCCCTCATTTTATTTTCTTTGCTATTGACATATCTGACCAAACTACAAACTTTCCAGCAATGTCTGTGAAAAAGGGATTAATTTAATGTGTTTAATATTCTGTTAGATAGCCTACATTTACTTCATAGACATCCTTCTCTGATATCTCCATTCTCCATATCTCCATAGGGAAGGGCTATCAGACTCCGATGTTGAATGACAAAATAACCTTATAAAATTCATACACTACACAGTTGAGTACATAGGGCATAAGTACATAGTGTATAAGTGCATAGTGTATAGTGCTTCATTTGGGACTCAACTAAGGTCTTAAAGACACAAGATAATGAACACAATATTAAACAGGTCAGCTCTAATCAATAAAATGATGAATAACCTTGACAACCAAGGGCAAGCGGGAACAGTGGAACAAAGAAAAAAGAAATCAAAGAGCAGCAAACTAAAAGTCCTTGAAAACAAAACCAAAACACTGGCAAAATGTGACAGAAACCCAATACTTACATTTAAAAGTGTAATCCAGTAATTTCACCAGCGCGCAATGAATTCTGGGGTAGGCTAGGGCGCGAAGGATCAGTCTGTTGTATCCTTCATTGCCCGGGAAATGAAGGCCGCATTTTAAGGAGTCTTCGAAATTGGGACAGCCTTCGTCACGCCGTTGTGACTCGTTTAGCCGTTGGATGCAGCTCATAACACCATTTGTCGTGCACTTTGATTTTTGAAACTTTGCCGACCTTTTACATTTACAAACAGCTATAACGTACAGTAATATCCGAAAAATTTAAGAACTATGCTTGAAATTATTCTTGTTTACAAAATTTGTAGACTAAAATTGTCACTACATAATCCTCATAATTCCTTGTTATTTATTTATTTATGACTTTTATTTTAAAATGTGAAAATAGTGATTAATGAAGAATGAGTGGGTGCATCCAAACATTTGACTTTTCATATTTATATCTTCAAGCAGTTTTAGTTCTCACCAAGTAACTTGCAAAGTTACTCCCTCACTGAGTCAAACTCATAATCTTTAAAAACAATTCATCATTATGCATTATGCAAAAGTGCAAGTAATGAGGTATTATGTTTGATTGCTGTCAAATTGCGAGTTCTGGCAATCCATGAAAGCTCATCTCGTTAGTGTTTTTTTTTTTTTTTTTTTTTTTTTTGTATTTTTAACTTTTTTTAAAAAATTTACCGAAAATTGCAATCAGGCATAGTTAAGGATGTAGGTGAAAAATGGCAAGCATAATTAACATGAATTGTGATTTCCGGTTGCTTATTGAGCTGTAACAATCTGCATCTGAGCTGTGTGTGTGTGTGTGTATATGTGGGCTAGGGATGGAATATCAATTCATGGCATAAGACGTTTTCAAAGGCAACAAGGCAAGGACCCCCTTTCAAGATCCTTGCTAGACAGCCCCTTAACATCACTAGATCTCTGTCCTCTCCTCCCCTCCACTTACACTATGTGCTGAAATATATAGAAAGATATATGAAGGGAGAGAACCTAGAGAGATGAGATCCACTGGGAAATAGTGAGGTAACAGCATATAGTAGTAAAGTAGAAAAACTGAGGGGGAAAAATGTTTAGAAAAAAATAAGAATAAAGGAGAGAGAGAAGACAATCTCATTTGCCAAATGGCTACAGGCACTAGCTGCTAATTTAAGGGCCTTGCGTTTCCTCACACACTCACCTCGATGTGTATGTGCCACCGAGAGCCGAGGGTCTCTGTTCAGACTCGTGAAGCAGCCTGTTGGGAATTGGACTCTTCACTCTGTGCTTTCGAGCCTGCAGGAACACAAGCACGAGACACACCGGAGGAAGGGGTCACTGTGCTGCTTAATAGAGATTGAGAGCAAGAGAATGAGCTAAAATACAAAAATTATTCTTCTCTTTTTTTCTCTCTCTAGTTGTTTGTGTTCAAGATACAACCATTTTACTATAATGATAATTGCAAATAGTGTGATTCATGTGCGGTTTTATTTTATTTTATTTATGCACACATACACACACATATATGTATAATAAAAAATATACAGTATAAAAAAAGTAACAACATTTTTAGAATTCGATTTTTATTTATTCTTTTTAAATATATATCTTTAAACGATAATTATTTATTATGTTCCACAGAAGAAAATCATACAGTTTTGGAACATTTTTTCCAACACATTCATTTTTTGTGTTGGACTGTCTCAATTTTTTTTTCATTATTTTCTGGGTGCAGGTCTTTAGGCTGTATCCTCTATGAGATGTGCTGTTTGGTGCATGCTTTTGAGGGGCAGAACTTCTTGGCTGTGGTGCTGAAGATTGTGGAGGGACCTACTCCATCCCTGCCAGAAACATACACTCAGCAGCTCAACTCCCTAATGCAAAGGTACCAGAAACAGATGCTGCCCTGCTCCAGGCACGAATCGGGCCCATGACCTCCCACACCGCCAAGCTATATCTGTCTGTCTGCCCGCTGTGGATGAGTAGATAGACACAAATCAATGGCTTGTTTGATTCAGCCCTTTTTCAAAGCAGATTATGCAAAATCTGAGCAGGTTTAGAAGCATTCAGCTAAAACTATCAGCATTTCATGAGGTCTTAAACATAATTCTCTCTCTCTCTCTCTCTGTTCCTGTGTTGCCAGTATGTTAGAAAAGGATTCTTCACGCAGGATCTCGGCAGCAGATGCTCTAAGGAGCAGGTTCATTGAGGAAAGCTTGCAGGTGAGGAGACGCCGTTGATCAGATCAGCCAGACGGGAAGACATCCGACCAGCTGTTCAGAGTATCTGTTTCAAAGGTTAATGGGAAGGGCCAGAATGCACCAGGAAGACTTTGATTGCTGGCCAAGCTCACTAGGTTTCTAAAAGTCTGTTATGCATACTCATCACATCATCGATTCGCCATCACATTTGACTCACCCTGTGCGTAACCTTTTCAGATTGTACTGTTGAAATGTCAGTGATTGGCATGGTTGCCGCTTGGTGATTGTATCGATTGTGGTTTGTCATAGTTCGCCTTATTCACTGGCATATATGAATTTTTATATCTTTCAGGCAAATGATCAGTCTGAAAATGTATTAAAACTCAGAACATTTCCACAAAAGTTTCTTTAACCCTATTTGGACAGGACTACTTTTCTTAGATAAAGCTTAAATACATTTTTCACAGATTTCAATCAGGCCCAATTTTAAATTTCAGAACAAAGCTCAAAAATAAGGATGGTTGGTTTACTCTGGTTGATACCAAAAGTTCTAGGGCCCTATCATACACCCGGCACAATAAGACATCAGGTGCGACACAAGTTTTTTTTTGTTGGTTTCAGCCTGACGCAGTTATCATGTTCACGTCCTGCGCCACGTTGTTTAAATAGCAAATGCATTTGCGTCCGTTTGTGCGCCCATGGGCGTGTTGGTCTGAAAACAAGGTGTGTTCAGGCACATTGTTGCTGTGTTACTATTTTGAGGCAACTGAAATAGACTGCGCCATTGACCAACTGAAACCTGGTCTAAATTCAATGGCGCAATATTTGTTTTGTTATTTAAAGAGCGTGTTAGTAATATGTGCCTATATGCGGGTGCACAACGCGTGTACACTCTGCTTATTACACACCCAGGGATGCGCAGCAGCACACAAACATGCCAAATATTAAAAATAAAAGGATTACAATGTAAAAGATTATTATTGTGTGCATAAACATAAAAAATGCTTTGGTGGAATCCGGCTTTTCCCGTAGATGGTCTTCTCAGGCGCTTTAACCTCGTGCACGAGCAGATCTGTTTCCTCACTAGAGAAGCGTTTTTCCACTTGCAAATTCCGTCATGTAAATAGTGAATCCGCCATGGCATGAGCGCAACTGGTTTTTAAAGGGAATGGGAGATGATACTCTGATTGGTTTATTTTACGTTATGCCCAAAACACACACACCATTACTCATCAAGAGAAAAAGGACAACCCTTTTAGACCATGCACCAGGTGTGCCAGCCATTTTTCCCGTCCTTAAACTAGAAAAAGTGGATTCGGACACGCCCTAAGTGCACTTGCGCCATGCGCTTTAAACCATGTGAATAGGGCTCCTAGTGTGATAGACATATATTTTTATTTTTTTCTTTATTTAATTTTTTCTTTATTCATAATATTTATAATTAGAACTTTATTTTATTCTGTTTGGCCTGGAGCCACTTCTGGCCAGTTGGCAGATCTGTCACTTTCGGGTCAATACGTTACCATTAAAAATCATATGTTAATTGATCTTGTACATCTTTTATTTATATATATATATATATATATATATATATATATATATATATATACTTTGCAAACTTAAAATGTACTGCCAAGGTCTAGCTGGCTAACATAGATTAAGTTTTGTTAAATTTGCGATATTTAATTGATAATCTTAAAAACATTAGTAAGAATCTGTTGAGAAATATATGCCACTTATATGCCAAAATATAATTTTGTTGTCCATTGAATGCTATTGGCCATTGAATTAATGTTTATTAATCTATAGTTACATTATAGCTCATAATTTACAACTTATTGCATATTTTCAGTTTGTAAAAAAAATCCTAAAAAATAAGTTATTTATAGGGTTTTTTTTTTTTATCTAAATATTTCTAGCAGTCATTAAAAATTATTTTAGGATAGTGCCAATGAAAATGTTGGCCCGACCATACAAAGTGCAAATCCAGTAGGAATGTGATTATATAATTTTTTACACAGCGCTTCTCATGTATTTTTGCCTTTGTCAATTACCATAACTAAAGCTAAACTTCTTGTTGTGCTGCCTGGTGTGACTTCATTATGGATCTGGGCCTTTTTCCAACTTTCTGTGTAAAATAACAGTTGGTGGTTGAAGTGCTGCTGGCATCCCATCCAATGTAAAAATAAAATGAAATGAGGCGAGTCAGATCACAGACCGCTCAGAACATCTGCATGTATGATCCTTAATTAATTCTTCCCCTAATTATATACATAATACATTATTATCACATACAGCATATACGTTTTGTTGGATGTAAGCATCCAGATCAAATGACCTTCCCTAATGCCCACATCCAGATAAGATCTTCTGTTAATAACTGCAACCCAAACATCATGTAGAAATCTAGTCTAATGGCTGCTTAACTTCCAAGAGCTACTGTACATGTCATTAGTATTTTTCATCACATAAATCATCACACTGTGAAAATGTAATTGCACTCTAGGCATCTAATCCCATTGATTTTTTTTTATAGCCCTTGTTTAATGCATCTCAGTTATAGTATTTGCAGTTATAGCAGCCTTTCATCACACACTTTCATACTGCATTGACATGTTTACATCAGGGAGCTCAGTTATACGTGTTTACCCTTGGAAGCTAGTGATCCCCTAACCCCCATCTGAAAGCTCCTAGTGGGATGTGTCTTCCACCAGCTATTACACCATCACCATCTCAGAAACATGTAATCAGAGAAGGAGAGGGCATCTAAACGACGACTCCGAACACAGTACTCTCTGATGGCTTTTCCCTCCTCTGTTGTTGTGTACAGTTTCCAAGGCTTTCTTCTGCCTGTGTAATTTGCGCCTTACAAATGTCTCGTATTGTTCTTTAAATGTGCTCGTGGCAGATTCCTCCCTGAGGATGATTATATCAGTCTTTCTCTCCACTTCCCATTTGCTCTGATTCAAGAGTTCTGAGAAACGCAGGAGTAAAACACAGGCCTGTGCGGCGGTTTATACTGATTGAACGCTAGCTTTGTTGCTGCTGTTTTGCTTTTTGTTTTCATAGCTCCTCAGGAAACAGTAACTTTTACAAGCCTCAGAGAACAGCATTAACAGATATTTCTTTTCTTTTGTTATTTTTCTCACTGCAGAGCATGAAACACAAGTTCTTTAGCCTGACACTGCGAGACAAGTCGATGGGGGGAGAGAGAGATGCATCACAGATCCTGAGAGCGCTGTAAGTGAATCCACAGTCACGAGTCCCAGAGAGAAAGAGACATTTACAGGCAGTCTCACTTCTCTGTTCCTGCAAAGATACTGTCAGCTGAGAAATGCATGACTCTACACCAGGGATCCCTGGGAACAGGACTGTTTTTGTGTTTGTTTTTTTTTGTTTTTTGTTTTTTTGCAATTTTCACACAATCTTGTTGGGGGGACCTAAAAATATTTAGCTGTGTTGCTGCATATCCAGTGTTTGGTCATCACTTTCCACACTAATTAAAAATGTTATCACCAGAGCATGTGCCAATCATAGTTAGCTATGACCTAGTGAAAATCTATGCAATGTTAAAGTCAACAGTGCATAGCGAAATCTAGCAAGCCCAGTTCATTGATTCTTGAGTACTGGGACAAAATAGGTTTCAAAACTGACAAAAGTTTTTGTACACTACCGTTTAAAGGTTTGGGGTCAGAACGTTTTTTTTTAACATTGGTAATAAGAAGAAATGTTTCTTCAGCAAATCTGCATATTAGAATTAATTCTGATGGATCATGTGACACTGAAGACTGGAGTAATGATGCTGAAAATTCAGCTTTGCCATAATAAATTACATTTTAAAACATACAAAACTAGAATATAGTTATTTTAAATGGTAATAATATTTCACAATAGTACTGTTTTTATTGTATTTTTGATCAAATAAATGCAGCTTTGGTGAGCATAAGAGACTTACATTAAAAAAAAACTCACCAGTCCCAAACCTTAGTAATGTAAAGTGTAATATTTGAATCTTCAGTACTGAAGTAATTATGAAGTATTGAGTTATGTTATGAGGACATGGTTTAGGTAGTAAGTGATAATGTTTTGATAAAATAATGAAATAATCAAATGAAATGGTACAATACAGTACATTTATGTTAAAAACATTCTAGTGATCATTAGATTTTTTCCAAAGTGTTAATGTTACTAGTTTAAAAACTAATGGCAGATAGAAGTTGTGGGACATATTTTGTCTTATGCATCAAAAGAGGCACCATGTGGCACAGAACTTAGCTATTTGCATGAGGCTCTATGCGGCCTTGAATTGAACTGAGAATCTGACTGAACCTTTTGCTCATTATCTTTTTCAAACGGCGTTCTAATATGCCTGGTGTCCAAAGACTGCACACAAAGCATCTGAAGCTGTCTAACACAACTTCTCATGAATAACGTAATGATATACTTTTCCTGGTTTGGATTCTACTCTCTTTTTTGTTTGATTAAATTCTAGCTTCAAATGAAATTCCCTATTTCTTTTGAAATTTCATGAATTATAAATACACTACCAGTCAAAAACATTGACACACATGCCCTTTCTTTCATATTTCTTTTTCCCTACACATTTTATAATAATAGCAAGCTTATATATATATATATATATATATATATATACACACAGTATCTCACAGAAGTGAGTACACCCCTCACATTTTTGTAAATATTTTATATCTTTTCATGTGACAACACTGAAGAAATGACTCTTGTCTACAATGTAAAGTAGTGAGTGTACAGCTTACAAAAATAACTCAACACACAGCCATTAATGTCTAAACCGCTGGCCACAAAAGTGAGTACACCCCTAAGTAAAAATGTCCAAATTGGGCCCAATTAGCCATTTTCTCTTTCCGGTGTCATGTGACTCGTTAGTGTTACAAGGTCTCAGGTGTGAATGGGGAGCAGGTGTGTTAAATTTGGTGTTATCGCTTTCACTCTCTCATACTGGTTACTGGAAGTTCAACATGGCACCTCATGTCAAAGAACTCTCTGAGGATCTGAAAAAAAGAATTGTTGCTCTATATAAAGATGGCGTAGGCTATAAGAAGATTGCCAAGACCCTGAATCTGAGCTGCAGCACGGTGGCCAAGACCATACAGCAGTTTAACAGGACAGGTTCCACTCAGAACAGGCCAAAGAATTTGAATGCACATGCTCAGCATCATATCCAGAGGTTGTGTTTGGGAAATAGACGTATGAGTGCTGCCAGCATTGCTGCAGAGGTTGAAGGGGTGGGGGGTCAGCCTGTCAGTGCTCAGACCATACGCCGCACACTGCATCAAATTGATCTGCATGGCTGTCAAGAAAGCCCGCAAACAGTTTGCTGAAGACATGCAGACTAAGGACATGGATTACTGGAACCATGTCCTGTGGTCTGATGAGACCAAAATAAACGTATTTGGTTCAGATGGTGTCAAGCATGTGTGGCGGCAACAGTCAAGCATGGTAGTGGGAGTGTCATGGTCTGGGGCTGCATGAGTGCTGCCGGCACTGGGGAGCTACAGTTCATTGAAGGAACCATGAATGGCAACATGTACTGTGACATACTGAAGCAGAGCATGATCCAACATATTGGATTCCAACATGATAACAACCCCAAACACACCTCCAAGATGACCACTGCCTTGCTAAAGAAGCTGAGGTTAAAGGTGATGGACTGGCCAAGCATGTCTCCAGACCTAAACCCTATTGAGCATCTGTGGGGCATCCTCAAACGGAATGTGGAGGAGCGCAAGGTCTCTAACATCCACCAGCTCTGTGATGTCGTCATGAAGGAGTGGAAGAGGACTCCAGTGGCAACCTGTGAAGCTCTGGTGAACTCCATGCCCAAGAGAGTTAAGGCAGTGATAGAAAATAATGGTGGCCACACAAAATATTGACACTTTGGGCCCAATTTGGATGTTTTCACTTAGGTGTGTACTCACTTTTGTGGCCAGTGGTTTAGACATTAATGGCTGTGTGTTGAGTTATTTTGAGGGGACAGCAAATTTACACTGTTATACAAGCTGTACATTCAATACTTTACATTGTAGCAAAGTGTCATTTCTTCAGTGTTGTCACATGAAAAGATATATATTTATAAATATTTACAAAAATGTGAGGGGTATACTCACTTCTGTGAGATACTGTATATGCTGACTAATAATCCTCAGTGGCAAATTCATGAACAACATCAACAACTTTATCAAATCAACTCTGATTGCAGTCCTTGAACCCCACAGGCAGAAGAAGGTACATCTGCAGACACTGCGGGAGAGATCAGAGGTGCAGAAAATGAGCCCCAGAGAACGCATGCGGCTCCGGAAACTCCAAGCAGCAGACGAGAAAGCAAGAAAGATGAAGTGAGTGACGTTCAGTGCACAGACTGTGTCACACTGAATGTTAATCAAGTGTGCCTCACAGTTCATATTCCATAAAGTTAGCATGAGTGTCAGGGATTTTCTGTTTTTTTTATGGTGCAAGGATTTTTGGCATGTGTCTCACATCAGCTCTAATTCTTTGTCTAATATGTGATGCACTGATAGATTTGGAACAGTCATCGTTGACTTGTGTTACAACAAACTGATGTATTATGCACATTATTACACTATATTATTTCTTTTTGTTTACCCAAAAAGAAAATTCTACCCTCATGTGGTTTCAGACCTGTACAGTATGATATTCTTCTACAGAACAGAATATATGATATTTAGAAGAACGTTGGGGTCCAAACAACATTGGTCCCCGTTGATTTTAAATGTATGGATAAAAAATTGTGTAACACTTTACAATAAGGTTTCATGTTAACATTAGTTAACTACATTAGTCAATATGAACAAAGAATGAACAATACTTCTATAGCATTTATTAATCTTAGTTAATGTTAAAGGTACACACTATAACTTTTTCTGTTCAAAATTTAAATAAGGAGTTTAATATACATTTAATACATCATTAATCCATCTTCCAAAATATGTTTTTGTCTTGCCCTGACTTATTAAGGTAAGCCTATTATATGTGTTTATATTTTAGACCGGAAGGGATGTTTTTGTTTTGTTTTTTGTGTACATACGTCACTTGCCCGTGCATGTCGCATCATATCCATAAATAGAGAAAAGTTGCTCCGGCTACTTTGATGCATGTATGGTGTGGGTAGGAAGATTAGTTGTCACAACAACAAGAAAGGTTGGCATGAAGCACACTAAATCTCAAACCTCCAGAGGAATTGCCCGTTTTACAAAAACGTCTGCTGGCAAAAAGAAAATGTGACAGCGCGTAATAAAACAAGAATCAACATTGCCTTGGCTTTTCAGAGACTGCGAGAACTGAGGGATTTAAAATGTTGTGAAAGCATTTTTATTATTCAACCTGTACGTAATGTATTTTATTGAACAGATAAATTGCCATATGTAACTCTCTAACTGAGTTCATTGTAAAGCATTATATATTGTGAAGGGTCATTTCCTTATGATTGTTTTAGTGCTGTGCTGGAATTTATTTTCTAGGGAGTGGCAGGTCAATTAATGGGTACAGCTAAAGTAACGTTTTCAGCTAGTCAGCTTGAGATCCTTTCCATCTAAACTGGTTTTATCTCTAGCAGTGAATGTTTTATGAGCAGTAGGATAATCTCTCTCTTATTTTAAATATGAGAAAGAACCATATTCATCTGCACATGCAGTCACGCAGAGCCAAAGCACAACCAAAAAAAAAAAAATGTTCTTCCACAGGATGCATGCTGTTTTGTTTTTAACCGCTAGATGGCTAAAAGTTACATAGTGTACCTTTTTAATTTCAACATTTACTCATACAAAATCAAAAGTTGTATTTGTTAACATTAGTTAATGCACTGTGAATGAACATTAACAAAGATTAATAAATGTTGTAAAAAATATATTGTCCACTGTTTGTTCATGTCAGTTATACAAGAAATATAAGTTTTATCAAAAATGTAGACATTTATTTTCTTTTGTGTTCCACATTTTTGAGTGAACTATGCCAGTTACATACACTATGAAAAAGTTATATATGCACATACTGTTATTGTCTTACTATAGGAAAATTGTGGAGGAAAAATATCAAGAAAACCACCTTCGCATGCAAGAGTACAAATCCAAAAATTTTCAGAAAGTCAGTGTGGATGTTTTAAAGGTATGTTGATAGGATTCCTGTCAGACATTATTCTTAACAGATTTGAAAGCACAGCTGTAATTTGTTTCCATTACATTTCTTTTTTTTAGAGAGAAATAAGAAACTAAAATACGCTCATCCCTGAGCAACGTTTTGTACAGTGTTTGTGTTTTTACATCTTTTCAAAAGGTAAGAACTGAAGGAGGAGTTAACAAGACTCAACTGATTCAGAGTGAGACACCAAAGGGAAACTCAGAACTGGCAGGAAGCATTTCTCATCTCGCTGATAAGATGTGCAAGTCCGTGTCAAAAGATCATGGTGAGTGGTATTTCACTGTAACTAAAGGTCAAATGGGAGAAATCGTAGCTCTGGGTTGACACCTGGGCTGACAATAACAATAACCCATAGTTAAAAGCATTGCTTAACCCTCTTTCAGAATCACAAGAGTAAAACATTGCATTTCCAAGGGTTAAAAGTAGCCTTAGCCTAATAAGAAGATAACCCAGGGTTAAGTGTGGCATGAAAAGTCATTAAGTTGGAAAAGACAGATTTTTTTTTGCCACACATTGTTTAATTAGACTTTCAGCAAGTATATTAAAGCAATTTGAAACCTAGCTCCCCTGATACTTTCTCTTGCTTTTTGAATTACAAAATGTGTGTCTGATGAAATTCCACCCATCTCTTTCAAATCAGAAAGTTTAACTTTCCATCAGAAATTACTTTCTCTTTCTCTTCTACATCTTCATTAAAATTCATTGTGCTTGGCGCTCCAGTGCCTCTTTCTCCATGGTTTAACAAACAACAGATCCCAGAACAGAGCGAGGTACCATGAGTATTACACTGCACTGTCAGACACTCACACATTTAAAAGAGATAAAACAATATTCCATTTTGATTTGAAAGTCAAATGATTCCTAGACATTTTAATGATGTTCCACTGCACAGATTTATCAGAGCAGAAGTTGCCTGCCTTTATGAACAAATGATAAAGAAAATAAGAAGTAGTTTAGTTTCATCCATTATTGAAGTTAGGACCTCAGTACTCAAGTCTGTGAATGGTTTCTGCCATAGACTGTAATAAAAGATGTAGAAAAGTGAAGCCGGCAATGTCCTAATATGGTTCTGACATCTTTGAACCCATTTTCCATCTTTGGAGCGTGAAGTGGAGCCACGGTATCAAGGCCACACCCACATTCCAGCAGAATTGGTTAGTACAGTTTACTGCAGAACAACTCATTATGTCATGTGAAATAAACAGTTATGGAAATGTAGAAATTAAAGTTGAAGCTCCAATCTCCTCCCGAAAATCCTGAAAAAAGTCTGTTGGTGCCTCAGTGACTACTTCGCTCAGAGAAGCTGTCAGTCTCAGCTGTCAATCATGACGTCACACCCCCGTTTTTTTTATAACATCAAATAACTAACTAACTAATAACTAAATTTGAACATGTGATTGCTCTGCTAAGACACTTGTGTTAAACTGAGGGAAATTGACTGAAATCACCTTGGCTGTGTCCTAAACCTGAAAAAGGCTGCATTTGCATTTGTAGGCAGTATATGGAGGTGGGAAGGCATCAAGACACATCCGAGTTCAATATTTGTGTCCCTGTTTTTGAAAACAGCTTAAATGTACAGTACATAATCTTTACTAAATATGATATCTCTCAATCATGTGCATGTGGTTCAGCAGTTGGTGGAAAGTGGTGTCTTATTGATCGATTCAGTCAGAGTAATTCATAAATATGCTATTGTCATTTTTCTTCCAGTTCCACTGAAAAATAAGCATGGTAGTCATTAAATTCTTGCTTGGTTATGTCTAAAATGCACTTGAATGATATAATGGTGCCTTAAATCAACACAAAATGCTTCCTGCTGAGTCATTAGCAGATGGGCAGTAAGACAGATGCTTTAGGTTTCGGATACAGCCCTTGACACCAGTTGGTAAAAGTCAATGCAAAAATGACTCAGGAAAGTGAACTTACTTTGAGAATAGTTCCACTGTAGCATCATTAGTTTGCAGATGCCACAGGGTTGATATCTAATGCAATGACATTCAGACATTTAAATGTGTCCAAATACGTTTTTATGGCCACTGTATATTATTAATCCATGAATACCAGATAATGGTTTGTATTTATGTTAGGCATGTTTGAATAAGATGATCTGTCTATTTCTGATGGGTACTCATTTGCTTCATTGCTTAATCATACAATTGGCTTAAGTTAATAAATGTGAGGAGGCCAATAACCAGATTTTTGACGTGTGTAATTTTGCGTTGACTGTAAATATGTGCAGAATCTGATCTGGCATATTGCTGGTTTTAAATGACTCATTATAAGTTATGGCCAAAACGCCTCTTTAATCGAGTTTTGGTATCATTATGATAAATCTCAGAGACGTGTTTTCTGGAAGTCCTGAGAGGTTATCTATCAGTTCCTCCCTCTAATCACTTTAGATTCCTCTGTAAATGAGATGTTTTAAAGGAGTGCAGAGCCACAGCTGTGCTCTTATGACTCGGGGAGAATCCACACAGTGTGATTTATCAATAAAGGACGCCGGGGTGCAACCACTGTGAATCTGAAATACGTGTTTGTCTGAAATGTTTAGTGTAAGTGGGAAGATGTGGGAAGGAAAATCATGTGTGTAAGTATGTGGATCTGTATTATTAAAAAATAAAGAAGTGATACATTGTGGCTGGGTTTTGAGACTAATGGAGTCAAGTCTCTTGTCCTTAAATTTAGCTAATGTATTTATTATTTAGCTTCCATAAAACATTCTGCATCAAGTTATCTCTAAGGCAAGGAAAACCCATCGAATGAATAATGCATAATTAATGCTAAAAGTGTAATTGTGCGCATGTTTTGTATAGTTAACTTAAAATCGCCCAGCAGAAACACTGAGCCGGTTAACCTAGCTACATCATAAACAACATCAAATGCTCTTCTGGGATGGAATGTATATTCAGATATCATTATTTTACTTTTCTTGTCATTTTGACAGTTCAGAGTTTCATATTTGCATGTTATTCAAGGTCCCAGACAGCCCTTTCTGGTGATCTTCTTGAGATTGACGTAAATAAACATACGGTCTGATTCTGCTCATGTCTGCAGTTAAACTATAATGACTACACCAGGGACTCTGTGCCTTGGAAAGATGCCGTTCAAATGAATAAGCTCTGATAATAAGCACATTATGTGCAAACCTTGTCAGCATAATTGTCTCCAGTCTGTAACTGGGTCTCTTTTATTTGTTTGCATACATCACTAATGTTAGTATTATTAATTAATCTAATTAATAGTCTAATTAATAATAGATCTGTCTGTCTAGATAGGTGCATTATTAAAGAATTCAGTTGATATTTGGTCACAGATAGGAATAACGATTTTACAGAATTTGTTTTATAATCACTTTTATAAACTTCTTTGTCTTTGTTTCTGAACCTTTATGGCCTTTTTAAAATGTGATTATAAAATTCATACGATGCGACAAAAGCAAATAGAACCAATTATAATCAGTGACACTGGATTGCAGTGCGACACGACAAATCCCAGACAGTAAACTGATGCCCCGTTCTATTTCTAATGTCACGTCCAGAATAATGGTCACGTTCAGTATAGACAACCTCAAGCTGTTGAGGTATGGCACGGTGCGACAGTTGTCACATCCAGTGTAGACACAGTGTAAAGGTCATTTGCTGGGGCACTATTAAGAAACCTTGACCCCAGGGTTGAGACTGTACTGGTTGAGTGCTCTTAGTATTTGGCTAAGAGAGTGGAAAGTAAATAGCAAGAAAACAGCTAATGGGTTTTTTTTTGTTGTTGTTGTTAAATATGTTGGTGTCATTAACATCACAAATTGGAATCAATAAAGTTAGCAATCGGAGGTTTGTCTGAAAAATGCCAACTGTCTTCCATAGGGTTTTTCATTTATTGATTCTAAAGGTAAAATAATTTTGGTAATTTATTGATTCTAAAGGTAAAATAAGGATTTAAACTAGAATAAGTCTTGCATGACCCACAGTCCTCTACTTTAGAACAAACTGAGATTTGAGGTTTTGCCATTATTATATAGTGACAAATGTTTTACAAAAGATTTCACTTTTATCTTCACTGTAAACCTGAATAAGTTGGGCTAACTAAAATAAATTATGATGTTTCCAATTTTAAGTAAGCAGAACTATCAGGTTTTGAGTTTGTAGTACTCATGCATGTTAATTGCTCCTAACTTGAAGTACTGAGTTCGCTAACTCATACTTTTTTTAATAGCAATTAACATAAAATATTTAGTTAATTAACTTTTTTATGTTATCACTGTAAAGCCTAACAAGTTGTCAGAACTCAAAAAAGTTGAATGAGATTTTTTTTTTAAGTTAAGAAACTCAAAGTTTAAGTAAGATTTTTATGTTGTACTTGTGGATCAAAATAGTAATATTACTCCAGTCTTCAGTGTCACATGATCCAGAAATCATTCTAATATGCTGATTTTGGCCTCAAGAAACATTTTTTATTATTATCAATGATGTACAGTTGTGCTGCTTAATATTTTTGTGGAAACCGTGATGAATTTATTTTCAGGATTTTTTGATGAAATTTAAAGTTCAAAAGAACAGCAACATTTCTTGAAATACTTACTGACCCCAAACTTATGAATGGTAGTTTAAGTAAAGTAAGACAAGTAAAGCAATACAAAGAACAAACTTATACAATCCTTGGCAAAGTACAAACCAAAGTTCCTCTGAAATGAGTATGAATCCTCCACACAGTTTTTTGTGAGGATGTTTCTGTATAAAACAGACATAAACCGAGTCAATGAGGCAGAACTGAGGTCTGAACACATGATCATTTTAAAAATGACTGAGCTGAATCACAGAAGCTTCCTTTTTGTCATGACTAATCCTCTTTATTGAATAAAACACATCTGTAGTGTTGTAAATGTGCTCCCAGGGCTCTTTTCTGTAATTCTAAATTGCAGGTTGCTCTTTCATTTGGGCACAGCAATTTACTAGTTTAGACAGGCCTGAAAAATAGAGCATGGTGTAACAGGACACAGGCCTCTTGGGTTATTAAACCACAAAGATTGCAAAAAGATGTATTTCATCAGAATACTTAATGAATATCTGTCAATAATGAAAGATGCTTTTTGAAGCCAGATGGTGCAGTTACATCCTCTACCAGCAGGGGCTAACTGGAACACGCTAACTAGCCAAACCATGACCTATTGGTAATAAGGGTTTTCAGTTATATTTGTGCTTGGGTGGACATGTTATCCCTGGTTGTTGGTTTCGTAAGGTGGATCTTTGGGGGAAGCAGGTATAAATATACATGCTGATGCATTACCGTTCTCTTTCAAAATGCAGGATAGTGCTCATTTGGAGCGCTCTACAGAAGAAGATGAAACTGTTGAGACCATGAATGGGAAATCCCACAGAGTAATGTACAGTCTAACACCCCTCTCTTGTTCCCTCCTTCTTTCCTGCCATCTTTGTGTCTCTGATTGTGGAGATCCAGTCGCTGGCAGCTGTCTAATAGAATCAGAGGCATGAAACCGTAATCATCTTGGTCACAGGCCCAGGAATTAATGTGTGTGTGTCTGAGAGGTTGTCGGTGTTCATTTGTTCACAGAAGTATTTGGTGTAGAGGTATTTTGTGAGCAATTTTTAATTTCAGAGATAAAACTGGCACAGATCCATTCACATTGTCTGGGTGGATGCTGACAGCTCAGTGTAATCAAGCAGAAAATTTGTTTAAAAAAGGGTTAATGATAGAGGCTACCGTCATATCAAAACATCGCTCAACAATTTAGAGTATCAGTTAAATCTTTGCTACTTTTAAATCGTTTCAGCAATCCCAGAGGATCCTCAGGTGGCGGAGGCATTTTACTCCGTGGATGAATTTGAGTCATGCTCGGAGGCAGATTCAGATGGAGAGGAAGACTCAGAGGATAATCTCCCCATAGACCCTTCCTGTCAGACATTTGGACAGGTGAGGAGAGATCCGCCGCCGGAGAGAAGCTCTTGTCAATCAGCTTTTGTGACTGTTTGATATTTACATTTAAAGATGTCTCGATAAATTGTACACACTGTAATTAGAGTCAGCAAAACAAAATAGTTTAGCATAAAGAGTTTATGAAATTTACAATGCAAGATATACACTTGTTTCTTGTAGCTCTGCAAATTAAGCTTTAAAAATACATTACAAATTAAGGTACACTACCTTTCAAAAATCTTTTTTTCTTAAAGAAATTAATACTTTTATTCAGCAAGGATGCATTCAATTGATCAAAAGTATATCATTATTATATAGCTTTTATGACCTATGAAATACATAGTATTTTAAAAATGTATTTGTTGCTATGCAGATTTAAATCTAAACTGCATCTACTCATATATTTTAATGCTATATTTCCTTCTATCCTCAAAATATATCCTCAAGTATCCTCTTTTCTTTTCCAGTATCTTTTTAAATTATTCACACACTAAACTCAAAGACACCCTCAAGTTTTAATAAGCTCTCACTGACAGGGTCATCTGTTTATGAATCATGGAATAAGATGGATTCAGTCATATCTCACATGCACTCAAGTCCACAGGTAATTGTTAATGTACAGGTAATATGATGCCACTTGTCTGCAGTATTATAGTCCGCATTATGCAAATGCATTTTGCCCATAGAGGATTTCTCAACCAAGCTCAACCTCATTATTGCAGATACTTTGTAGTGCTGAAGTTCAGTTGCATAACAGCAAACACATACGTTCAGATCAGGTGTGATAGAGCCAGGGGCTCATCTGGACTCACAAGAGATCACGCACGAGACTCTTAAAGCGGCAGTCCAATTCCAGGCTTCTGCACAGTTCGATCAGGCCAGTCGAGAATAGATTAAAACTATTTGTCACCATTGAGAGAGAGGGGGGAAAAAACCCTCAGAACCGTGATGGTATAAGTATGAAACCAAAGGAGAGAGTGGAATAGACTTCTGCCCCAGTGGATATTTGACAATTAGCTGGCTCACAGTAAGTGTGGAGCTGCCGGTATTTGTGCTGCCAGCCGTGGCCGGGTGAGATTCCCCGGAATGGAGGACAGAAGAATTGTATTTTGTAAATAGCTGCATAATACATAGCTGGTCCTTCTGTGATGGTATTTTATTTTTTCTCATTTCATTGTTTTGCACAGATGGCATGACTTGATACCCTTGAACTGCCCAAAGGCCTACCTTCCAACACATTGCACTTGTGTCTCATACGCAATGAATTTGGCACTGCTTTCTGCAAACCAATTGCAGTTTGAATATGGTTTTTCATTCACAATATTTTGTTTTTTCAACCTTTGGCACTTTATTTTTTGCTACATTTCAAATGCATTTTTATGTATATATTTTATTGTTTTATCCTTGTCCCAGACCCAGACTTTTAATATTAAAATCATCATGAAAATAGTATGCCATTTTTAAAACTATTATAATCTAAACATTGAGTGAAAAAATCATAAATCATTTCCATATTTTATTTGTACAAATGATTTTTTTGGGAATTGTTACAGTTGTATATTAAATGTGCATAATTTTCATTTAAACATTAATAATCATTTGTATACTATATACATTTATAATAATTTGTGGTAACACTACAATAAGGTTCATTAGTTAACATGAACTAATAATGAACTGCACAACTACAGGAATTATTAATCTTTGTTAAGGTTAATTTTAACATTTACTAATACATAATTAAAATCAAGAGTTGTATTTGTTAACATTAATTAATGCACTGTGAAGTAACATGAACAAACTATGAAATGCTGTATTTTTAGTACACAAAATAAATTTCTAAAAGAAACACATTTACACACACCATTGAAACAGTAATATACCGTAAAAACAAGGCATTCTGGGTAATATAATTTGTTGTTTTTGAGAAAGCCAGGCTACTTTCTCAAAAGCAAAAATTATTACCCAGAATGCCTTGTTTTTTTAATTACTTCTGTATATTACAATGCATTCTGGGTAATATTATTTGTCGTTTTCAAGAAAGTAGCTTATAGGCCTCTTTTCTTAAAACAATGAATATTACCCAGAATGCATTACTATTTCAATGGAAAACAGTGTTTTACAGTGTAAATATTTTTTCTTTTTTTTTACAGTTATTTTTTAGAGTGTAACTAACATTAACAAATGTTAACAAATAGTTAGTTAATACATTAACTAATGTTAACAAATGAAATTTATTGTAAAGTGTTACCTAATTTGTATACTATTTATATTTATAATCATTTGTATACTATTATTATTATTATTATTACATTTTTGTGTATTTATTAGGATATTTGAATCTTAATCGCTTGAATTTTATTCCAAAAATATAGTAAATGAGATGTGGAAATTAGCTTTTGATGGAAATGTTCATGATGTTTCACAAAAAATAAAGAAATATTCCTGTGATTAATGTATATTCACTTTTGGGCATTTTTAGATCATTTTTAAAAATAGTGAGAGTGTGAATACATTTTAGGAGAGTTTATTTTCTAAAAGTCCACAAGGGCAAAAGTGCCCATAGCTGAAGAAATACCTTATTATGTTGCTGATGGACCTTTGGTCCTGCTTCAGTCTGCATGTTCCTTGAGACTTTCATCACCAAGGTGAATGCCTCAAGGGAATATAGAACCCTTCAGGTTGCTTTTATCATGGTGCCACTTCTTCCTTCCAGGTCATGTTATCATTTCAGGTAGGAGACCCGTTGATCCGAAATGGTGTTCATAGAACCTGAATTTCAAGACCCTTGTGTGGCTAGACTGTCATTAGGGAGTCTAGCCACAATCACAGTTTGATCTAAATAGAATATAATTTTCACTAATATTATAATGTCTCTGTAAGTAGGTCAGAAGGAACATATGGTGTGTTTCAAGCATCCTCCTACATACACCATAGCCTGAACGTGTCCCCTTCATGTGTGTCACAGGACAGTGACCTGGAGGCCTTGATCAGACACATGGAGAATGTTCTGGATGGTGATTCAGATGGTGAGTACAGCTTATAGTCCTGGTCATTCCACACAAGAAAATGTATAAAACATTGGTGATAGGCTTGTGTACCAATACAACCCTACTGGCAGGTACACTCCATTATATATAGCATCTTTCTCCAATACTGACTGGCCAATTACATGAGAGGTCAGTGAGCAGACACAAAACTGCTTACTGAAGGTCACACGCCTGTGAAAATGATACATGTGAGCACGCTCATTTAGCTCCATACACATAGAGTGAATGATCCATTTGCTAGTTTCACCCCTCTCAGTGATATTGAGAATTTTCTCTTGTTCCTGATGACTCTGGAGTGAGAATGTCAGGAAGCCTGTTTGTCTGCTACTTGAAGCCATGGCGACATTGATTAGGTCATTCACATGAGGCTATTTACAGGCTCTGACCACATCAGATAAGTTCTATGCATTTCCTCATCGATAGAACTGGAGTATTTTTGTCCAAGTCTCTGTTTCTTTCCTGGTTATTTTACCTCCTTAGGTTTCAGGTACTTTATAAAAATTGCCATCTTGAACCATATCAATCCCTTTTAGTCTTTCATTTCTTTTTTTCCCAAAAAGTACATTCTAGACAAATATGAGACACTGAATGTGCAAATTTATTAACCCATAGTAAACAGATTTTTATTTTATTTTTGCATTACTTTGACACCTTGATCTGTTTTTGTGTCATATTAAAACCTAACACATTTTTGTGTAATGTTTGGTTTGAAAAGTGTGCTTGTGAATTTCTTGTGAAAAGAAATGCCACTTGGTATTGTTATCAAATATAATTGCATTCATACATTTTGAAGTGTGGCTTAAGTGTACAAATGCTTTTTGTGGCCACTGTGAACGATGGCCACTATTTGTATTTATCTCCCGGAGTTAGCATTTGTTTGCTAGTGTGTTGATATGCATTGTGATATCTTTTTCTCAATAGTCTAGTCTGTCAAAGTCAAGTCAAGTCAAGTCACCTTTATTTATATAGCGCTTTTTACAATGCAGATTGTGTCAAAGCAGCTTTACAGTGATAAGTGGTATATAATTTTGGCTGCACAGCAGCTCTTAAAGAAAATTGTATCAATGCAGGCAGATGCAAAGCACTGTTAAATATCAAATGTCAAGTGTCCCCAACTAAGCAAGCCAAAGGCGACAGCGGCAAGGAACCCAAACTCCAGCAGGTGACATCAGGTGGCAAACAAGTGTTAAAATGGAGAAAAAAACCTAGGGAGAAACCAGGCTTAGTCGGGGGGCCAGTTCTCCTCTGGCAAACAGTGCTTTGTTACGATTCAGGTAGCTATCATAAGTCCGATGGGATCGTATTTATTCCAGTTCCATCCAGTTGAGGATCGTATTTATCACGCCGGTATGGATGGTTTGTTGAGGAACTGTGCCACTGGCTGTCGTTTCGATGAGGCCTTCACAATAGATGATCTAGTTGACTCAATCTCTGCTGACACCTGGATACGGCCCGGACCCGGCTGACTACAGTAAACCTCGGGATAAACAGAGAGACTAATATTAGCGTAGATGCCATTCTTCTTCTGATGTAACGAGTACATCTGGTGTTATAGAAAGTGTTCCCGGTTCCGGCTGACCTAATTTATGCAGCCTAATAATCCTTTAACGGATTTGAAAATATAAATTGATAATGCGTTGTGTATGCCAGGTTAAAGAGATGCGTTTTTAAGCCTATTGTTAAAAAAAAAAAAAGCCAGATAAATGACTAAATCCTCATATCGGGCCATATATTACCAAAAAAAAAAAAAAAAAGAACACTGCAGATAAGCTGAGTTTAGAAGTGAGGATTGCTGAACAGAGTTAGATAAATGATAGTGGTGTTAGAACAATGCATGATGGATAATATCAGCCCACGGTTGATCTTTTAGGTTCAGTAAGAGAAGAAACCCTTTTCTAAGCTTATCTCCTTTCTTTCTTTCACCAGCCACCTTGTCAACACAATGAATTTCAGATTTGCTTAGCCAATAGAAAAAGAATGGATAGGGGAAAAAGGAGAGAAAAATAAGTTTTCTTTGGCTGAAACTCAAAGTGGGAAGCAGTAGATTTGATATCAGGTCATACTATCTGACTAAATGGCACTTCAAAAGATGGATTAATATGTACTTAATGACAGGTAAAATACAGTAACAGTGCTATTCATTTTATGATTATGCTGCTGCTAAAAGACCAACAGTGACATTTATACACACAAACACACACTTGATGTACACAACACAATGCACAAGGTGCTCTGACACATGACTTCTGTGTCCCCTCGTCATCACCTGCTGACTTTTCAAACACACACACAATCTAGTTTGGCTTGGTGAACCGTAACGCACATGTCACTGTGGCTGACAGCTCAGAAATGCAGCTTTCTGCTTGAGCTCCACTTTCACATCTCCGACTTCATTCAGCACTGGCTTACATAAAAGTGTAGCTAAAACTTTACCAAACCTTTTGCTTTATGTACTTGTGTAAAATGACCTCCCTTGGTACTCATTGTCCTCTATTATTCTCTAATAGCTATGATGTCATGTAAGCCGTAAATTCTAAAATATTTTATATATTTATATAAATTCGTAAATACTCATAAACATTTACAATAAACCTGAAAAATATGTTCATATAAACACATTTATTGCTCTAGAGTAGATGCCCTGTGTTTTTGATTTTCTCTTTTTTATTATATTAATATTCTGCAGCTTTCCTGCATCATAGACAGAATAGGACTGTAATGACTATCTCTGTGTGATAAACTGAATCAATATGGCAGTTTCTTTTAGATTCAGATCCCTTACTTTTTAGAAACCCAAATCAATTTTTATATATACATACTGTTCAAAAATTTGTGATTGGTAAAAGTTAATTTTTTATGTTCGCCAAGGCTGCATTTATTTGATCAAAAATTCAGTTACGATGGTAATATTGTGATATATAACAATTAAAATAGCTTATTATTCCTGTGATGGCTGAATTTTCAGCATCATTACTCCAGTCTTAAGTGTCACATGATCCTTCAGAAGCATTTCTTATTATTATCAATGTTGATGTTACATATCCGGCGCCTGCTGGTTCCTGCTGCTCCCCTCCAGGTCGCCAGTTCACCATTTCAGTGCACACACAGTTATACATCACTCTGGACTACATTTACCATAATTCCCCATCTAGGAACCAATCACACACTCGCAACTGTTTCCCATCAGTGGACCCTTTATAAGCTGCACCCAGACACACACATGGCTGAGTATAGTTTAGTCGTATGTTTTCTGTGTTAATCCTTGTTCTTAGTGCCTAGCCTAGCCTAGCCTAGCCTAGCCTTGTTTTTGACCCTGGACTGTTTATTCCTTGTTTGATGATCGTTTGCTGCCTGCCTTGACCATTGCCGGTGACTTAGATTACTCTTCTGCCTTGCCCTTATGTTTCTGTTTGTTGGTGTTTGACCCTTGCCTGTACGACTACGCTCATTCTAATAAAGCCTGCGTTTGGATCTACCCTTTGTCGACTCCCAATGTTACAGAATACTCAGCTATACCGAGATCCAGCGGCTTTTTGAGTGTTTCCAGCCTCAGTATGGACCCAGCAATACGTCTCGTCTGCCTACGTCAAAGGTAATTGTACCCCCGATGGCCACGGAGCTTGGCCCATCTTTATTACCAGCATGTACTGTTTTAAAGATTACTAGCCCTGTGCTTTATGCCTCTTCCTGCCCTGTAATTGCCACGCCTGAGCCCTCAGTTAAGATGGCTGCCACGCTTGAGCCCTCAGTTAAGATGGCTGCCACGCTTGAGCCCTCAGCTAAGATGGCTGCCACGCTTGAGCCCTCAGCTAAGATGGCTGCCACGCTTGAGCCCTCAGCTAAGATGGCTGCCACGCTTGAGCCCTCAGCTAAGATGGCTGCCAATCCTGAACCAAGTCACGTCTCCGCTGATCTTCCAGAGCCCTGTCACGTCTCGTACAAGATGGCACCTCCGCCGGTGTCTAGCTGGTCCCGTCCAGCGTGCCTCTCCCACCATATCACCAACCTTCCTGTGACTCACCACTGCTCTTGGATGTTTGCATGAAACTTCAGCCTGTTTCCCAGTCCACAGCCATCAGTGCCACCCAATCATCTCCGTCTCCCTCCAGTCCCTCGATACCACCTCCTCTCAGTAGTAGTGGAACCATCTCGAGCCTGCCGGGATCCCCTCCTCCTGGGCACGAGGAGCCTGAAGCTCCGCCTCCAGCTTCGGATGGTCACGAGCTGCCTCCATCCATCGCCCTGACTCCTGCTCCTGCGCTCCTCCCACCCTCGACCTCAGAGTTGACCACCGGCCTTTCAACCACGCCGGACTCCCTCGGCACATTGGCTCCACCTGGGTCAGACATCGCTTTGCCTTCGGTGCGGACCTACGGACCATCCGCTGCTCTCTGGCCCTCCACCCCTTCCACTACGGCTTGCTCTGCCCTACCTCAGGCTCCGTCTCTGCCCTCGGTCGCTCCAGCGCATCTTCAGACCTCCGGATCCCCTCCTCGATCTCAGGAGGTCGTCACTGCGGCTCTGTCGCGGCCGCTTGGATCGTCACCATCTCTCCACCACCTCAGCTCGTCAACTACGCGGTGGGCTCCATCCTCGCCGTTGTTGACTACGGTCTTCCCCATGGCGGTCGTCATCAACACCCTTCCATGGCTCCTCCCTCCATCAACACCGCTGTGGGGCACTACCCTGGCTGGTGCCTGGCACAACAGCCTGCAGCTCCTGTTCAAGGCCATCTCCTGGACTTTACCACCTCCTGCACCACCCTGGACTCTTGTTCTCCGCCTCCTCCCGGTTAGCCGTCCACCTCCTGAGCCGCCTCCTACATCATCTTCAGCATCTTATATTCATCTTCCCCTCTCTCTACGGTGCGAAGACGCGCCTTTCCGGGAGGGGGCATAATGTTACAGTCACATGGACTTTCAGTTTGTTGTTATCATCTGTCACGTGTTCCTTTGTTCTAGTTTCCCGCCACAATCTGTTACCATGGACACTAATCACATTCATCACAGCTGTTCGTCATTGGAGTTCAATTATCAGTGTATTTAAGTTCCTGTTTCTGTGGATTATGTTGTCGGGTATTGTTTGCGTTTATACTGGTGTATGTTCCTGTATTCTCCTATTGGACTTTCAAGTAAAGACTCTATCTCCTCGTTCGTGTGCTTAATAACCAGTAAGATTGTAACAACGAGGGTATATGATTTTTTTTGTTTTGTTTAAATAATGATGTGCATGGATAAATCATTTATAATAAACACTGCAATATAAAAATTTTAAAAATTGTCAATTTTGATTGCGTTACAAAGTCCAGAAACACATAAATTCAGGCAAGTGAAGTCAGTCCAAACTTTTGTCTGATAGTGTGTATTGTGTGTGTTTCAGGAGCTGAAGCAGAGGAAGAGAAGCCTCAGCTGGGTTCTCTGGGAGTGAGTAGCATGAACACCTCCATGGCTGAGGGCAGAATAGAGCGGATGAAACAGTGAGTGTATCATCCTTGACTCGTTCAAAGCCATTACCTGTAAGAGTTTCTCTCATTCCCCAGGAACCTTACAATGAGTTTTATTCAGTAATAATTGTATTTACCTACATGATCAGAAACATATTTTTTTATGGGCATCCTATCCTAGATAAATCTGTTTAGTTATTAAGTTACTTTGTGTATGTATGTGTATACAATTTAATGTGTTAATTTAATAATTTGTCATGGAAAAAATAACACGTTAAAATGATAAATGCATTTAAAACATGATACAGGGCAACAACTCACTGTGATGTAGCCTTCCAAGATATTGGGGCAAAAATGCCCCTGTGTGAGTTTTTGTCTCATATTTATATCATATGATATACTCTAGTTAAGCAATATCACACGAGTAACGAGTATCGAGAGTGATTTTTCCCCAAATAGCATGAGTGCAAATGTGAAATTATATACAACAGTTTAATTAATAAGAAGTTAATACTGTTATATTTTAGACACAATATTGTCTGTTTTTGCTCAGTTTTGCCAAAGAAAATATTAGCTAAAGCCAGAGCAGAACTGTTGTGCATCTCTGAGCAAAACACTTAATTCCTGAATGAATCAGCCATTTGAACAAATTGGGTGAACCAACAACAAATATAGAGAGCCATATACTTAATTCCTGAATGAATCAACCTTTTGAACGAATCGAATTAATGAATGACTCAATGATTTACTCATTTAGACATTTACTACCACCTACTGGCAGCTGTACTTTCTTATTTAGAGTATCATTTATTTAAAAAAATAATTTAATATTTTCACATTAATAAAATACCCATTAAAAGGATAGTTCACCAAAATGAAAATTCATTTACTCGCCCTCATGTCATTTCAAACCTGTATGATGTTCTTTTGCATATAAAAGATTATATTTTGAAGAATGTTGGTAAGCAAATACTTTTGGTTACCATTGACTTCTATTGTATGAACGATAAAAAAGAATACTTGGACATTTCTCAAGTTATCTTCTTCGACAGAAGAAAGTAAGTCATACAGGTTTGAAATGACATTTTGCTTTAAAAGCCTCATTAAAGACCAATTCAGATCCACCTGCTACTGCAATCAGCATATTGTCTGACAATGTTCTATATTTAAATCTGCTTGTCTTGCTCCAGAGGCTCCTAAAAACCCATCCTGACACTCTTCTATCCCCAAAGCCCGAGTCTGATCTTCACAGGGCCAGACAGATGTTTGGCCCAGAGCAAAAACCAGCATGAGCCAAAATGCGTTCAGCTCTTCCAATGATTTATCATAGTAGAATAGATGTATCAGAAAGTGTGTCACTGATAATTAAAATGAATTTTAAAAAATGTCATTAAAACAGTAGCATTGCTTCTTGATTGTTTTAGCAGTGATCATTTAGCAGTTTAATGGTGTTGTCATTTCCTTTTATTTCATTTTCCTTTAAATTGCATTGACTTGCCAGGACAGCTTCTGGTACAGATTTCCTTTTTGTTTATCACTGTTCCATGTGTGATTCAATTCAAGCGTTAAATGAGCATGGTATGAACATTATATAAGCATTATATATGAATTCAAAATTAAATTTAGGGGCCTCTGGACAGTATTTCCTAATTTGAACAAATGTCTGAAAGCACCGAAATGCATATTTATTGGTCTTTCTGTACACTGTTGTACATATCAATATCTGCGCCTGCTGTGTTAGTAACCCAATAATTTTGGTAACTCCTCCCTGTGGTGTATTTATCTAGGTACATTTTAATATGAGCTTCTGCTTGGAATGTCATTTGTGATAGATACAGATCTTTCACGTTATTGATGCTTCTCCATTTGTCATTTTATTCAGCTTATTTTCTCATTTCTTGTATTGTTTGTACACATCTTTCTCTCCACAGAGCTTTTTTTATTCTCTTCACTGTTGTTATTATCTCCACAAGAGCAGCAAATTCTTTCCTACAAAAGTTTGGGGTCCTTTTTTTTTTTTTTTTTTTTTTAAGAAATTAATACTTTTAGATATAGCATGGATGCATTACATTTATTTAAAGTGAAAGTAAATACATTTACAGTGTTAGATGTCTGGGAAAAAAAGATCATGGCTCAAAATATTAAGCAACTGTTTTCAACATTGATATTAATAAGAAATGTTTCTGGAGCACCAAATCAGTATATTAGAATGATTTCTGAAGGATCATGTGACACAGAAGACTGGAGTAATGATGCTGAAAATTCACAGGAATAAATTACACTTTAAAACTTGTTAAAATAGAAAACAGTTATTTTTAATTATAATAATGTTTCACAATATTACTGTATTTAATTTATTTTTGATCAAATAATAAATGCAACCTTGGTGAGCAAAAGAGACTCCAAAGTTTTGAATAGTTTTGTATTTTCTTTTATAAAGATTACACTAGAAACTAAACACTATTGCTATGACAATCAACAAAAAAAAAATTAAAAAAAATAAAACTGATAATTCTTTAAATTTGTACTTATTAACTTATTATCTTTTCTTTTCATTGTATGTTTCCGGACACCAGTTTGAAAACCCCTGCCCTAACGTACCAAACTTTGCCATACCTTTCTATTCCATACCATACTGTACCGCTGCATTCAAAACCAAACCAAACCATACTACTCTGTACATTCTGTAGTGTGCAGTACTGTTCCATACCACACCATACTCCAGTATTAGCTTGGTAGAGTATTATGTCTTCCTTTCAGCATGACTGCAGAACCTCTTCTGACGGCAGGCCGAGCCTGTGGCTCCCCTACTGAGTGTGGGCTGAAGATATTAATAACAGAAGCGCTCTTCCTGTGAGGGCAGGAATTAGAGGCTGTCAGCTCCCTCTCTGCAAGTCTCATAAGAGCGTAAAGATCAGGAGGAGGGAGAAGGAGAGCACAGGTAGCAATTTACAGCAGCTGCATTTTCCCTACGCAGCCTCTCGTCAGCTGTGCAGTGAAGCTACAGTCTTATTCTTCCAGATGCTGCTCCCATTTCTCTCATTCGGAGTGAATTAATTCTCAGGTATTTGCAGGTGTTACTGATGCTAGTGCTGAACAAGTAAAATTATCTTACTTTGTAAGTTGGTTTCTCCAGTTCAGTCACTTTTCAAGTGAAGGAACTTTCAGGAAAATAATAATATAGGTAATTCTTCAAATAGGGAAACTTTTCTATCGTCTAGGATGAATTTTAAGTTTTTTATAATTTTTTACATTTTTTTATTTTGAAGCATAGATTGTAATAGTGTTAAGCTTGTTTTATTTTTGTTTCTTTACTTATTTTAAAGGGTTAGTTCACCCAAAAATGAAAATTCTGTCATTATTACTCATCCTCATGTCGTTCTACACCCGTTAGACCTTCGTTCATCTTCAGAACACAAATTAAGATATTTTTGATGAAATCTGATGGCTCAGTAAGGTCTCTGTTGCCAGCAATGTCACTGAACCTCTCAAGATCCAGAAAGTTACTAAAGAAATATTTAAAACAGTTCATGTGAGTACAGTGGTTCTACCTTTATATTATAAAGTGACGAGAATACTTTGTGCACCAAAAAATAACAACTTTTCAACAATATCTAGTGACGGCCGATTTCAAAACGCTGCTTTGAAGCTTTACGAATCTTTTGTTTTGAATGAGTGGTTCGGATCGCGTAAACGTTTACTGAAATCACGCGACTTTGAACCACTGATGAAAAAGTATTCTAGTCACTTTATAATATTAAGGTAGAACCACTGTACTTCCATGAACTGTTTTAAATATGTTTTAAGTACCTTTATGGGCACTGAAAGTATAAATAAACTTGCTGGCAATAGAGTCCTCACTGAGCCATCAGATTTCATCAAAAATATCTTCATTTGTGTTCCAAAGATGAACGAAGGTCTTAGGGGTGTAGAACAATATGAGGGTGAGTAATTAATGACATTATTTTCATTTTTGGGTGAACTAACCCTTTAAAGAACATTTAAAAGACTAATAAATAAAAGAATGCTAAAAGGTAAATTTGTCAGAATTTCATTTTGGGCAAACTTTTTTTTAAAACTTCCCCTTAATAATAAATGTTTAAAAATGTTAAAATACTTAGAACTTTTTATGAGAAATTAGAAAAGAAAAAAAAAATGTATTGGATATATTTTATTTGTGTGTACAATTTGTAATTTTTATGACAAAGAATTGTTGTCCCCCGCTTCCATTACCATCACACTAAATATTGTAGAGATAAACTGAGGTTTCACAAACATATTTTTATGTGTTTATAATGGAAAAGAAAGTGACAAGAGAATGCATGACAGGTAGAGAAGTGACAGTTTGATGATCAGAAAGATCTTTCCATTATAAACTGAGTGTAGATTTATTAGATGTCATTACCAATTGTCCATTTTTATTTATTTTTGTAAAATGAAAGTTATTTTGACTGCTTGCTAACTTGCTGTGCAGATGAAACGTGTAGCTTGATAGGTTTCATTTTTCAAGAGTTAATGTTGTCAAAAACAGTGTTATTTTAGTATTATTTTGTTTTGTAGTATTTATTAATATTTTGAATAAGCTTTTATTTTTATATTTTCATTTTTTTTTGAGTTCTAGTAATTTTGTGAAGTGCTTTTGTCATTTTTTTCTTAGTTTTTTTATTATTTCTATTTAGCTTTATATTTATTTTAGTTTTAGTAACTTCAGTACTTTATTTCAGGTCATTTCTAATTTTCTATACAGTTTAAGTTTTTCATCTAATATTTATATTTTATTTAATCTTTATTTTCATTAATGAAAACTATTTTAAATAACAACATTGGTCAAAAGTGCCCCCAACTGAAGATTCCTGTTATTTTTGTATTATTTTGTAGTATTTATTAATATTTTGAATTTTCATTTTTTTGTTTTGATTTTAGTTAAGTTCTAGTAATCTTTTTATGTGCTTTTGTCATTTTTATTAGTTTTGGTGTGTTTTTTTTATTATTATTTCTATTTAGTTTTAAAATATATTTATTTCAGTTTTAGTTTGTCATTTTAGTCATTTTTAGTACTAATTTTAGTTAGTTGCCAAGGCAACATTTCTAATTTTCTTTACAGTTTTTTTTTTTTTAATCTAATATTTACGGTGGCCCAGTAGTGCACAAAACAACGAAATTAAAAAAGCAAACACAAGTTCACAACACAACGAAATCAAGCCACAACACAACGGAAATGCTCCAGACCACTAGGAGGCTCGGTAAAGTTAGTTTTCCTTGGCACTGTTCTATAAAATCGACAGTTTTACAAAGATACCAATACCATGATTAGTTTTAACTATGTAAACATTGTATATCGACATGAAATATAATTCAAAATCAACTACTTGCTCAGTAGCTTCATATTTATACATGTGAATAATTTGACGCGCTACCGCGGCGCATGATGAAGGGAACGTCTGCCAATTCCACCAAGTGGTTAAAACGAATCATTTGTATTCATTACAATTACTTTGTTTAACATGTAAAGCAGACATTTTCAAATTCCAAAGCTTGTTAGTTTCTGTTGGTAAGACTGACAAGCTTTGGAATTTGAACATGTCTGTTTTTAAATGTTAAAAGTAATTTTAATTAATACAAATTCTACGTTTTAACCACTTGGTGGAATTGGCAGACGTTCCCTTAATCATGCGCCGTGGTAGCGCCTCAGATCATTCACAAGTATAAATATGAAGCTATTTTGAGCACGTAGTTAATTTTGAATTAATATTTCATGTCTATATACAGTGGTTACATACTGTTGAAACTAATCGTGGTATTGATATCACTGCCGACTCCATAGAACATTGACAAGAAAAACTTTACCTTTTTAATAATTTTACCGAGCTCTGAGAGCCCCCTAGTGGTCGGGAGCATTTCCGTTGTGTTGTGGCTCAATTTCTTTGTGTTTTGGCTTGATTTCGTTGTGTTGTGGCTTGCTTCCATTGTGTTGTGAACTTATGTTGTTTTTTTTTTTGTTTTGTTTTTTTAAATTTCGTTGTGTTATGCACTACTGGGCCACCGTAAATATTTATATTTTATTTACTCTTTAATTCCATTAAATTCCATTAAAGGTCAAAGTTCCCTCAACTGATAAATCACCCATATTTCTTGCTCTGTTAATGCACACATGATACTGGGTCACCTGTATCATCCATGTCATCAGAGTTATAAACTAACTATTAGGCTAGCATGTGTGAATAATTTCATTTCTATAAGTTTTCATGTCAAAATCTAGACCTTGAAAGCAATGGATGCTTTTAATCTTATTCTGGGCTCTTGTACTGTATGCCCTTACAGATGCATGCCTGTATCAACTCATTTTGATTTTATTTAAAGGAAAACCTTTTCTTCTAAAAGCCACTTGTAGCAGTGAGATTTGAACCCAAGCCCCCATCTGAAGTCCAGCATGCTCTTCCTCTGAGAAGTCTGAATCAACTTGAGTCAGCTCTTCTGACAGATAGAACTCTTTCGTTCTGCTCTTTAGATTTCAGTACATTATACACTACTGTATGTGCATTTGGGGAATAACTTGAAGACAGCGCACAAGGGTATATCAGAAAACAAAAGCATCTTCTCCAATAGAGATTGTTTGATGTGATCGTTTGATGACGATAACACTACTCATCCTTCACCTAGTTCATCTCTGCGTGACTTGAGGTCTCTGAAACTTTTGAATGTACGGTATTGCGTCTTCTGTTGATCATTATGCAGGACTTCTTTTGTTGACTGCAGCTCATTCCGCCTCTCCGAAAATAGCTGATCAAAGCTGCAGCAGGCAGCATGCATTCACAGAGATATAGGTTCTCTTTCATCAGAGTAAGCGTAGAGAACCGGTGTCGCTGAAAAACATCTGAGCTGACGACGTAACAGCTGTAGATGCATGTAAGACATTATGCTTTTGTTGTTGAAGAGGTTCCCAGGGTTTGGGGAGCTCTCTGTGGAAGGATCGACAGTGGTGATTGCGAAAGAAAGAGCCTGTAGGTTGCCAGGAAGTGGATGGGCAGGCGGAGGGCTGTGTTTATCATGCTGGGAGTGGGGGCTGATTGCAGCCCAGCCTTGATTACCACCACTAATCAGCTGGAAATGGACTATGAGTGGGCATGTGTGTGTATGTGAGTCTGCAGCAAGTTTGTCGACTTGGAAAGGAACGCCTCTCTTATATGAAAGCGCTGTCTGAAATTGACTTATGAGATAACAGCGTTGAAGAGGGCTTGTCGTTGTAACCTCAAAGGTCTCTCAACTGTAATTGTCTCTATTCTTGGCTTCTTGACAAAGTCATGAGTCATAATAACAGAGGGGTCTGATTGCTATGCCTTAAACTTTATGACTAGCATATTTAGCGTTGTCCTTCACAAAGAAAGGATGTGTTTATAATGCCTCTCAATTTATTTATGTCACAGTACAACTCTGTTTTTATGTGCAACAGTTTTGAAGTATGCTTGCACTTTATTACTTTTTTTAAATTTGGGTCATTTACTACAGTTCTTAGAAAATTAGGAATATAAACAAAAGCTATCCAGTTAACTTTTTCATTTGACAGTTAAAGGATTAGTTAATTTTTAAATGAAAATTAGCCCAAGCTTTACTCACCCTCAAGCCATCCTAGGTGTATATGACTTTCTTCTTTCTGTTGAACAAAATCTGAGATATTTTAATAAATATCCTGATGCATCCAAGCTTTATTATGGCAGTGAACAAGGGCCACGTGTATGAGCTGACGAAAGTGCTTCTATCCATATCCATCCATCCATCATAAACGTGTACTCCACACGGCTCTGGGGGGTTAATAAAGGCCTTCTGAAGCAAAGTGATGCGTTTGTGTAAAAAAAAAAAAAAAAAAAAAAAAAAAAATCCATATTTTAAATATCTAGCTTCCACTAGACTGCCTTCCGTATACAAGTTATGAAAAAAGTGTAAACTGGCATTGCATCAGCAAGAGTTTTACACTTTCTACGTAAGTTGAATACGGAAGGCGGCCTGGCGGAAGCTAGATATTTAACTTCATAATGTGTTAAATATGATTTTTTTATTCCAAATTATTATTTTTACATTTATGTAATTTATATACATTAATTTTTTGATGGATGGATGGATTAATTAGTGATTTGATTGATTGATTGATTAATGAAAAATCAGTTTTGCCATCACAAGGATAAATTACATTTTAAGAGATATTAAAACAGAAAACTGTTATTTTAAATTGTAATACTATTTCAAAATGTCACTGTTTTTATTTTTGATCAAATGAATACACCCTTATCTTACCAACCCCAAACCTTTGAACAGTAGTGTATCAGATTGAGGCTTCAACAATGACCTTTCTTGCGTTTTTCTCTTTTATTAAGACTGTGTTTGACAATGCTATAACCTCCTCATGATGGACCACTTTAAAATCACTGTAAATGAACTCATTCGCATATTCCATGCAGTTCATAAAGTAAAATAATTTGCTTTTTCCATTTCACCATGCTGGAGTGCTCAAACTTCCAGAGTCACAGTGAAACTCCAGGGGAGCGTGGAGAGAAGGAGACAGCAATTACCTCACGCTGAAGTGGGCAGGGGGGGCACAGTCGATTTAATCCCAGACCGCACATGCTCATATCCCATCCCCATTACTGTAGAGGATTGAGCAAGCTGGAGGATTGCGCTCACTGAAGCCCGCTGTCTCTCCCTGCTGATGCCACCGCAGCCCTCCCATTCCTCAGCATCAGCAGCTGTCTGTTGCTCATCAGGCCTGACACCTGTATGATATGACTGAAGGTATGACTGGTGTCAGCCTCGAGGCATAACTTTTCCCATAGAGAGTTGACATTCTCAGGTGACCTGTTATATATCATGTTAAGACAGCAATAACAGAACTAATGAGAAGCAGGGACAACGGGGTTCCTGCTGGAAAACCGCATGGTTGTATAATAGTTTAGTTTGGCAAGGCCAAAGTGGAGGATCATTCTATGACCTGGCTTAAAATAAATTTCTGTACTATTTTAAACATGATATTAATATGTTTTTATTGAAATTTGATACTTTGTGTCTTTAGAAATGTAACAGGTAATATGTAACACTTTTAAAGTTTCATTTGGCAATACAAAATTTCTGTTCAAGATCTTAAAAAGGTGCTTCATAGAAAGAAAACTGAATTCTGATATATCTCAAATTTATTAATGTTTTATCAGCTGTTAAAACGGTGGCTGAATTTTTATAGATGTCACTACAAAAAATAGTAAGAATTGGCACATTGTTAAAGTAATCATTTACCAGTGTTATTCTATTATTATTTACAGTAAATACTATTATAGTATTTATAAAAATGTGAATTAGCTATTATATGTATATTTTCAGTATTCATTTAAATTTTATTTTTAATATTCCTATTTAACTTTCATTTATTTTCCTTTTTTTGCTCTTTCATACTTAATCTTATTTTATTTCAGTTAGTTGTCGAGGCGACATTTCTAATTTTAAGTTTTTCATGTAATATTTATATTTTATTTAATTTCAGCTTCATTTCAATTAACAAACATTTTTATTAGTTTTATTTATAGTTGTCAATATCAACACTGGCACCCACTTTGTATAATGGCCCTGGAAATCCAATCCAAATTCTAATTAGAGCAATGAAATAATCCTCACCCTATCAGTTCATCATTGTTAAATCTACTATTCACATGCTAAATAGTTCAGTATTTCTCTAACTCCATGTCACTTTCTCTCTGTAATGACTGTAGTGATCCTTTTTAGGCTATTGGGTCTAGATTTTTGTCTTTTTACCAGTCTGACTCAGGAAATGAGTGCACAGATGTGTTATGTCATTACCAGGCCCACACGGAATCTGCACCATTGACATTAATTGGAAGCTGTTCCTCCCTAAAGGCTGGATGGCCACTGAATGTTGCCTGTGTGGATTTGCTTTAATTCAGGAACAAGAGCTTCAGTGAGGTTTGGGATAAATTAGAACATTCCACATAATTCCCCTCACAATAAATACAGAAAATGTGAAAACAAATATCTGGTCAATGCGAGTCACCCTACAGGCCCAGATGTACTTGCGGCAATTTTTTCCATTCTTTGCCTTGGGAGTAAAAAGAAGTTTGAACTGCTGAGAGCAGTTTGGGGGGACAGTATTGGGGCTGAAAGGTAAGATAGATTTGTGTATCTTCAGTGTAACTATGGAAATTAAGACCATGATGCTGGATGATATGACCAAGAGGAAGCATATAGATTAGAAATAGAAGTGGACCAAGAACTGATCCTTGAGGCACACCGTGGGAAACAGTGACAGAGCAAGATTTGTGTTTATTAATGCTAACAAATTGCCTTGTCCAAAAGATATGAAGTTAGCCACTGAAAGACAATACCAGTGATACCCATAGCAGTTAGACCAGATACTGTAAGAGCACTGAATGGCAAATAGTATCGAAAGCTGCACTCAGATCCAAGAGGACCAGGAGGCTGAGGGCAGCAGAATCAGAGGCAAGGAGGAGGTCATTCACTACTCTTTCTTTGTACTGTGGAGAGGATGAAAACCAGACTGAGATCGCTCATGCAGATTGTGTTTATCCAAATGACACTGTAATTGTGTAGCGACCACCTTTTCTAATACTTTAGACAGAAAGGGAAGGTTGGAAATTGGTCTAAAGTTACTTTGTGTTCATGTTTTTACTCACGGATGTCTGACCTCGACTAACTGAACTGAAGAAATGAACCAGAAAAGATTTCCACGTCAAAGAAGGCGGAGCCTCAGTGCACACCTACCTATAAGTAATCACAACAGACCAATAGTAGTTTGAGGGTGTTTACCAGCCGGCGCAGATTTTTCCAGAAAGTTTGCTTTGGCAAGCTGTTTCAAACTCCCAAACTAACTTCCTTTTGGCCTGATTTTGTTCAAAATGACATCACACCAGTTCATTCTTCGATTTTGCTTGAAGTATATCAAATCTGAATTTGCTTGAACCTTACCTGAATAACTGCTCCTTGCTTTACAGCAGCTTTCTGAGATCTTGAACGCAGAGATATCCAGATATGAACTAAAAACTGCAAAAATGCATTTCTTTGCATAGAATGACTCACAAACATCATTTTGGTCACTATCCACTTACATTTTATTCAATGGCACATGCCTCTCAACACCCCCTCCTTACATTTAACACGTACCTCCACCTACCTGCTCCATCCTGTTATTCTCCTATAATCTCACCTGTCACCACTGATCTCGTATCAGACAGTGAACTCTGTGAACTCTTTAATATTCAAACATCATTCCCCTAGACACTGTCATTCTTGAATAATCAATTCATAACGGCTGCCTTACATTCAAAATAGTTCATTTCTTCTTTGTCCTGTTTTGCTTTTGTGTTTTAAAGTCTTGTTGTTTTTATAATATTACTCATGCTGGAGTCTGTACCTCATGCCCTTGGCATTGAAGTTAAGGCAAAAACAAAACTTTGGTCAAAAATATGCTCTCAAAATATATTTCAATCAACAGGGAGTGACTTTTCCATTAAAATATTTTTATCTGTAATAGAAAATGTCTATATGTTGTGATACAGATAAAAATTGAAAGTCATATTTCATCAAGGGGGCATTTTTCTTCTCATGGGTATGAGGAGAAACATTCATTCTTTTTATTTAAAAAGTACCATGGGCATTATACAGTTTGAGTTGACCTGTTTTCATACAGAATGTTTTTTGAGCCCGTCAGATCTGAACATCTGCAAATTTGTTATGTTCCCATATTCCTTGAATGGTAGGTGGTGTTTTCTTGTTTAAAAAACACAGTGGAGTACAAAAGTCTAGTGAAGATGCTTCTATTTTGCATTATCTAATTTAATACATTTCATTACAAATGATATTGTCAGCATAACAGTGTGATTGAAAAGTTGAATTGAAAAGTATTTTGTATATTCATGTATATGCTGTAGCATGTTTAGTTACTTTAAATTGTATTTAGTATAGCCTATAATTTAAATGTATTTTCAGTGTGCCTTATATAGATAGTTAACGTTAGATTTGTTTGCTACTACATATCAAAATTTCAAGGTTACAGTGTGTTCATCCATTAACACAGTTTGCTCAAACTGATCATTGTATCTTGTGTAAATATTTTATGCTTTCATAATTTTATCTGTCATATGTTATGCCCTTGGTTGTTCATCTCCAAAAGAGATATATATCATTGTACTTCAAATTTATTAACCTGTTGTTATTTTTTTGGTGGTTTGAAAAGCCTGGTTAATGTCACAGTTCTTTATACTGTCAGGAGACTGCTTTTGTGAGATTTACCAATAACACCAAGTTCAAGTTCAAGATTTATTAAGAGGCAGTATAGATTGAGATGGTAGTACTTGACTTTACAAAGGGACTAGAATGAAAAGTGATACCATAAAATAATTCATTTAAAACGATGGTCACATTAGTTCTCATGGATAAGATATGCTGCCCCTGTAGTTCATATCTATCTTTCAACTTACAAAATGTGCTACAGATGGACTGCCACGAAAAGAAGGACACTACATCATCTGGAGTCCTTGTGTTTCTTTTAATTTGGTGTTTTAGGAGGATATTGTTCATCTCTTTCAGCTGTCTCTTTCATTCCTTATTTTTTTTTTTTTACATCCTCTACCTGATGACATTACTTTGGCTTTTGGGTACTGAGTGAAACTAACCCAAACCTTGTAAGGTTGAACCCTCTCAGATGATAAACCTCTGAGCTACTGTGGACAGCAATTCATCATTTACTCCAAGCTTTTCACACTTTGCGTCAAGCTCCTTATCATGGAAAGTCCAAATCAATTTAGTTTCTTTAGACCAGAGGAAACCTGATTTCAGTGGCTCTATTCCTCATAAGAATGACAATTCCTGATATTACCAAGATGGAATTAATTACCTTTTCTTCTGTTATCTGAGCTTCACTGTTGAGCTCATTCTCTGGGACCATTAGTATCTTACTGTCTCTTCGATCTGGACTATATCTTTTTGAGAAAGAAATGGACATTTCTATCTTTACCAAAACTGCTCAACACTTACATCAACTCATAAATCATTCACACATCTCAATCTCACGCTAAATGGACATATTCACAAAGGCATTACTTATTTTTAAGTCTGCTTGAAGGAAAAGGAAAGACATTTTATTTTTGTTCTGGCAGCTGTTGACATTTCACCTTATGCATTGTGTGTGTGTGTGTGTGTGTGTGTGTGTGAGAGAGAGAGAGAGAGAGAGAGAGCGAGAGCGAGAGAGAGCGAGAGAGAGAGAGAGAAAGAGTGGGGCAGTTCTGCTCTTGCTGAGGGGTCCAAAGGTGACAGTAGAGATCACACTGACATTGAGAAGAGGAAGTGATTCACGGTGCCTGCTCACATACCCAACACCTGTCAGGGGGCGTTTTTACAAGAGGTCCCACTTGGATGCATCCACTTGTCCCACAGACTTGAGAGACTGAATGCTGTAGGATATATGTAGAACACAAAATCCAGAAAGCTATTTTGAAAGAAATATTTGCAAGACCTTTGCATATCCTTTGTAAATGTGAACTAGATTATTTTAATATTCATTCTAATTTTAATTTGGTCTTTTAGGTCGGTGTGTCGGAGGCTAGGAGAGGAGGTGTTCCTGAAGGTCTATGACTACCTGAAGCAGGCCAGACAGAGGCAGGAGAGCGAAGAGGGCATCAAACAGGCTCTGATCCAGCTGGTGGAGAAGCCCAGTGATTGCTTTGAAGTAGATCAACTTCTTTATTATGAAGAGCTGCTCTTGGCTGCACAAGAAAACACTGTAAGATAACAGTGAAGCAGACACGCACACTCACAGATGTTATCTGTCAAGAGCCATATAGATCAATTTATGAACTTTTAAGATCTGCCTGTGATGCAACTTCATATTGTGAGAGCTCCACACACAACAACAAATACAATAAAATACTTTGTGAAGGTTGTGCAAAATTCAAAATTTAAGAATTATGTTAGAAATCAAAATGTCAGACAGGATGTTGAATTGGAATGGATGAGGAGTTTTACTGAATTGCAATTCAAAGAAATTCTCACAACAGAGAAATTTCATTAGTCCAACCAATATATATAATATGTACACACGTAGCAAACAGGATAAAGAATTGCAATTAGAGTTTAAAATGTTACCTATAGAAGTGTGTGTGTGTGTGTGTGTGTGTGTGTGTTTGTGTGAACAGGCATAATATTTTGACCACCTTCCTAATATCCCCTTTTGCTGCCAAAACAGCCCTGACCTGTCGAGACATGGACTTCACTAGGCCCCTGAAGGTGTGCTGTGGTATCTGGCACCAGGATGTTAAGTTGCGAGGTGGGGCCTCCCTGGATCGGACTTGTTTGTTCAGCACATCCCACAGATGCACGAATGAATTGAGATCTGGGGAATTTGGAGGCCAAGTCAACACCTCAAACTCGTTGTTGTGCTACTCAAACCATTCCTGAACCATTTTTGCTTTTGTGGCAGGGCGCATTATCCTGCTGAAAGAGGCCGCAGCCACCAGGGAATACCATTTCCATTAAAGGGTGTACATGGTCTGCAACAATGCTTAGGTAGGTGGTACGTGTCAAAGTAACATCCACATGGATGGCAGGACCCAAGGTTTCCCAGCAGAACATTGCCCAAAGTATCACACTGCCTCCGTTGGCTTGCCTTCTTCCCATAGTGCATCCTGGTGCCATGTGTTCCCAAGGTAAGTGACGCACACGCACCTGGCCATCCACGTGATGTAAAAGAAAACGTGATTTATCAAACCAGGCCTCCTTCTTCCATTGCTCCATGGTCCAGTTCTGATGCTCATTTGCCCACTGTTGGCACTTTCAGCGGTGGACATGGGTCAGCATGGGAACCCTGACTGGTCTACGGCTATGCAGCCATATACGCAAAAAACTGCAATGCACTGTGTATTCTGACACCTTTCTATCAGAACCAGCATTAACTTCTTGAGCAATTTGATTGGATCGGACCACACGGGCCAGCCTTCGCTCCCCACGTGCATCATTCCCATTACCCATGCCCATGACCCAGTCGCTAGTTCACCATTGTTCCTTCCATGGACTACTTTTGATAGATACTGACCACTGCAGACCGGGAACACCCCACAAGAGCTGCAGTTTTAGAGATGCTCTGACCCAGTAGTCTAGCCATCACAATTTGGCCCTTGTCAAACTCGCTCAAATCCTTACGCTTGCCCATTTTTCCTGCTTCTAACACATCAACTTTGAGGACAAAATGTTCACTTGCTGCCTAATATATCTATAATGTTATGCCCGATCAATATATATATAATGTACTGTGTATATATGTATGTGTATATATATAAAATATAAATTTCTGTAGTACATTTTAAACTCTAATTGCAATTCTTCATCCTGATATCACACAAACCTGATATTTGTGATGTGGGATGCATTCATTTCATATTTCAAAGAGCTTAGGTCCTTAGCTTTTATATTTATATTCACGAGTATGAAATATATAAACAAGATTTACAAAACTTGTTTAAAGTTAAATGCTGTTTTTGGAATATATACTGTACTATACTTAGTTTGGAGATTCTGTACAAAAAAATAAAGCTATTTCTTTTCTGTGTTCAGACTGTAAATATATGTGGATGTTTTTTTTTTTTATTTGGTACTTCATGTGATGTATATAGGTTTAACTTCTGATGGGTCTAACTGTCACTATTTCATTCTTTTACTTCTTTTAAAGGACTGCAGTGTATGTACTGATATATTACATTTTTAGCTATCTTCTATAAACCCCTGGTGTTTTATGATTACAGTTTTGTGGTGCCTGTTCACCAAAAATTGGCTGATTTCTCACAGCTCAGAAGTTAGTGAGCTAAATAAAACGCAAAAGTATAAGATCAATAGCAGAAAACACTGAAACACAGGGACTCTAGCTGAGATACCGCTCCAGTCAGCCTTGTCCATTGTTTTGCTGTTATCGCTGAAGCAAACCGAGACATTCATTACAAGTTATCGACTTTTCCATGACATAAATGTAAGAATGTTGTTGTTTTCCCCTTTAAGGATAGTCCAAACTCGAAAGATGGCTTTAATAATCTTGCCAATTGAACTGAACACATTGTTCCACTTGAAAGACTGAGTGTTCTTCACAATACCATCACTGATTAATCAGATAATGTATTTGTTTCTACAAACAGCTGTTTGTTATAGTGATGGATTACATGTAATGCTCATTATCACACCCGTTACAATGAAAGTTCAAGGTTTGTGTGTGAGGTGAAGAGAGTGAAAGAAAGCGATTCCCTCATTTTATCAGCATTTAAATATGATCAGCAAAAATTTACAGTGCATTTCAGCATATCATGTTCATAGCTGTGCTTATGCAGTCATGCTGTGCTTGTTAACTCTCATTTTCACTTTTTAAATGGCGTTCCAGTTTGCTGTCAAGTATTAACCGCTTACCCCACGTCCTCCTACTGTGCACACTTTTCCACATGTCAAAAAAAAACAAAGCTTTCAAACACCCCACTGCTCAAATTTTCAGAGAGCTAAATAGTTTTGTAATTCTAGTTGGTGCTGTGGCCGTATCAGCGCTGTCTCTTTACTTTGACTGTGGTGTTATCAGACACTTTATCATGTTCCGCTTGACTGATATGTCTTGACTGGAGTGAGGCAGAATATTGTCACGGACGATGACAAATGTCGTGAGGATTAGCTGCTTGTGCTTCCTCCAGTCAAATGGGGGGAAAAAAAGATGTTTATAAAATGGATGGAGAGATTGACTGAAAGATAGTGAGTTTAGTTTTGACAGGCTACATTCACTCAGTCAGTGTTAGACAGGGATTGTTAGCTGTATTTACTAACATGTGTGACTCTCAAATCGTCTTGTTCATACAACATGAGCGGCTCAAATGCTGTCTTTATGAACAGTATCAAGTATGCGATGTGAAGCCCCTTTTCTATTCTCTCGATAGTCTCGATAACCAGTAACAGAAGTTTGTAGCAAAATCTTCCATAACACCAGAATCTGACCAGCAAATCACCTGTTGTTTGCTGCAGTTGTGGCTACTGTAGTTGAGACAATTACTCAAATTTACATGGAAGAGATCACTTTTATCACTGCTTTATTATGATCATTTATAGTGTCAATCCAGAAACATCCTATTTGCAGGCTAGTGGTCACAATGATAGATGTGTGGCAGAATCAGAGAGAAACATTTTATTACTTACTACTCATTCTACTCATTCATTCTCATTCAGCTGGGTTCAAAAGATAATACAGCTACCATTCAAAAGTTTTGGGGTTTTTAAATATTTTTTAAAACTTTCTTATGCTCAACAAGCCTGCATTTAATCGATCAAAACAGTAATATTGAGAAAGATTATTACAATTTAAAATACTTATTTTCTATTTTTATATATTTAAAAATGTAATCTGAATTTTCAGAGTTTACTCCAGTCTTCATTGTCACATGATCCTTAGAAACAATTAAAATATGCTGATTTAAAGTTCAATAATCTTTTAAGTTTCTTCAAAGGATTCTTTGTGTGTGATTATTCAATTGACACTGGCTGATTGACAAAGCTTACTTAGATTCACTAAGCTCCGCCCCTCTTGGTTACTGTTGCTAATGCAGACAAGCTTTACAAAACATCCCTTAGTAATGAACTAAATATTTCAGTGTACCGTGTGAATTTTAGCAAAATATGCAAAATATGGACAGGAATGAAAGGGTTAGTTCACCCAAAAATGACAATTCTGTCATTAATTACTCAATCAATGTTGTTCCAAACCTGTAAGATTTCAAAACACTGCTTCATGAAGCTTCTAAGCTTTATGAATCTTTTGTTTCGAATCAGTGGTTCGGAGCGTGTATCAAACTGCCAAAGTCACGCCCCCCAGTGGTGAACCATTGAAATTTCGAAACACTTATGATGTAACGAAGCCTTATTTACTGAAATCACATGACTTTGGCAGTTTGATACATGCTCTGAACCACTGATTCAAAACAAAAGATTCGTAAAGCTTTGAAGCTTCATGAATCAGTGTTTTGAAATCGCCCATCACTAGATATTGTTGAATAAAGTCGTTATTTTGTTTAATATCTAGTGATGGGCGATTTCAAAACACTGCCAAAGTCACGCCCCCCCAGTGGTGAACCATTGAAATTTCGAAATGACGTAACGAAGCCTCGTTTACTGAAATCACGTGGCTTTGGCAGTTTGATACACGCTCCAAACCACTGATTTGAAACAACAGATTTGTAAAGATTGGAGCAGTGTTTTGAAATCGTTGAATAAAGTCATTTTTTGGCACAAAAAAAGTACTCACGTCGCTTCATAACATTAAGGTTGAACCACTGTAGTCACATGAACTGTTTTAAATATGTCTTTAGTAGCTTTCTGGGCATCTGAAAGTGTTAATTATCTTGCTGGCAATGAAGGCCTCACTGAGCCATCGGATTTTATCAAAAATATTAATGACAGAATTTTCATTTTTGGGTGAACTAACTCTTGAATTCTGACCTTGCAAAAGTTTTTTACAATTATAAAAACTGTGAAGAGCGTAAACTAGAATTGAGTTTCTGTATATTGTCCATAAAATTTTGCACAGATCCTTGTCTGAAAAAATGTCAGATGACAAGGTGAGGCCTCTCTCTTTTAGTACAGCATGTAACATTGAAAAGTCTGATTCATTTCAGTGAGTAGGTGTGTTCAAGCAGATCATGTAAATTAACCAGTGTACCTGAACTAAATACATAAAGGGATATCGCCCTCGTGAGAACTTTTGTTTATAGCTTGACTGTAGTTGAACTACTGTAAATTATGATTAGCATGTAGCTTGGCAAGATTTGAATTTAATTTAGCTTGCCCAACCCTACCATCCACTATACAAGATTATCCATGAGAAAATCCTTGATAGCACACAAGCGTTGGGTGTTGTGATCTATAATTGTTACAACTCTGTCAACACCCCAGTGTTTGCACAGAGCGCCGTATTGACCTCAGAATTACAGTAATCACTTAAGGAGGTCTCAAACCCAAACCGAATTTAGATCGAATTTCGAATCCTGTGAGCGTTTAGCTCCGCAAAGAGCAAGACATAATTAGACACAGAGATAATGAGCACCTTTTTCCTCCTGCGGCCTAGAATTTGAGTTGACAATTTTTTAATTCTTATTTATTTAGTTAGGACAGTAGGGGGACAGAAAGGGAATTTTGGAGGAGAGACAGGAAATTAAAAAAAAAATTTAACAAGAAAGTACAAAATTAAACCAATCATTCGAACATTGTATGTATTGATTAAACATTAATCAACATTTAACAAAAACATGTGAAAACTGTTGTGAAATCCTATTCTCTTCTAAAATAATAAAAAAAATGTAAATTAAATGTTAAAATTCAATATTAATAATTACATTAAAATGTAATTTAAAATGGTTATATTTCAGTTAAAATGTTAAATAAAAATTCAAACATTTAATTGAAGAACAAATTTCATTAAAAAATATATTAAAATGTTTTAATAAAAATAAATTATTATTACCATGCTTTTTTTTTTTTAATCTTCATTACCATTGACAAAATGTTTCTTGATTGACTTTGTTCATGAACATTCATTGTTAATAAACATTTTTGCCACTAATTTCATTGATTATATTCATAGTAGTATCAAATAACAAAAACTGTTGATACAGTTTAGATGCACATGATCTCAGCGGTCCCCATCTGTAAGTTTACCAGTAAAGATTTATTTATAATTAGTCCTGTAAGTTGTGGTGCTTTCCCAAGTTTGTGCTTGATGACTTGCAGAAGAAGCCACGCTGGGCGCAGGTGCAGGGACCTGATTAAAGAGCAGGTTTTGAATAAGAGATGCTCTTCTTAAAATCTCTAAGGAGAATCCACCTTTAGATTCTGCAATCAAATACACACCTGCAAAGTGAATGCAGCTCAGTATTAATCGTTGTTGGCTCCAGCAGTGCTCTCCAGCTACTGTGATCCTCATGCTCTGGGAGGTCTGGGTCTGTGCTTTTGTGTCCCTCCCCCTGTGGGCTACATTAGTATTCAGCTCAGCAGGTTTCTGGCTGCCAATGGATAAATTAATTGATATTTTGGCGGTGGAGAGCTTGCAACAGTTCCAGTCTTATAGAGAAAGTTCTTTAAATTGACCCACTTTCACTGGAGTTGGTGCTTTAATTGAGTCAGCCTGATTTAGCTCCAAGATCTAAACATACTCAAAATGCATTTAAAGTTGTTGTTTTTGTTGTTAATGATGATGACTAATTTGAAGGATAACTTACACAGAGGGTCTAGACTCCCAGAACAGAAGTCTTTATCAATTTAATGTTGTTTTTTAATAGTTTTTTCAGTCTTTGCACTTTATAATCCTTGACAGCAAATGGATAGATCTGCTTTATATTTGTACATAGTTCAGCTAAATGGTGCAGGCTGATGATAATTACAGCATTAAAGGATTAGTTTACTTTCAAATTAAAATTTTCTAATAATTTACTCACCCCCATGTTATCCAAGATGTTTATGTCTTTCTTTCTTCAGTCGAAAAGAAATGAAGGTTTTTGATGAAAACATTCCAGGATTATTCTCCTTAAAGTAGACCTCAATGGACCCCAAACAGTTGAAGGTCAAAATTACAGTTTCAGTGCAGCCTCAAAGGGCTTTAAACGATACCAGACGAGGAATAAAAGTGTTATCTAGTGAAAATTATCAGTCATTTTCTAAAAAATAAATAAATGAATGTATATGCTTTATAAACACAAATGCTCGCCTTGCAAGTGCTTCTGCCAGACCGCCTTCCGTATTCTTCAAAAAGTTTACGCTGTATGTCCTACACCTTCCCTATTCAACTTACGGAATTAACACGCCACCAGTTCCATTCTTCCGTAATTTGAATACGGATGGCGTTCTGGCATTTTTAGACTTCATAACTTGTTTAAATATGGATATTTTTTATACAAACGCATCGCTTCGCTTCAGAAGGCCTTTATTAACCCCCCGGAGCTTTGTGGAGCACATGTTTATGATGGATGGATGTGGATGGAAGCTTTTTCTTCAGCTCATACTCATGGGTCCCATTCACTGCCATTATAAAGCTCAGATGCGTCAGGATATTTATTAATATTTCTTCGATTATGTTCATCAGAAAGAAGAAAGTCATATACACCTAGGATGGCTTGAGAGTGAGTAAAGCTTGGGCTAATTTTCATTTGAAAGTGAACTAATCCTTTAACTACTGGCATAAGATGATTAGTCCATGTCACTTCTGCAGCCAATGAGCTTGTTGCTCACACATTTAAATGGCTGGTTACATTCACTATAGCAGTTTGCAGCATGGTTCAGAGTTTCTCTAAAACCCTCCACCTTCCCCAGCTCCACCTGTATAGATCTGCTATGGGTTATTGATATATGCTATTTGTGCAGCAACACTGTTTTACTTGCATAAGCCTATGTATTGGCAGTAACAAGTTCCTGTACTTGCTCTGCAGCAGCAGCATAGCAGATCTATTCTGCCAAGACCAAATACATTAACATTGTCATATCCATTACCATGCTAAAAATCTTCTGAGAGTTGTCATGATTGAAATATATATATTTACTGATAGTCAGAAATCTGACTGTGCAAGACTAACTTCAAACTCTCAAAGCTTAACCAACTGCACAGATCAGTACATCCAGGAGTCTGTAAGTGAACATAAAGGAATACATGTTGCTGAGGCTTTAAGCCAGACAATCAGGTCTTGATCCTGATCCTCGACCGGGCATATCCAGCACATGACTCATCTCTGTATTCCTCTGCCTGCCGCTTTGTCTCATCAGGTTCGGGTGGAGAGTGGGCGTTTAGAGCGCTGTGGCCGTGACAGCCGTATCACAGCTGTACCTTTAATCGCTCGTTCCCATCAACCCTGAGACCCTGACCAAGTGTAATGAGGCATAATGCCATCGAGGAGATGATAATGCGGGGAATGCTGAAGATAAGTAATGCCTCCTCTTACTGAGAGAGAGATTGTGTGTGCACTGCATTACTGTACACTGTTTGCATTCGTATTTCTCCAATAACCTGTCGGAGGGGCCTCGGGCCTAAACACATAGCATGTAATTTTTAACCACCTCCCAGTACAGAACTGAATAAATCGCAAAAATTGACCAACATGATATTGTTTTATTTCTGTGTGAAGTGCTGGAGATTTGGCAGATATTTGCTCTAGCCTTGGAGGCAATGAGCTGATTTGCCGTTATATTACATTAGTACTGGGTTATGTTTAAATGAGTGTGTCTATAATGTGACATTTTAAAAGTTTATGGTCTTAATAATCTGTTTACACTAATCGATCGTATGCTCATTTAATTTACACTGGGATATAAATCTGATCTACTTGGCTGAATTGAACTGCTATTCAAAATGTGTTTACTAATACCAGCTTTGACTACTTTCACTCAACATTTAAAGATTTTTGCTGCTTGATTACAATGAGCTAATGCAGCAGAAATTAAACGTGTTGTCACAACTCTGTTTCATTGCTATTAAGGGGTTAGTTCACCCAAAAATAAAAAATTCTGTCATTAAGTACTCAGCATCATGTCGTTCCAAACCCGTAAGACCTTCGTTCATCTTCGGAAGACAAATTAAGATATTTTTGATGAAATTCGAGAGTTTCTCCAATAGAAAGCAATGAAATTACCACATTCAAGGTTCAGAAAAGTAGTAAACACTACTTAAAATAGTCCATGTGACTACAGTGGTTCAACCTTAATGTCGTGAAGCGACAAGAATACTTTTTGTGCGCACAAACAAAACAAAAATAACAACTTTATTCAACAGTTTCGTCTCTACCCTGTCAGTCTGCATTGACACAATGCAGCACTTCCGTGTTTACGTCCGAGCGGCGACTCTGCATTGGCCGGCTCCTGCGTCAGCATCACACGCATGCGTCGAGGTGCTCACATGAACACCGTCGGTCTTTACAACTTCTCTGGACCTTGAATGTGGTAATTTCGTTGCTTTTTATGGGAGATAAAAAAAACTCGGATTTCATCAAAAATATCTTAATTTGTGTTCCAGAGATAAACAAAGGTCTTACGGGTGTGGAACGACATGAGGGTGAGTAATTAATGACAGAAATTTCATTTTGAGGTGAACTAACCCTTTAATCTAAATAATTAATGTATAATTAATAAATAATGTTGCATTAACTGAAACTAGGCAGTGGATTTATTAGTTCCCAGCATGCTTTGCATTTGACTGGATTGGCAGGGTAAATTTTGAATTTTACACTACTGTTCAAAAGTTTGGAGTCTGTTTTTTTTTTTTAAGTAGGCTACATCTCTTATGCTCACCAGGACTGCATTTATTTGATTTAAAATATAGTAAAACACTAATATTGTGAAATATTACAATTGAAAATAATATATTTTTAAATGTAAAATATTCCTGTGATGGCAAAGCTGAATTTTCAGCATCATTACTTCAGTCTTCAGAGTCACATGATCCTTCAGAAATCATTCTAATATGCTGATTTGCTGCCCAAGAAACATTTTAGTAAAATCTGTGTTGAAAACAGTTGTGCTGATTAATATTTTTGTGTAAAACTATGCTAACTGTTTTGATCTCTGATGAATTCAAAGTTCAAAAGAGCAGTATTTGTTTAAAATAAATTTTTGTAACAATGTAAAAGTGCGAGTATTTTCTAAGAAGTGCGGCAGTTGCGTGCAAGTAACCAGAGTTACTGAGTATAAAAACACATTTTGGTTATGGCCACATAAGCTCTTCGTAAGCAGTTTGTTAGATTGAAAACTGTGAGCTCACTGTCTGTGTGGGAATCCTCCTTCTGTGGCCTGCTTATCATTAGACCTTGTCAGCATGTGATAGATCACATGTTGTGTGAGATTGAAGAGGAAAGCTCTCCTCCAGTTCTCATGCCTACAGGACAAGACTGTCATGAGCGATTTCCAGGCTGTTGCAGTGCCATAATTGGTTGCTATTGCATCTTTTTTCCTCAGGTGTTGTCGGTCTTATGGTTTCATGTGACTAAACAAAAGGGAACGTCAGGGCCAATAATATCAATGTGCCTTTCTCTCTTTCCCTCTGCTCTACTCTTTCTCGCTCTCTCCATCTCTACTTACATTTATATAATGGGAAAGGTCTAGACCCTTTACTATCATATGCAGCTAAAACTGAGATGACAAGCTTAATGGTTGAATGGGGCATTAACTTATCAAATCATTTATTCGTACTGGGCAGCAGCAACACCTGTGAATGAAGGTTAAAGGGTCTAGAGGGCATTTGAGTGTTTCAGATTAGATTGGTCCCTTCAGTGATATATAAGGCATCACATTTCAGTTCTTTTATCAGCTATCATGCAGGGAAAGGAGGTTTCAAGGGTTTGTTTGTTTTTGTTTTTTTTCTGTCCAAAGAGTCTTTTTATGAATTGTTCATTATCTTTGATATATTTCAAAACATTTTTATTAACCTTATACACAAGGTGGAAATGTTTCTTACTGCTTATCCTCTCAACCTATGACTAGATGTTTCATACAGACATGAAAAAGCAGACAAGGGAGAAGTAGAGATAAAAGTGAGAGACACCTTGAAGAGTGCTGATGAATAGAATTAATAACAGTTGTCTTGTGATCTGCCAGCAGTGGGGATCAAACTGTGATTGTTCACCTAAAAGTGAAAAGTCTGTCGTCATCCTCATCCCCACGTTGTTCCAAACCTGCGTGATTTTCTTTCTTCTGTCAAACACGAGATCTTTGGCAGGATGTTCATGCTGATCATTTCCTTATAATTAAAGTGAATGGTGTGCTGTCAAGCTCCAAAATAACAGTAAAAGTAGTCTACATGACTTGCGCGCTATATTCCAGTATTCATAAGCCATGTGATAGATTTAGGGAAACCAAAACTTAATTTGTTACTTATTGAAAATATTCCCCTGCATCATAGCTCTCATATCTCATGTGAGTGATTTGAAAATGTGGATATGCATATGCAATTGGTTACGAGACACATGAGAACCATTAGTATCATTTACATCAGACCTATAGTGTGACGTCCTTTGACATATTTGCCCTATTTGAATTATGATTTATTATAAATTAATATTAAATAGTTATTCATTTGAATTATTAATTATATTACAAATAATACACGGCAAGGGGGGAAATGTACAACCTGAATTCTGGAAATGTTGGGACGTTTTTAAATTTGAATAAAAGGAAAACTAAAAGACTTTCAAATCACATGAGCCAATATTTTATTCACAATAGAACATAGATAACATAAATGTTTAAAGGGAGAAATTTTACACTTTTATCCACTAAATGAGCTCATTTCAAATTTGATGCCTGCTACAGGTCTTTAAAAAAGTTGGCATGGGGGCAACAAATGGCTAAAAAAGAGAGACATTTTGAAAAGATTTAGCTGGGAGAACATCTAGCAACTAATTAAGTTAATTGATATCAGGTCTGTAACATGATTAGCTTTAAAAGGGATGTCTTAGAGAGTCAGAGTCTCTCAGAAGTAAAGATGGGCAGAGGCTCTCTAATCTGTGAAAGAGTGCATAAAAAGATTGTGGAATACTTTTAAAAAAAATGTTCCTCAACATCAATTTGCGAAGGCTTTGCAAATTTCATAATCTAAAGTGCATAACATCATCAAATGATTCAGAGAAACTGGAGAAATCTCTGTGCGTAAGGGACAAGGCCGAATACCCTTATTGGATGCCCGTGGTCTTCAGGCCCTCAGACGACACTGCATCACTCATCGGCATGATTGTGTCAATGACATTACTAAATGGACCCAGGAATACTTCCAGAAACCACTGTCGGTAAATACAATCCACCGTGCCATCTGCAGATGCCAACTAAAGCTCTATCATGCAAAAAGGAAGCCATATGTCCGTCGTGTCCTGTGGGCCAAGGCTCATTTAAAATGGACTGTTTCAAAGTGGAAAAGTGTTCTATGGTCAGACAAGTCCAAATTTGACATTCTTGTTGGAAATCACGGACGCCGTGTCCTCCGGGCTACAGAGACCTTCCAGCGTGTTATCAGCATTCAGTTCAAACGCCAGCATCTCTGATGGTATGGGGATGCATAAGTGCATACGCTATGGGCAGCTTGCATGTTTTGGAAGGCACTATGAATGCTGAAAGGTATATAAAGGTTTTAGAGCAACTGGAGTGTTTTACCTCCAGATGACGTCTATTTCAGGGAAGGCCTTGTGTATTTCAGCAGGACAATGCAAAACCACATGCTGCAGCTATTACAAAAGCTTGGCTTCGTTGTAGAAGAGTCCAGGTGCTGAATTGGCCTGCCTGCAGTCCAGATCTTTCACCTATAGAGAACATTTGCTGCATCATTAAACAAAAAAAATATGTCAAAGACGACCACGAACTCTTCAGCAGCTGGAAACCTGTATCAGGCAAGAATTGGAGAATTTGGAGCAAACTGTTTTGAAAAGAAGAGATGCTACACTATGGTAAACATGCCCCTGTCTCAACTATTTTGAGACTTGTAGCAGGCATCAAATTTGAAATGAGCTCATTTTGTGCATAAAATTGTAAAAATGTCTCAGTTTAAAACATTTGTTATGTTATCTATGTTCTATTGTGAATAAAATATTGGCTCATGTGATTTGAAAGTCTTTTAGTTTTAATTTTATTCAAATTAAAAAAACTTCCCAACATTTCTGGAATTTGGGTTTTAATATTTAATTATTTCAATAATTAAATACTAAATGTTCCATATAAAAAAATAGCAATTACTGTAATTTCTCTTATTTTTCTTATTATTGTGAATTGTTGTTGTTGTTAATGTAATAAGGTAATCTTTATGAGGAAAATCATTAATATTTATTTAAATAATACTTTTTTTGTTCAAAATTAACATTTATATGAGTGATTAATCTGTCTTACAAAATACGTTTTTGTCTTACCCTGATTCACTATGGTAAGTCTATTATAAGTGTTTATATTTTAGACCTGGCGGGATGGTTTTGGCGAGGCTACATAAGGGCCAGGGTGCCACTGGCCCACTCAGATTGACAGCTGGTCCACCCAATCAAATGAGACATGAAATAATTATTTAGTTTAGTGGATGTCACTCCTAAAACTACGTGGCCGTTGGTCAAGCAAAACAAAAGATGCATTTAAAATTCTGAACTGATATATTGCCTAGAAAGCATGCAAAGAGCGCTCCCTTTATCACTAAACAGTTATCACTATCTTAAGTCATTGGGATGACGCGATCTCGCGAAGTTCCGTTATAATCAATGAATCTCTCTACACAGCGCAATGAATCTCTTACTTACATAATGTCTACACTTTGTTATAAAGAGAGGATTTGCGAACGTACAGAACTCAGCACTGGGAAAAAACATTGAGTGGGTTCTAACTTTAACACCTCTGATTGGCCATTGTGTTCAAGAAATCAACAGACATGTCTGCGATTGGCTACATTGCTCAACGCTGCAAAAACACACCTTAAATAGAAACCTGTAAATAGAGAAAAGTTGCTCAGGCTACTTTGATGTGTGATGATGTGGGAGTTGTGAAGGTTAGTTGTAGCCAAAAGTTATATAATGTACCTTCAAATAATGGATATGATATAACACATTTTTATATGAAAACAGTACTTTTCATCACAAATTTTTCTCAAAATACCAGTTATTTGGCATCTCAAAATATCTATGGAATGCTGTGGAACAGGGCCTGTTATAGGATTTCAGTCTTAGGTAGGCTCATTCTTTTACTTTAAAGTTTTTAACTACTGGTAAGAAGGGGATTTAGAGTGAAATACCCACAGATATCTTAGTTTCAGCAAACAAGAAGAGAATTCACATAACAATTCACATAAAACAGATTTTTAGGTGTGCTCAAGTTCTCCTAATCTAGCAACATCTCTGGAAGACCTCAAATGTCATTTGTGACATCAGTGGCGTGATCTTACACAGTCAGTCTGAACCTGTGAGTAACACTGTGGTTGCTCTGAGTGCCTGTTAGCTAGAGTAGCTGCAGGGTTACAGCAAGGGCGTCTGAGTGATACCTGACATCTTAAAGACTTTCTGTTCCATCCTCCAGAAATCTTCGTCCATGTTTCACTGACACTGATACACAATTTCCTGTTGTATCTGGTTCTGCACAGCTCAGCATTACGTATTATTTACAAGATTTAAGTGTTCTTATATTTGGATACACTGGATGTGCTCATTGCAAGAATATGATTTACAGTAAAAAAAGACATCTGGCTAAAGGGACAGATACATTTATGCGCTTAATCTGAGAGGTATCGTGTATCATTTTGTTGATCTTAGAAAAAATGTGTGACCTTGAAGTGCTTTGCTTTTCTAAGTAAGTCAATACTGCTTGTTTTTTGTTTTGTTTTTTCCTTCCTGGAGAAATAAATCATGCTTATTAAAACACAGGCAGTATAGGAGGCATCCCTCATAAGTTTTTACAAAGTACAAGACCTTTAGTTAATTATCTCTGGTTATCTTTTTGCTTGGCTGTTGCATTTTTCTTTAATCCCTCAGTAAAAAAGCCAGGCTTATAGGAATCAATTTGACCACTTTTCCTTCCCATTTAATTCATGCTAATCCTTGAAAGGCTCTGTTTTGAGAGGAAAAGTTATTTTAAGGTGTGAGATTTATCTAATTAACCTACTGCAACGTTCCTCCGTAACAATCCCACTACATGCAGATAAATATTTCTTGAATTTGTCTCTCAAACTTTGAGTGTAGTCAGATTGGATGACTTTCGCCCTGGTTATGGGAGATTGGTGGGTAATGTCCGGGCAAACAAATGTCCAATGCTATCCTCAGATGGGCAATTTACTCTCTGAAGCAATTTGAGATCTCATTTTGAGTGTGCAAACACAATTTGAGTTTGTTTGTTTAGCTCTGGCCTACCTTTGCCCTCTCTTATTAAAAGCTAGGAGAGACACATATTGTTGCTGTGTCTGTAGGTCGGTTTCGATTGGCTTGCGACCATGGGACAAGTGATTTGGAAAATGGAGTGTTTAATTGGATGGATGTTGTTTCTGATATTTCATATAACACAACCTGTTGTATTGCATGTCAGTCTGTACTTTGCCTGGCAACATGCAGAACTTGTAGAAAAATGGCAGCGGTGGGGAAAGTATGTGCACCTTTAAAAACAAAGGTTCTTTATTAGTATTGATGGTTCCATGAAGAACCTTGAACATTAGTAGAACCTTTCCAAAGCACAAATGGTTCTTTATAGTGTAAAAAAGGTTCTTTAGATTCTTAAAATGTTCTTTACACTAAGAAAGTAATGGTTATTTTAAGAACTGTTCACAAAGTTTCTTTCGTTCTTCAGTGGCATTGCTGCAAAAACCCTCTTTTGGAACCCTTATATTTAAGAGTGGCCACATTTTGTCTGAAATGCTTTTTTACAGAATATTAACTTCTTGTTTATCAAACATTATCTTCATGCTTACTGGGAAATCATTGATATTTAGTACAACAGCACTTGTATGGTATTGCGTAAGTGTGTAATACATCTGTCATTTGCCTAGACTTGATGAAATGAGTGTTACATGTGCTTTTGTGATGAAGGCCAACAGCTTTGTCTCAACATCTGTTCCTAAACGGAAAACGTCCACATTTAGCTACAACACTGATTAGATATTTAAAGGGAAAGTTCACCCAGAAATTACAATTCGGTTATCATTTACTTGCCCTCATGCTCCAAATCTGTATGACTTTCTTTCCTCTAGGGAACACAAAAGGACAAGTTTGTAAGACTGTGCTTGTCATTATTTTGAATGCAATTACAACATTATTGATTATTGAACATTAACTGAAGGTTATCCAAATTTCAAAAAAGGATTTAAAAGCAATATACACTATAATACATGACTTCTCAAGCCATACAGTAACTTTGTGTGAGATGCAGGCTGATGTTTACCTCCAGTTAGGTGTAAAACACTGCAACTGGATCGTGAACTAATTACTTAGACAGGGTTTGTGAACCAGATCAACAGATTTATTAAATGATTCACAAATCAGACATTGCCACTGCTCTCATGAACATGCCAAGGAGACCTAGAACAGATTTTCAGTGATTAATTAAAATTTTGGTCAGTTTCTCACACAAAGATATAAAATGACTTCAGAAGAACTGGAATGTGGCGCATGAGTCATTATGGTGTTTTGCATCCTTTCTGAATCTTGAAAGCTTTAGTCGTCTTTCAAACTTGTTTGAATTGCTTTTAAAATTTCTGCTTTTGTCTTCCACATACAGAAGAAAGAAAATTAGCATATGCAAAAACATGAAGGCAAGTAAATGATTGCAGAAGTTTTATTTTTTGGTAAATTGTTCTTTAAAAAACAGCCATAGATAAGAAGTGCTATGATGACTATAGCCGCTTTCACACAGCAATCCCTGTATATTAGCGTAAAGTTACCAGAATGGCTTTTTCCGGTAAATAAACAAATGTGCTGTTCACATCCAAGATATCATTCACACATCAGTACCAAAATAAAGTAAACTCTGTGATGTCAGTCATCAGAAATGACCGTAAAAAGCGTAGCCACTTGGATGAGGAGAAGTGCATTAGTTTCACTATCTGTGCAAATTGACTACATTTTTTTCAGAGTCACATGCTTAAGGGGATGATCACACAGAACATGGTTTTGTTCTTAAAAACACAAGACACATAGCCTAATAGTTACTGTAGTAGCCTACTGCAATAACTGCAGAGCTGATTAATGGAAAAGAAGGCAAGCGTGAGACATGGCGCAACGGTCATACATCCGTCAGTTAAAAGCAGTGAACTTACAGTAAACAGCCCTGACAGAGCTTTATGATTGGCCCAAAGCAAACTTCATATGTCAGCGCATTCGGACCTCACGATCTTACCGGTAATCCTGTTCACACACAGCATCAGTAAATTGCCAGAACTGATTTACCGCTGTTTTTGAAAAGGTTCTTTTCACACATGATCTCTTAACGGTAATTTGCCACCCTGTATATGTGAAAAGGGGTTAATAATGTGAGGCGACAAAAAATGTCACCAAAGGAATCTATATTATATTCCCTGAACTGAAAAAAATGAATGCATTATCACAACAATTACCAGCTAAACTTCTTGACTGCCGCCTTTTGTGGAGAATTGCACATAAAGAAACACAATAAAGAGCCAGAGTCAAGCCTTAAGAAGATGAATTACAGGCGTCTGCCTTGGTAATGATTCTCTAAAACAAACTGAGCTTCTTGTAGTATTTCTCACTCACAATGCTGAGCCACAGTGCTCAATCACAATGAGTGGACAGGCTTGTGCAGTTAAACCGATGTGGGTTCTGTTGGGATATGGCCCCTTGAGCATTTTTTTTTTTTACAGCTTTATTCAGCAGGAAAACCCCTGGCTTGACTCTGAGTGATGGTGGTATTAGTATACAAGATTTAGCATTATACTGAATTGAGCTTTAAAGGGATAGTTCACCCAAAAATGAAAATTATCCCATGATTTAAACCATCCTCAAGTCATCCTAGGCATATATGACTATGTTCTTTCAGATGGGGCATAAAAATAATCCATATGGCTCCAGGGGGTTTACAAACACCTTTTGAAGGAAAGCGATGCGTTTTTGTAAGAAAAATATCTAAATTTAAAACTTTTTAAATTCAAATAACTAGCTTTTGGCGGACAACCGCAGGCATACTGCGTAAGCCGAATTTTGCCAAATGAGTAACGCCTGATGTGCTGTTTGACATAAGATATAGGAGTATCGTAAGCTTGGACGCCTCATGCGGTTCAAATAAATAAGGCTGGACAACAAACTCAAGCTCCTCTTCTCTTATATCAAAACCCTCCGACGTTCTCTTTAAAAATGATCATTTTAGACTTCTAATTCGTGACTGGTGTTTTCGTGACTTATGCTCTGTCCTCTGCACTTCCGCTTTCGTCATTGCGTCATACGTCGGGACAGAGGTTACTCTTCTGCCGCAAAGCGATGCGTATGGCCGTCTACTGGAAGCTAGTTAATATAGTTAATAAAGTTTTAAATATGGATATTTGTCTTACAGCAACCCATCGCTTTGCTTCAGAAGCCCTTTATTAACCCCCTGGAGCCGTATGGATTACTTTTATGATGGAGGGATGCATTTTTTTGGCTTCAAAATGTGCCCCCTTCCTTACATGTTTATTGTATTTTATTGTGTTTGTCTGAAAGAAGATATACACCTAGAATGGCTTGAAGGTTAGTAAATCATGGGATCATTTTCACTTTTGGGTGAACCTTAATGTGCATTTAATGTGTACTTTTCTTGGAATCAGAACTCTTTTTTTCAATATTAATTTGTATTCAGTGACTTTTTTTTAAAGCACCTGGAAATGCTTTGTCTAATGAAAGCATGGCATTTATATCTCCTGTGGTTTTATGTCATTTATTAAATGAAATGTTAGAGGTGAAAAATCTCATTGGTACAGGTAGTGCCCTAATAACAGCAAGGACAGTAGATCGCCCCAATTATTTAGACAAAGCACTCACACCTTCTACTTTCATTTAAGAAAAAAACACATGAAGACTTAACCCTAGACATAAATGAGGTGCATCGAATGGGAGTGCTCATTAACAGTCGAAATAGCCCTCTAGAGCTCATCACTGACCTGCTGATGCCCTGAGTAGCCCCCACTTTCACTTATCCCACTGCTGTTTCCTCTAAAAATCAGAACTGATGAGAGGTAGCAGGGGGTAATGACGTTCTCTTATCTCCATAAATTGGGCTTTGAGATGAATGTGGATCGTGGGACAAGGCTGACAGACCATTACTTATCTTTAATGGAGTGTCTCTTGTGCAAATGGGGATAGACTTTCATAGATGTCTGGACTCTGATGTCTGCCATGGGCCTCCAAACAACAACAGCAACAACAAATAGGTTTATGCAAGACAAATGCAAGATTGAATACTATCTTGACTTCTTAAGTATATTGGAAACTTTTATTTGTGTTTGCAAAAGCAAGCATTCTTGTTACTTTAATATTTTATTTAATAATTGTATTTTATTATTAAATTAAATTTATTATGTTTTCAATGCATGTTTGTTATGTTTTCTATTCTCTCACAGAAGTTTTGCGTTCCCCTGAAAAAACTTTTGTTTGCTCGCAAAGAACTTAAAAGTTTTTTATTTTAATTTGATTATTTTAATTTTATTTTATTACATTACGCAAAGTTTCTTGAGGGAATGCAAAACATCTGTGAGAGAAAGCAAAATCATTGATGTGATTTTTTTTTTTTTTTTTTTTTTTTTTTTTCCTCCTACATCATATTTTTTCCTTTTACCATGTCCCTTTTACCATGTATTTTTATGTAATTTTATGTAAATTAAAAAAAAATTAAATTAAATTTAAAAAAGATTGAAAATAAAAATAATCATTTTTTATTCTTTTACATAGTAAATTCATTTTGTGTTTATTTTATTTTATTATATTTTATTCATATGCGGACTGAACATTGCTGAATATTATCTGAAACCATCTCCAGTTACCTTAAACTTTCTTAATTTTGTACCTGTTTGTTGTTTGTCTGTCAAGAGCATCTGTTCTCTTGTGAATATCTTAATGGGTTTTGAGAACTTAGAAACCAAGGGCAAATGTCTATCACATTCTTAAAGGGTTAGTTCACCCAAAAATGAAAATTCTGTCATCATTTACTCATCCTCATGTCGTTCCAAACCTGTAAGACTTTCGTTCATCTTCAGAACACAAATGAAGATTTTTTTTTTTTTTTTAAACTGAGCCACGTCTGTACTCTCCATTGACAGCTACGCAACTACCATTGTGAACATAAACAGAAGCTCAACCGAACCTGTTTGATGCGTGAGAACAAACCTCCTCCTCTTCTGTGACACGAGAATGAACCTCATTGGTTCTCGCACGCATCAAGCAAACATGCTTGAGTGATGAATGTGTATATGTGAATAAAAGTCTATATTAAATCTGTTCAGCGTATAAAGTGATCGTGTCTCTTCAGAAAATGTGGACTAAACTGTTCAATTCAGATTAGTTTTACAATCTTGTTTGAAGCGTCAAAGTGGTAGTTGCGTAGCTGTCAATGAAGGGACAGAAATCACTTTATTTTATTAAAAATATCTTCATTTGTGTTCCGATGATGAACGAAAGTCTTAGGGGGTTGGAACGACATGAGACTGAGTAAATGATGACAGAATTTTCCTTTTTTGATGAACTAACCCTTTAAGCCTTTCTTTTCTAAACTACCAGAGAGTTTTAACAATGTTGTGATGTGTTTCTATAATCTGTATACGCCACAGAAGGGGGCAGAGACTGACTAAGTTGGTTTGGGAATCTCACGCTGATACAATGAGAGGATTTATATGCAACAACTCCTCCATGCTTTTTTATTGACTGAGATTAGTATTTCAAGTTTGCAATGTTGAAAAGATATCTGTGATCTGCCTTATCAAGACACAAAGAAGCCGATAAGAGTCATAAATATTCATTCAGTCACACATAGTCAATGTAAAGAATTGATAATATGTCTGTTCCAAAAGTGCAGTGCGTTCTGGGATTATCTTTTCCACAAAGTATACAAGCTGCCTTAGAATGTATAGGAGGCAGCATAATGAAGTTATAGATTTTGTCATTAGCTTCTCATAAAGTTTGTGCTGTAGGTACTGCTGTGGCTAATATAGGACATCAAGGCATTAGCACGTCCCGCTGAAGTAAGAGGCCTCCTGCTTCTTGTAATTCACATGACCTCTGGCCAAGGACCTGAGAGAGATCATGATCAATACCTTTAATATTTATCCCGACAGCCCCTATTTACGCAAGTACCCTAGGAGAGGTGGCAAATCTGAAAATTAGCATTCTGTGTGCTGGTTACAGGGTTACTAGTAGAAGCTGATGTCAATATTAGAAGTGCTCTATTGGCTTCCTTCAAACTTACAAACCATTACGACAGGAATTAGAAGACCCGAGAGCTTGTAGAGTCAGTTAATGCACCCGCAGCTACATTGAAACAGACTGACCACTGGCAGCTGTAAGCCTGCGCACATGATGTGCATTATAACAGGAGCTGGGATTCCTGAAAGCACAAAATGCATTTAGTATGAAGAATATATGATTTTTTTTTTTTTTTTGTCGTTTATGTAAATCATAATGCACAGTCAGCTATTTTTTTTTTATTGAATACATTTTTTTTAATTAATTTACATAACACTTATTTTATGTACAAAAATGTATAATATATATATTTCTTTTTTGATGACATTGCTTTATTATGTAAATCAGCTATTAATGCACAGTCAGCTATTTTAATTATTTATTTTATTTAATTTTATTTTATTACATTTTTAATTTTTTTAATTTTATTAATTTACATAACATTTTAAATTATTTTTTATGTACAAGAATACAAAATATGCCGTATTTTGGAGATGACTTATTGCTTTATTATGTAAATCAGTTTACATAATGCTATTAATGCACAGTCAGCTATTTTTATTATTTGTTTTATTTTTGTTACTTTATACATTTTGTATTTTTGTTTTATATTATTTTTTACATTAATATTTTTACATTTATATAACATTTATCTTAATTTATTTTATGTATAAGAATAAAAAAATATGCATTTTTGGTGGTCACTTTTTTTTAAATTATTATTATGTAAGTAATTATGCACAGTCAGCTGTTTATTATCACAAAATAAGCCCGGACAGAGTGAACAGGACTTGTATCATTATTAAGTGATTTATTTTGCAATAATCAATGGCTGATTGTACATTATCCTGCTGATTATATGGTTACTTAAGTTAATAAATGAATGGACATGAAATATTGATTTGAATAAATTGAGTAAGCGATTTCTGAGAAACACTTTCCAGCGCTGGAGAGACCTAAGCAGGAAGCTATGAGAAAGAGAATCAATCTTGATTCTTCTTTAGATATTGGCCAAACAATGTGTCTTATTACTATAAATTTGCATGACTGTGATGTCTAAAAATGTTGCTTTGGTAGGCAGCTAACTAGGTTTTGGCTAATGCATAATGAAAGCATGTGGGATGCTTTGCCAAAGAGTTTTTATCCCTGATGTTTACTGAAGAAAAAAACACAAAGTCTGGAACAATTAAAAATGGCAGCATTTAAGTATGTATGAAACATAAGCTGACACACAGCAGCTGGTAATTAACAGAACTGATTTCAAAGTGTCTGCCAGAGAACTGATCTGAGCAGAGCAGCGGATGGACAGAAGAAATTGACACTGTCTCTGTCCTGTCTTTCTCTGTCAGGCCCTGAAAGTTTTTGAGCCAAGAAATAGGCCAATTTCAACCTTCAGTCAGGTGAAGGTCCAGTGCTGGCTAAATTAAATAGTTTGAAATTGGCCATGTCTTGGCCCAAAAAGCATTTAGCCAGGAAGAGGACAGTCTCTTTGGATAGGTTTTTTTTTTTTTTTTTTTATCTTTCTGAGATTGGATATACTGTAGGTAGGATGGATTGGATTTTGATTTTGTTTCACTAAATTAGAAACTTCCTTGCTTATAGATAGTTGGTGTAAGAACTAATAAATTGAAAATAATCAAAACACTCTTCTCGATTTCAGAATATGCAGTATGTTCTAGCAAAATCACCCCTGAGATACATGATTTAATTTCAGATCTAAATAAGGAAATAGATCAGGATACGTGGCTGTGGAAAGCAATCCGGTTTTGATATCACGACCGGATGAAGAACGCTTCTTTCTGAATACTGTGTTTCCTCAGATCTGCTCATCGCAGGCTTGATCTATTGTGCTGTCAGCACAATAGCTGATAAAAACTCTGGGTGTCAATAACCCAAACTTCCTCTGTATTTATCACCCAGCACTACACAGGTGATATAACCTTCTGTCTCAGCACATTAGTCCAGTGAATATCTGGACTTGCTCTGTGACCTATTTTTTAGTTTACATTTTTTCAACCCAGCACCCCTTATCTCACCTTCAAAATTATTAGGTTTCACAGAAGAAAGAAATTCATACAGATTTGGAAAGAGTAAATTATGATTTTCTGGGTGAACTATCCCTTTAAGTTATACAGAATACAGTTTGCACAAAGCAACAGTTTTAGGATGCCAAGTTTGCATCTTTGGCCTAAGGTCGTGACCCCAAGGTTGAGAGCTAAACACCACTGACATGATCATGAATGGACATGCTGGCTTTTTATTTCATAATTTAATTCGTCATTGTAAATATGATTTTCATAATAATAAGTTTGCATTTCTTCGTCATCAGATTTCCTTTCCAAAAGTGTATCTGCATGTTCTGCATAGGATAGTCTCAGGATAAGACAACATCCACAACTCGTGAAGTCTGCTAGGAAACCAGTCATACTTACCTAAGGTACCAGATTGGGGAAGAACTTGTATTCGATTTGGCATCATTTTTGCCATAACAGAAATTCTTGTAACTATACATATAATACAATACTATATGTTTTCTATAAAGCTGGCTGTAGACACTGTAATGCAATCCCTTGTGAAAAAAGTGTGCTTCATTTTTTTGAATGTGCACTTGTAGTGTATTTTAAAAGAGTACACTTTCATGGTGTTTCTTAACACACTTAAGTGCACTTTGTAATGTCAAATTGGAAGTTTTATTTTAAATCATTGTTTTAATAATCTTTTGGCATGCTTTAAAGAAGTACACTTATTTTGATGTGTTGACTAACATATTAAAGCACCAGTAAATTATAATACTTAAATTGTTAATGTATTTTAAATGTACTAAACTTCATCATTACAAATGTGTGATTACATGTGTCAAGTCAAGTCAAGTCACCTTTATTTATATAGCGCTTTTTACAATGTAGATTGTGTCAAAGCAGCTTTACAGTGATAACTGGTACATTATTTTGGCTGCACAGCAGCTCTTAAAGAATAGTGTCAATGCAGGCAGATCAAAGCACTGTTGAATATCAAATATCAATTGTCAAGTGTCCCCAACTAAGCAAGCCAAAGGCGACAGCGGCAAAGAACCCAAACTCCAACAGGTGACATCAGGTGGCAAACAGGTGTTAAAATGGAGGAAAAAACCTTGGGAGAAACCAGGCTTAGTCAGGGGGGCCAGTTCTCCTCTGGCAAACAGTGCTTTGTTACGACTCAGGCTGCTATCATAAGTCAGATAGGACATGTATGTGACCCTGGACCACAAATTTTTTTGAAATTGAGATTTGTACATCATCTACAAATGAATAAATATGCTTATCCATTGATGTATGTTTTTTTTTAGGATAGGACAATATTTGGCCGAGATACAACTATTTGAAAATCTGGAATCTGAGGGTGCAAAAAAATCGAAATATTCAAAAAATTGCCTTTAAAGTTATCCAAATGAAGTCCTTAGCAATGCATATCCACTCACAAAAATACATTTTTGATAGGAAATTTGCAAAATACCTTAATGGAACATGAGCTTTATTTAATATCCTAATGATTTTGGCATAAAATAAAAATTGAAAATTTTGACCCATACAATGTATTGTTGGCTATTGATACAAATATACCTGTACAACTTGTGACTGGTTTTGTGGTCCAGGGTCACATATATTTAAATACATAAATACATACATACAAGGTTAAATAGAAATTACATTATATTGTATTTTACCATAAATGCTTCTAAGTGCATTCAGCAGTACACTTTAACCATATTTCAAAGACAGTAGATCTAATTATGAAATTTCATATAAAGATGTATACTCGAGTCAAAAAAGCACTCTAAAGTTCAGCTAATTGCATTTAATATACATTTAAACTAAAATATATTTTCATCCTTTGCCATTAACATGCAATTAGATATCTGAAAACATTACATTCAGTTTGCACTTGAGTATTAAAAGTATGCTAAAGTGTACTGCTTTCTTACAGGGGATAATCTGAAATATTTCCATGCCAGTTTGGTGTTATTGATGGATTAAAATGGAAATTTGACCAGACTATATACCACACTGCTATGTATAGAAAACATCTTTTGACAGCATCCTAGATATTTCCTTATATGTTTGCTAGTTGGGTAAATTACCCCTCCCCTCCTCAGACAACAGTGTTCACTGGCTGTGGCTAATTTGAGTATGATACACACGCTCAAGAAAGTGAGAAATACAAAGAGAGAGAAAGGTTGTGAGAATATGCAGAGACAGAAAAATTCCTCCACTGATCCAAACATACTCAGTCGGCTGGATCTCATTTGCATTCATTATTCAAAAAGATGTTCATTTTAGGGGAATATGTAAATATAAGCTCTAGTAGGGCCAGAAACATGCCCAAGCTCTGTTTGCTCTATAAGTAGAGCACTTCTCCGGCTGCATTAATTAAACCGCAGCTAGGTTACACCAGCGCTGCTTCTCAACTGGTATGTGGTGAAATGGGTCACAGGTCTGATTGGCTCACAGACAGCAGGAAAAAACAATTAAAAAAAACTTACCATATAATAATGCAGAATAGAAAAATAAATAGGCTTAAAATGTTTAAAACAAGAGGATAAAATGCTCTTCACAGTATACATATATATATATATTTGCAAATGTATCTGTCCCTTGATAGAAGCAAAGGTAAATGCCAACATGTACAGTTGATATATCCTCTATTCCTCAAAAATCTATGTGAGGTTAAAGAAAAATTGTGAATATTCCTATTCAGCCAATACTGTGGGCACTTTTGCACAATAAAAAAAATTGGGCTCCTAAAAATGTAAAATCTGGATCTTGATGCAAACCCTGTTGAGAAACTCTGCAATCTTTCTCTCAATGAAGGACGTCCAGATTTATATTAAAGACATAAATATAAACTATGGTTTTCTTTGTCAGGGTCCTTTTTTATGATATACTGTCTCGGTACATCAGCGTGACAGCAGATCAAAGAAAGGTAGGACATGGATCCACAGAGGATCAAAAAAAGTTAAATTTTTTCAATGTTTTCACTTGAGATGTTGCCATGGGAACTGGTCAAAGACTGTGAAATCACCCATCCAGAACAAGCTTTGCCTACAGAGGGGTTCTGGGTAGAGGATCTGTCATCTCCAAACCGCAACAGTGAGCTGGAATATCACATTGCGAATTGAGTAGAAAAATATCAACGTTCCATTATATTCACGATTATTGAGCACAGATCAGTGTGCAAAAAGAATTAAAACATGCAAAAAGTTCAATAGTATAAAATTCATTTTTTTAAAAATACATTTTGGTGTTAGGAATTGTTGCAGTGCAGTTGTTAAGTGCTTTTAGTTCAATATTTTCTCCTTTTTTTATTGTTTGGCAGATTAAAAACGAAAGAGAATCGATTAGAAAAGTAATAATACACCTCTTCTCATTGAGCCACATGATTTGAGGTATCAGTTATGTCCATATAGCACAAACAATGTGGAGGCAAACTCTTTTTAAAATTTCTAATCAAAAGTATAACAATTGCAATCAAATCACCCAATTATAAAATCAAGAACAACAGCAGGAGCTCAGAGTTTGATTACAGGACAGTTAGAGAGGATTCATTCTTGTGTCACCGAGGTGGCAGCCGCTCTGCACGTCCGGGAGAAAAAAAGTCAGCAATCAGTAATGTTTCACTCTCGAGTTGGGTACGCAGGTGTGACACCCACATGGGTGTGAAAGAAGTCAGAGTACGTGAACCGTCCCACTCACACTCTCATCAAGGCCAGCTCTGTGCTCCAAATGGAGCTGACAGCAGTGCCAATCACCTTCATCCAACTGACACTCACCTCCAGCCAAAAAGAAAACACTGGTGCAGAAGATCCTCCTGCTGAGCAAGTTTACAGGCAAGTGGGTAAATGTCATGAGGAAATTGTGAAAAAACCTAAAATGTGTTCTCCTGAAAAGCAGCATCTGGTTAGCCTGCCAGGTAGAAGAATAATTACATTGCAGGTTTCCGAGGAATCGTGGTAATTTATACAAAACAGTAATCTCTCCCGAGGACCAGCTTGCTACCACAACTCAATTAGTTTAATTCCACAGGACTCACAGTATGCTAATAGATGCCTCAGTTGTACTGTTTCACTGTAACCTAGACCGCAGAGGATCAGCCCTCGCTCACCTTAAACCATATTCCTCCTCAATAACAAAGGATTAGGTTTCTAAGCTTTCAGCGTTTCCAGGAGGTTTTTTTAAAGGTCTTTTGCAGCTGAGAACATAACATATATTTATTACATAATTTTACTTATGTTAGCATAATATTTAAAGCTGCAGTCCGTAACTTTTTTGGTTACAAATTATCCAAAATCAATTTTTGAGCAAGTACATATCCAGCCAGTGTTCAAAACTATCTCCTTATCTTTGCTCAATTCAGCACAACGGTAAATTTAATGTTTTATAATATGAGCGATTTGGTGGATTTCTGCAGGAAATTAGAGCATGCAGCAGTTCGTCTTTGCGTCATTACGTCACGTCTGTAAACGGAAAGGAAGTCCAGGCTAGTCGGCTTTATCATGTGAGGATGCTGCTTGTAGCGGATCATTTATAGCCTGTTCTCACAGCAGCTGAAATAATTAAACTTATCATTTTGATTATAATCCAGAAAGATCCAAATGACTGGAGATTTACCCATAGTCAAAAAGCAAAAGACTCTGGATTGTGGAGTGACTCCAGAAATTGAAATCTACAGGTAACGCTAATACACACTAAATAAACACACAGTCACAATGCTTATGTTGTTAACATTAACAATTTGAGAACAAAGTATAACAACAATAATAAATTGCATGGTTTGATGCGGTATGAGCTAAGCGATCGTTAGATTTAATCAGCATTGGCAGCGCGACTTATTGTAGACTAATGCTTTCCCCCTCAGTTGGTCAGAACACAAAAGTGGCATACATGTTACTTACTTGTTCAGATGACTTTTTCCGGTGAAAATTCCTACTTTGGTCATACTTCAAGACTACAATCTGTGATTCCAAAGTACAATATGCACACCGGTGTGCTGACTGACAGCAAACATTAGATTCATCCGCGCTGACGAGCTGTGCCGATGCACAACGCACATACAGATAATAATTCCGCATATGACTGCAATCGCAGGTTTCAAACAGAGATGGCGACAAAGAGGAAAAATGCCGGACTGCAGCTTTAAAGAAAAATATTTGCATTGTAGTTTGTTTATTAATCAAACTAACTAAATAAATAAATTATTTATTACATAAATGGATATTATTTTAACATGGGAGTAAGAAATTGAGGAATGAGGAGTGATACAACAAGAGTAGATATGTTAAAAAATACATTGACAAGAAATATACAATTACATTAAAGTATTAGGTGTATAAAGTATACTTTAGTTTTCAGAAAGTCTTTTATCAGACTAGATTAAAAATGCACTGTAAATGTGATCCATGCTGGCAAAATGAGTCAGAATGCGCACAGGCTAATTTCGAACTACAGACATAAGTAAAAAAAATTTAGATTTTGGTTGAATTTGAGTTTTTCACAAAAATTAGTTCACTAAGCCCTCGTCTAGCGATCCAATTGCTTCAAATAGCAATTAAACATCTAAAAGTATCTTTATTTGTTTGTTTTCTGAGAAGAGTACCTTTCCTTTGTCCATAAAAAATGCTGTTTTTCCTCTGCTCGCTTCACCACTCGCGCTTTCCCTCAGCACAAGTTTGGTATCGTTTTAAAGCGCAGCATTCCAACATATCCCTTCTTCCATTCATTGCAAAGACACTTGAGAGAGTTGTGTTCAACCAACTTTCTACTTATCTCACACAGAACAACCTCCTTGACAACAACCAGTCTGGCTTCAAGAGTGGGCACTGAACTGAGACTGCCCTGCTCTTAGTTACTGAAGCCCTGAGACTGGCACGAGCAACTTCAAAATCATCGTTACTCATCTTGCTGGATCTGTCTGCTGCTTTTGACCACCAGATCCTCCTGTCAACTCTCATGTCGAAGGGCATCTCAGGAACCGAACTCCAGTGGTTCAAGTCTTACCTCTCAGGTAGGTCCTTCAGGGTATCTTGGTGAGGTGTCCAAGTCGCATCATCTTGCTACTGGGGTACCTCAGGGCTCAGTGCTTGGACCACTTCTCTTTTCCATCTACATGCCATCACTAGGATCTGTCATTCATGAACATGGTTTTTCCTATCACCTATCACTGTTATGCTGATGACACACAACTCTACCTCTCATTCCAACCAGATGATCCGACGGTTGCTGGTCGCATCGCAGCCTGCCTGACAGCCATTTCTGCCTGGATGAAGGACCACCACCTTCAACTCAACCTTGCTTGTGGTCGGTGCCAACCCAACACTTGATCATAACCTTTCCATTCAACTTGGGTCGTCAACCATAACTCCTTCCAGGACAGCTTGTTTAAGCTTCACAGATCATATCGCTACAACGGCCCAGTCCTGCAGATTTGCCTTGTACAACATTAGGAAGATTAGACCCTTCCTATCGGAGCATTCCACACAAATTCTTGTCCAGACTGGACTATTGTAATGCTCTCTTGGCAGGCCTTCCAGCATGCACTGTCAAGCCTCTACAACTGATCCAGAATGCTGCAGCAAGACTGGTCTTTAACCAACTGAAGAGAGCGCATGTCACACCTCATCAGTTTGCATTGGCTGCTAATAGCTGCTCGCATCCAATTCAAGGCTCTAATGTTTGCCTACAGAACATCCACTGGCTCTGCACCACTATACCTAAACTCACTACTTCAGACTTATGAGCTCTTCAGAAGCTTGCGTTCTGCAAGTGAACGGCGCCTTGTGGTGCCATCCCAAAGGGGCATAAAATCACTCTCACGGACCTTCTCCTGGTCTGTTCCTGGCTGGTGGAATGAGCTACCACGCTCTATCCAAGCAGCTGAGTCTTTAGCCATTCTCAAAAAACTGCTAAAGACATATCTTTTTCGTCAACATTTGATCCAGTAATATTAGCACTTACTTTTTATTTATATTTTACTTTTCTTTTTTCGATTTCTATTCTCTTTCTCCATCTATTTGTATTTAAAAATAAATAAATAAATAAAAAAACCTCGCTACGAGCACTTTACTGATGAAACTGTGACTTGACACGGCACTAACATACTGTTGTACTCATGTTGATTTGATTGCTTCTACTATTCTCATTTGTAAGTCGCTTTGGAGAAAAGCGTCTGCTAAATGACTAAATGTAAATGTAATAGACATTCATTTTTACATTATTCTGATGATTTTAACAAAATATGTTAAGAAAATGAATAAATAATTTAAAATATTTATCTGATTTGCTTACACTTTATTTTAGGGTCTTTTAACTAGTTGCTTATTAGCATGCATATTACTAGAATATTAGCTATTTATTAGTACTTATTAAACACATATTAATGCCTTATTCTGCATGACCTTATTCTACCTTCTTAATCCTACCCAATACCTTAACATCTAACTTACTAACTATTAATAAGCAGTAAATTAGGAGTTTATTGGGGGAAAGTCATAGTTAATAGTTTATATGTGTTCCCTATACTAAAGTGTTACCTGGGGATGGATGGATGGATATGAAATACTGATTTAGCTTATTATTTTAAAGGGGCTATATGTACTGTAGAATTTAGAAACCCTTGTTATTACCCTTCTTACATATAGCCCCTTTAATATAGGAATAGAAAGAGATTGGTTAATGACACAAGAACCTTAGTACATCTGTGTAGGAAATCCATTGACAATAAGTTATTATTGAAAAAAAATAATAATTTAACAAAAATAGTCAACCACATAATGACCAAGCAGAATGAAGTACTCCATACAGCCATCTAATAGGATTTTATAAAGTTTCTTTGTTTTCACTTTAAGCACATTTTTCCCTCTTATTAAGTACATTAAGTACATTTTCCCTCTTATTGACACTTATTGTCAAAGCCAGGACTTTATAAGAGAGCATGAGGTTACCATGGCAATTTAGACAGCAGACAAGGGCTGCAACTGCATCCGTTGCTGTTTAATGAATGTTCCAGCCTAAAGCCCTTATTTTACTAAAGTATTCAATATGTATTTTAATCTTAATGGAAGTGAAACAGGCTCTGAGAACACAAAAAGAAGCTTTAAAGAATCACAGGACCTTTTTAAGCTCCATATGCGGCAGCAGCCCTCCTGATCCTTTGTTCAGTGAAGCTAATCAGCTCCAATCACGGATCTGTTCCTCTAGACTAGACCCTCATTAGACTAATACCTGTCTTTAGACTATTTATAAAGCGCTGCCGAAACAAAAGAAATTCTTATAAGTTTTAATCACTTGGCAAATTAGGACGAGACAAGCTTGTTGCCTTATAATTACAAGGCAGATGCCAGAAGGGTCATTGTTTAAGATGCTCAGAATATGAAACATTGATTGGTGAATTTTAGTATGCACACAAAATTAATTACTTGAAAACATTGAATTATCAGCTTTATGTCAAATTAGCATTTGATTTCCTGTCCTGAATTTCAATTAGTTGCATACATCTGGTTTATATTTAATAGGAAGTTATTTTTTTACTGCCTATGATACACCCAAACACCTTTTTTTCGTATAACAGATGTTACTCAGTGAACGTGATTCATTAAGTACATGTTCCTGGATCAACATCAACATTTCAATCAACCAATCAGATTTGAGGGACAAGTTTACAGTTTATGTCAGGTGCTTTTACATCAGTGTTATTCACCTATCATTTCCCTCTGATTTTAGGGATAGGGTCATGGCAAATTTTTCGGACAGAAATGTTCCAGGATCAACAAAATATGTTGATCCAGAAGCATGTCTTGGCAAAGTCACGGTGACCGATGTCAATCTGGACTTTTATTTATTTATTTGATGACTAGATTTATACACTTAATGCAGTTGCACTGAGAAGAAAATGATGGTGTTGAATTGGGATATTACTTTCTTTTTATATTCATACTTTTTATTGAAATTTCTCTCATGTTACACTTCAAAACCACAGCCTAGACGAGAGCTCTCCATGACAACACAATCTGAGCCAATCACTGACAAAAGCTCTTCAGAATGCATTGGCCTAATGATGTAGGATCCTGTGGTTGTCCTCAAGTGGCAGATCAATGATGGACCCAATAAAATACAAATGACCCGTGAAGGCTTTTAGGGAGTCATGACATGCTCTGGTTGATTGAGAACAAATGAGATAATGAAGTACAGAGAGCGCTCGATACACTCAATAAAAAAATTTTGGATTTGACACATCAATCTTCTTTTTTTTTTTTAAAGCCATTTAGAAGGCACCAGGTTACTTGGAAACCCTTGCAGTTGTAAAACTGTTTATGCTCACACAGCTCAAACAGTCTGACTAAAGTCCAGACGTAATGAAAAAAAAGTGCATTGTTAATATCTTGTGGTATTTATGTCTTGTTAAGTGTTTTAATGAAATATCATTGTCATGTTTCTCATTTTTTTTATTGTGCAAATAAATAAAAACCTTCTTTAGCAGTGTTGGTGAAAGTTACTTTTAAGTAATGCGCTAAAATATTGCTTTACTCCCTAAAAAAGTAACTAATTGCATTACTTAGTTACTTTTTATGAAAATTAATGTTGCATTATTTTGCTTTACTTTTTCTCATCTGGGCTTGGCTGTGTTTGTTTGTTTGTTAATTAAAAAAAAGTTCTATTTATTGGCAAATGTAATGACCTTTTACACCAAAAGTGAATTGAATAAGCCTCAGGCTGAAGGAAATGCAAATTCATGCCTGTACAGCTGCTGGATTGCACAAGAATAGGACGCAGAAAGAACACTTAAATACTAAACAAAACAAGCAATAATAATAATTTAAAAAAATTAAAACGCAATGCAAATGTGGTTTATCTAAAGTCATTTTTGATTATAAATTGTGATTAAATACATTATACTATACATCTGTGTAATTTAACATATTTAAGTTTTGTAGGTTTGCGTAATATTCTGAGTTTGCATTTTACATGTTTTTTTATTCATTTTGAGGAATACTGAATCTGTTTTTGTGAGATGAGTGAATGCAAACTCACATTTTGTCTAGAACTACAATAACCTTTTTTTTTTTTTACACAGCACACACAACACCTCTGCATTTACTCATTTCTCTCAACATAGGGACAGAAGAGGTGTCAGGCAATAAATTGGAAAACAAAGTAACTTGTATTACTGCATACTGCATATGTATTTGAAAAAGTAACTCAGATATTTTGTAAATTTAATAGTAATGTGTTACTTTACCAGTTACTTGAAAAAAAAAGTAATCTGATTATGTAACTTGCCATTACTTGTAATGTGTTACTCTCAACACTGTTCTTTAGCAAACATTTTTGTCAGTAATTTTGTTGACAAGATTAACACTGCCAAAAACTATAACTATAATGTGACCCAACATGCAAAGGCTTCTCTGTGAAACAGTAAATGGTCTTCAGGGGAAAGCTGAAGTCCCGTAGCAGCTGTGTGGGAGCGCAGCGGCTCATCAGAGGTACATGGCAGGTCTGTCAGTGAGCATTATGACAGTTTGAGGACCCACACACATTGTTCATGCTTTTTGTGTTTTATGTTTGCGGAAAATTGTCCCCTGGCATTGCTTATAATGAGCATGTCTAGCGGTTTCTAAAATACAGTTCTCAGCTCTGTGAAGTCTGAAACTGAAGAACTGCCTACTGCAAAGACAAATGGAAATCTCATTAGAAAGTGTGTATTACTTGTAAAAAAAAAAAAAAACAGTCCAACTTATAAAGTGCTTTTTCAACAGTGTGTAGTAGTCCATCAGTCTTGTTGTTTCCGATATCTTCCATAGATAGACAGATAGATATGAATGCTTTTATTTCATTTATATTTCCCACCATGGAAACCAAAACAAGTTCACAAAGAGTGATATTGGAAACAACAACACTTATGGACTAATACCCAATAATTTACATTTTGTAATCATTTACATACCAATAAGGTCACACTTTAGTTAGGGTCCAATTCTCACTATTGAAATATAATGCTTTATTCTGCATGACCATATCCCTTAATCCTACCCATTAACTATTAATCAGCAGTAATTAGGAGTATAAGGCAAAAGTTTTAGTTAATAGTTTGTTAATTGGACCTTAAACTAAAGTGTGACCATATTTGGTAAGTAAATGATTATGTAAATGATTACAAAATGTTAATTTTTGGGTGAGCATTTCTTTAATGTGATTATCAAAACATCAATTAACATATTTTTGTTTAGTTGCTTCAGCATTGGTCAAAATCCACACAAAAATTCATTCATAGCACAAACTTTATTTTCAAACAATCTGTTACATCATCACTTAAAACTACCAAAAAATACTTCATTCTAAAGAATTATTTGTGGACAGGTCAGAAGAGCAGCTTCACATGAATTCATATCACTGGCCCCAAAAGGAACCGATAGAAAAAAAGAGGCTGGTTTATTATTAACATGCAAAATACAATCATGCATCTGGCCCTGCATCTGCAAAAAAAGAACAAAAAATAGAGAGAAAGACAGCCTGAATGTCCACAGATATTCTAATTCAAATAGCTATTCATTCTCTAAGATCCAAAATGCTTTACAATGTAAGAACATTACGAAATTTAGCAAAATCTCAATAAACCTTTATATAAAAGAAAACAACAGATAATATTTCTTCAACTAATCCCAGTCATCATGCGTAAATCAGTAGAACTTCTTGAGTTTTTGCTTTCTTCATAGTTGTAGAGGCCCGTTCACACCAAGAACGATAACTATAAAGATAACGATAAAGATAACGATAAAGATATAGTTCTGAAAATCGTTCTAAATATAAAAGAATAGCACTGTCCACACCACATCTATAACAATAACGATATAGAGAAACAATATCATTGGGATCACTTTCAGAATGATTTTTTTTTTCAGCTGTTGAACAATAAAACACTGACAGCCAATTAGAATCCATTCTAATTTAAGGGCCACTCGTGCATTTAAAATGGCAGATGACATTGCGAAGAAGTTAATCGCAGAGGTCCAGAAAAAGCCACCACTGTTTGACAAGTCAAACACCCTTTTCAACGATACTTTAAGGAAAATGGATATATGGAAAACAATCGAGAAGTAATAACAATAAGATCATTATGCCAGGCTAGCAGCAAACAGTGTAACATAAAATTACCTCAGGTATCTTGCTTCCTTTGAAGTTGCAGTGAAAAAGACTAGGCGTTGGTTTTATTCCACTTCGTCAGCTAAATTCACTGTTAGATTAGATTGATTACACTAACTATTCACTCGAAACATAGCATGCTGAGGACATCTGCTGGTTAAAGCCGTGTAAATGCAACAAGAACAGCAAAAACATGTTGTACACGCTTTGAAACCGCAGCGCGTGAGCTTAGAATAAATAGGCTGTTATCGTTCGCTGGTGTGGACACACATATAGTTATCTTTATAGTTATCGTTCTTGGTGCGAACGGGCCTTAAGTCTGTACATGTACACATGTACATAATAGAAACGGTAGCATTGCAACACCTATGCAAGCCACACAGGCTACGCATGCAAACAAAACAAAGTAGAACAGGAATTAGGTTTAAAATTCACAGAAACGTGCTAGTTTTTGTAATGAGCGATAGCTCGGGGCTTCAGTGACCAAACGTCCTGGAAGACTCATAATCGCTGGGGCACTTGGGCTTGATCCCCTTGCTGTTGTAATAGTCCACCACCTGGTTTGGGACTTCGGCTAAGACACTTTTTGCCAAAGCAGCAGGAGAGGCCTGAGAAGAAGAACAGAAACAAACATTTGCAGGGCCATTTATCCATTTTGCCATCTGGTCCTGCACTAATGATGTGTGAAGATACTGTACTTGCTGAAACCCACATGCACAATGATGAAAAACATCCTCAAAAGTGACTCATGTGACTCAAACCACCTCGAGGAGCTGAGAGGAAATCAGAGGATGCCCACGTCAAAGGAGACGTGACAAACCCCTCCAACCCCTGTTGGCCAATTAGATGGAGAAGAGGATATTCTCAGATATGGAGACACGGCTGAGTTGGTGTTGTTTATCACGGGCCATCAATACAGTATATGTCTGGAAAGAAAACGAGCCTTGGCACTTTCTCCAGAGAGGATCCCAATAAACTGTCACTTTGGCTTGTATGGACACTGTCCCATTTAGAGACATGCCATGTCAAATGTATAGATTCATTCATTCTGTGTTCTGTATGTTGACTGTTGTAATATGTTTAATATTATAGACACTACCATTCAAAAGTGTAGGATTTTTAAATGTTTTTGAAAGAAGTCTCATATGGAGCATTTGATCAGAAATACAGGTGCTGGTCATATAATTAGAATATCATCAAAAAGTTGATTTATTTCACTAATTCCATTCAAAAAGTGAAACTTGTATATTATATTCATTCATTACACACAGACTGATATATTTCAAATGTTTATTTCTTTTAATTTTGATGATTATAACTGACAACTAAGGAAAATCCCAAATTCAGTATCTCAGAAAATTAGAATATTGTGAAAAGGTTCAATATTGAAGACACCTGATGCCACACTTTTAACAATTAATTCAAAACACCTGCAAAGGCCTTTAAATGGTCTCTCAGTCTAGTTCTGTAGGCTACACAAGCATGGGGAAGACTGCTGACTTGACAGTTGTCCAAAAGACGACCAATGACACCTTGCACAAGGAGGGCAAGACACAAAAGATCATTGTAAAAGAGGCTGGCTGTTCACAGAGCTCTGTGTCCAAGCACATTAATAGATAGGCGAAGGGAAGGAAAATAAAATAAAAAAGTGTACAAGCAATAGGGATAACCGCACCCTGGAGAGGATTGTGAAACAAAACCCATTCAAAAATGTGGGGGAGATTCACAAAGAGTGGACCTCAGCTGGAGTCAGTGCTTCAAGAACCACTACACACAGACGTATGCAAGACATGGGTTTCAGCTGTCGCATTCCTTCAAGCCACTCTTGAACAACAGACAGCGTCAGAAGCGTCTTGTCTGGGCTAAAGGCAAAAAGTTATGTTCTCTGATGAAAGTAAATTTTGCATTTCCTTTGGAAATCATGGTCCCAGAGTCTGGAGGAAGAGAGGAGAGGCACACAATCCACGTTGCTTGAGGTCCAGTGTAAAGTTTCCACAGTCAGTGATGGTTTGGGGTGCCATGTCATCTGCTGGTGTTGGTCCACTGTGTTTTCTGAGGTCCAAAGTCAACGCAGCCGTATACCAGGAAGTTTTAGAGCAAGTCATGCTTCCTGCTGCTGACCAACTTTATGGAGATGCAGATTTCATTTTCCAACAGGACTTGGCGCCTGCACACAGTGCCAAAGCTACCCGTACCTGGTTTAAGGACCATGGTATCTCTGTTCTTAATTGGCCAGCAAACTCGCCTGACCTTAACCCCATAGAAAATCTATGGGGTATTGTGAAGAGGAAGATGCAATATGCCAGACCCAACAATGCAGAAGAGCTGAAGGCCACTATCAGAGCAACCTGGGCTCTTATAACACCTGAGCAGTGCCACAGACTGATCGACTCCATGCCACGCCACATTGCTGCAGTAATTCAGGCAAAAGGAGGTATTGAGTGCTGTACATGCTCATACTTTTCACGTTCATACTTCTCAGTTGGCCAAGATTTCTAAAAATCCTTTCTTTGTATTGGTCTCAAATAATATTCTAATTTTCTGAGATACTGAATTTGGGATTTTCCTTAGTTGTCAGTTATAATCATCAAAATTAAAAGAAATAAACATTTGAAATATATCAGTCTGTGTGTAATGAATGAATATAATATACAAGTTTCACTTTTTGAATGGAATTAGTGAAATAAATCAACTTTTTGACGATATTCTAATTATATGACCAGCACCAGTAAATATCGAAGGACAACGTCAGTCATTTGTATTTGCCACACTTCCTGCTACCAGTTGGTGGCGATATGACTATAACTAAATTTTGGCGTGTAGATGTCTTCAGGCCAGGGCACTTATCAAACGTGAAGTTTTAGGCAGATTGGACGTTGTATGCTTGAGTTACAACAACTTCCTGTTTCGTGATGACAATAGCATGCTTTAGCTAAGTGTTGCTAGCATGTTTTAGAATATTTCTAGCATGTTTAGTACTCAATTGCATATTTTATTATGTTGCTAGTAGTGCATCACAGTGTTAACCCTTTGACACGTACGATCACAACGGTGTGATCAATCTTGGCTGGTCCCTGGAGTGTACGATCACACCAGTGTGATTAGAACGTTCAGCACATCACGTGATCAGCTGCCAAATTCAAATGTGCTTGTGCGCTTTGGCTGGCGCCAAGCCAGAGCCGGACGCACTCAGCGCTTTTCATATCACAAATATGCAGTGTTTTCAACCACATAATGTTTATATTAGGTTTCAGACATTTAAATACAGATGAGTACTAGCAAAACAATACATTTAGAGTTTGTAAAATACATACTGATGTCTATGGAAGTGGCAACAACATTCCTTTCCATTATAATTAGACAACACATTTTATTCATATCAGTAACTTTAAAGTTTACTCTATTCTTCCCCACTTCACCGACTCACTTTCATGTATTTCAGGAGAAGTGGATGAATTCACATGTTGTAAATCCAGCAGATCCAATTCAGTGTGCGGTGCAAACTAACATGGCGGCGCTTATCTCGCATATAGCTCAACTAACGTGATCGTTATAGAGGTGTTAAAACAGCAAAACACATTCACTTGCACATATCGGAATATCAGATATTTCATGCTATAGTTAACAAATTTGTGAATATTTTGAATAAAAAAGGAAAAATTAAATAAAAGCAGACCATCAGTCATACAGAACTGCAGTGTGTGTTACGTGACAAGGAATGACCATGGAAACAATAAAGTGATACGTTCTAAATAACGGTCGCCTTGAAAAACGCTATTACTATAACTGTAACTATAACTGTTACATATATTATATTACTATAACTATAACTATTATATTACTATAACTATAACTGTTGCAAAGGCCTTTAGATTGCACTCTGCGTGTGCAAAGTTTCACAAGTTTTCAAGCATGTTTAGGCCCTCAAATTGACCGAGCAATTACAATAGGGTCCTCACACCAACGGTGCTCAGACATTTAGAACTATTTTTGGATCTCGCACATCAGACCACCTTCCCGGACTACTGCCTGTGCACGTTCCTGTATTTCGGACTCAACTCCACCACATGTGCACAGCTGTCCGGGGAGGGTCCTCGAGGGAGCTTCGAGTGCTATGTGGAGTGGGTGCTGGCATCCTGCGGATCACCATTCACTGTTGAGGTTGCCGCCAGCCCCACTCCCCAGCCACTACTCTGGGGCACTACCCTGGCTGGTGCCTGGCACAACATCCTGCAGCCCCTGTTCAAGGCCATCTCCTGGACTTTACCACCTCCTGCACCACCCTGGACTCCTGTTCTCTGTGTCCTCCCGGTTAGCCGTCCGCCTCCTGAGCCGCCTCCTACATCATCTTCAGCATCTTATATTCTTCCCCTCTCTCTACGGCGCGAGGACGCGCCTTTCCGGGAGGGGGCGTAATGTTACAGTCACATGGACTTTCAGTTTGTTGTTATCATCTGTCACGTGTTCCTTTGTTCTAGTTTCCCGCCACAATCTGTTACCATGGACACTAATCACATTCATCACAGTTGTTCGTCATTTGAGTTAAATCATCAGTGTATTTAAGTTCCAGTTTCTGTTGAGTATGTTGTCGGGTATTGTTTGCGTTTATGCTGGTGTATGTTCCTGTCTGTTCCTGTATTCTCCTATTGGATTTTCAAGTAAAGACTCATTTAGCTCTATCTCCTCGTTTGTGTGCTTAATACACCAGTGATATTGTAACACTTAACCTAACAGTCTACTAATACTGAGAGTTAGTTGAGATAGTTGCAGAGTTACTTATAGTTAGTAAAGTGTCTAAAGTGGACTATCAAAGTCTATTGTAATTTATTTTATAATGTCATTCATTCCTGTGATGGCAAAGCTGAATTTTCAGCATTAATACTCCTTCAGTCTTCAGTGTCACATGATCCTTTAGAAATCATTAATTTTCACTTAACATTTTTGTGGAAACTGTGAAACTTCATTTCTCAGGATTCTTCGATTAATAGAAAGTTTAAAAGAACAGCTTTTTTTTAAATTAAAAATTGTTTGGAACATTATAAATGCATTCACTGTCAATTTAATTCTTGTTGAGTATATATAATTTCTAGATCATTAAAAAAAACACAACCCTCTATACTGGTTTGTTTCACTCTAGTTAGCCCACTCGAGAGTCAACACGTTTCTCTGCATTCTGTGGTTTGTTTTCCACCAGGGACCAGCAGTAGATGTGGTAATTAATGGAGCAGTCAAGCTAAAGGTTATTAGATTGCTCAGAGCCTGGGTGGGAAATGTGAGACGGAGAGTGAGGAGGAGGAAGGATGGAGTAATTAACCAGGAGAGATTCTCCTTAGAGGTACTTCAGACATTCTAAAGATGCTGGATGAAAACCTTTGCATAGCAATGCACTGATTAAAGGGCATGATCTACAGTTTAGCTGCATGTATAATGTTTAAACTTCCAACTCCAAGGAAAGGGAGCTCAGACGTGGTGCATGAATAGATCTCTTTAGCTCTGAAACATTAGTTACTCAGAACTAGTAAATAGACATGATCAACATTTGCTATTCCAGTGATTTGAACCTTAGAACTATCATGTTTTTATGTTTGTTGTGAAACTACTAGATATGTTACATAAACTATTATCTAAAAAAAAAAAAAAAAAAATCTAGTATTTAGCTAGTTTTAAATGCACTAATGTCTGAATCATCCCTTTAAAAGGGGAATTTTGGCCTGTTCCACCTTAGAGGTCTTGACCTTCTCGACTGTATCCAACAGCTAAAATCATGGGAACACTTTATTTTAACAAGCTACTACTATGTACTTACTATAGTTATAACAGTAAATTATGCATAATTTCAAGTAACTAACCCTAAACCAAAACTTAACCCTTACCATAACTCTATAGTAAGTACATGAGTAAGAACAATGTAACTACATCACCTTAAAATAAAGTGAAAATAAGTCATGTCATCATTTTGCGATTAAAATAAATTCTTACAATTGTGACACCCTGAACATAAAGTAACATAATTTAGGAAGACAAGTAATCACTCCTATCCTACTCAAATTCTTATATAAACATGATGTAAACTCACATGTTTGAAGTTACGGAATGGCACAAACTGTACAATGTCACGCAACACTGGTTCCCCTTTAGGTGAACGAAGGATTCCGTCATCACCGTCAAGCATCTCCATGTCAGTGAAATCTGCACTTCCAACTCCCACGATTATGACAGACATGGGCAGGTGAGAGGCGTGGACGATTGCCTCTCTGGTGTCCGCCATATCTGTGATCACACCGTCCGTCAGGATGAGCAGGATGAAGTATTGCTGCATCAAGGCAAGAAAGGACAATTAGAACAAGAGAAACTTTAGAGATGAAATAGAAGAGGGAATAAAAAAACACATACCATGGCCTCTTTGGTGTGCATTTCCTCAGAGGCAAAGTTGGCCACTTTTTGGATGATCGGGGCAATGTTTGTAGGACCGTACAACTGAATCTTAGGAAGGCAATTCTGGTAGGCCTCTACTACACCTTGGATACCTGCAAAGATTAAGAATGAAAGTCTGGAGCTGTTTGAAGGTTAGTACATACTACTGCTAACTAAATACCAGTGTTATTATCATTAACTAAAAAAAAAAAAGTACACTAAAAAAAATTAAAACTAAAACAATCAAAAAATATATTTTCTTTACTTTAAATAAAATAAACTTTAACTGAGTTACAATAATAATAATTATTATTATTTTATATATATATACATGTATATATATATATATATATATAAACTAAACTTCTTTTATTTTAGCTAAACTACATTTCTCGTTTTCATTTAAAGTGTAAGTACTAAAATAACTAAAACATTAAAAAAAAAACTAATAAAATTACAAAAACCCATAACAAAATTACTAAATTAAAATGAAAACAGAAAATGCTAAATTAAAGTCTAATTCAAAATACTAACAAAAACTACAATAATATATCAATGATACTAAAATAACTCTTGATAATTACTACTAATGATTTTATTTATCTTATATTTGACAGGGTTATTATAGTTAACTGAAACTAAAACCATAAAAGAATTTTGTTGCTTAAAATAAAATAAACGTTAAATGTTAAACGTTTAAAAATAAATGTAAAAAAATAAAATAAATAATTAATAAAATAAAATAAATAAATTTGTAACTAGTTGCCAGGGCATGTAAAAAAAAAAAAAAATTAAAATAATACAGACATATATTTAAAAAAAAACGTATAAAAATGACAAAAACATTACTAAAACTTTAAGTAAAATTAAAATGAAAACAGAAAACATAAAATTAAAAAACTAATTTAAATATTATTAAAAATATAATAGTATCTCAGTTAAACTGAAACACTGATAATACTGATATTTAATCTTTTTTTCTTTCTTTTTTTCTAAAGATTCTGCATGTGCTATGTAAATTTATAAGCATTTTAAAGGACTGGAATGAGTGTCAGTGAAGGCTCAATCTCTGCAATGAAGCAGTAATGCTGTTTACTGACTCGGTGAGCATGAATCTTAAGGTCAGCCTGTCTCTCCTCAACACGTCTCCAACTGTTTCATTTAATTAACACCTGTGAGCTTGAACACGCACAAACAGGGGCTCAAAGGTGAAAGCATGCCATGCTGTGCAGCGGCAGAATTAAGATAAGAGGACTTTTAAACTGGAGATCAATGGACATAATCACATCAGTGGCTTCCCCACAAAGAGGAATCAAAGATGCTCTGGACCCTAATAGACTCTTCAACTTTGACACACTGCACTTTCTCTTTAAAGGATTTGTCATGCTGAAGACATTAAAAGGTTTGAATTAACCTACTGCTGACGTCTTTTCGTCATAACACCTTCCAAGTCTTCGTCAGTGACATGAAATTAGGCCAATTCACACTGCTGCTGTGAGAATGTCTCACCCTGTGATGTGCATGTGGCCTTGTGTTTGCCTGTGATGTTAGTTTCATGAATAAAACTCCATCACCCTCCTCAAATAGAAAGCTGTAAATGTTAGATGTGATATCACATTGGGAATTCCACCTAGGACAGGTGAACCGTCCCACAATGGGAAAACCACACTCACATTGCAGAGTATCAACAATCAGCTCTTTGCCTTTTTACCCCATTTCTAATTACAGTCTGCGGTAATTGCACTGGCCAACAAAATTCTCCTCAGGACAGTAGCTTGTGTGAATGTGTTCTGGTGTGTTTCAGCCGAGGAGGTCTACCAGGAAAAAAAATACATTACATTAATCTCAATGGCAGTTGCTTGGCTAGTGCATGACCCCCAGAAGTGTTCCACATGCTTGATCCTGGGTATTCTTGTGGCCTTGTCAGAAATATTATATTTATAAAGCGACCAAGTGGGAAACTGAATTCTAGATGATACTGAATTGAAAGGGGCATGTCAATGTGAAACATGTCAGGCCTTTTTAAAAAAAATAGGAACAGGGCTTGACTTTAAAGGCCCACTGAAGTGCCTTGAAATGCACAGCATTATTCAATGTGTTGATGTAATTTCCACTGAAACAGGAAGAGAGGGCGGGACATATCGAACAGCCCCTCCCCTTTTTTAAAATAGCCAATAGCATTTAGTTTATATCACAGTTCGGCCAGAGCCGGTGAGCTTGGTAAAGCTTGGTTTCCTCCTAATCTCTAACCGTTTCTCCTTCTAATATCCTCTAAATCGCTTTAAAATACAGCATTCTATGCAGAATACAAATGGGTCTGTGCTATTGTGTCTCAGACTGTGCACGCTGCGGCGGTTCACGTGACACTAACGTGAAACCAGACTTCATTCGCCTCAATGGAAAGCATATTTACACTGTCTGAATTGTTCCCTATCCCCTATATAGTGCACTATGTGCCATTCACCATGTAGAAAATAGTAAATGTGTGACCGATTTCAGCCGCAGCTTCAGCATCTATTTATAATGTAGGGTGCGGAATGCTTCAGATTCTAGAAAGCATTTGATTGGACAGAAAATCTGATAAGAAGCTTAAGTGCAGCATGATGTCCACAAAATCGTTGATCCATATTGGCGGAAATGAGAGAGTTTTGAACTCTTATGTTTTCTAAATACGAATTTTGTCATTGTTTTTGGAGCACACTAGCTTATAGATAACAGTAAGTCTAACATATTCATACTAAAAGTCAAAAACACTTTAACTTTGATTTCATGGCAACTTTAAAATGCGGGTGGATTTCAGCACTTCTAGCCACTTTGGCGGGTTTTGAGATTTTCTGGAGAATATACACAACTCCAGATGAATATTATTGGTGTTACAGGGTTGAGTTTTGGCATGGGATTGCACATATTGCGCATAATTTTACTAATTCCCACAGATTTTCGAGGTCAAATTGTGGCCACTGAAAATGGTGAGTGGCTAGAAACTTTGGAAAACCACTTACCACAGTGGTTGGTAAGCAAAAAAGTTAATGCCAAACCCTTAATAGAAATGAATTATTTTGTGAAATAATTTGAATTTTTCCTGCTAAAATATAAATTTTTAAAGGTGTTATAGACTAAAAAGCTTACAGAGACCAAATGTAAAGTAAATAAAGGTTTGCTTAAAAAGTTTTTGTTAGATGTATGCATAAATACAGTAAGCGCCAGAAATTAAAATATATTAATGTTTAAAAGTTTGGGGTCCACATTTTTTTAAATAAATTAAAGGTGCAGTAGGTAATCTGGGAAATGATAACATTAGCCTGCTAGCATTGAAAGCATACAATCCCACCCTCTCTGCAAATTGCTGTCCAAAGCCACGCCTCCTACAAAAAACTGAATGCACACACACACACACACAAACACAGCTACTCTCGGCACAGCGTCACCAGAGGCAGCATTAAACTACCTCATGTCTTGAAGCACATATTGCAATAATAATGAACGTAAACAACTTAGAGAGCTTGTACCTGACTGCTACAGATTAATTTCGGTGTTGATATGATTGATATGGATACGCATAATTCCGACTGACTGACAGCTCCGGTTAGAATCACGGGTTGCCATCTCTTAATTACAGTAGTTATGGCGTGAACGCAGCATAAGCTCATTGTTTTGATTTGGTAGGAACTGTAAAAGATGACTGCTGTTTGTTTGCAGTGCTCTGTGACTGACAGCATGAAACATGCTGATGACGTATGATGTCTGCGGGTGTGTGGATATAAGAAATGTTTCTTGAGCACCAAATCAGCATCATCTGAAGGATCATGTGACACTGAAGGCTAAGTAATTTGCCATCATATGAATAATTTAAATACATTTCTATTCAAATAGAAAACACCTATTTTAAATTATAATAATATTTCACTATATTACTGTTTTACTGCATTATTGATCCAATAAATGAAGCCTTGGTGAACATAAGAGACCTCGTACCAACCTCAAACTTTTGAATGATAGTGTAAAAGAAATTAAATATAATAAAACAATAGAAAACTACTGTATTATTATTTCAACTTAAATGTGTGGCTTCAATATGTGGCATATGTTCCTTACAAAAAGTAGTGGCAGAATTCAATTCAGAATTCAGAATGCTAACCAGTCAAACCTTGACCCCTTGGTTGTAGCAAGATATTTACACTGCTCAAAGGTCTAAAGATTAGCAAAACTTTTTAAAAGCTTGCCATCGCCAAAAGAGTGACTTTGGAAGAGCAAGAAGACTGCAAATTGGCTTCTTTCATGGAAAGCAAACCGCTGTGCTCTCTAGACGCCTCGCCACAGCTTGTCTACAACGGGCTGTCAATATTTAGAAAGTAAAAATTGTTTATAATTGCACACCAATGTCATTCACCCTATCCAAGCGCTCTGTGTGTCTAGTCCAGGTTTGTTGGAACCGCATTACTGTCATGCTGGATTTTCCAGACAATACCAGGGCGTAAAGGTGCGCTCTCTGCTCAGGGGAGATTGGCTGGCATGTGTCCTGGTGGGGCTGTGAGCCATTTGCTATTCCTGGAAGAGACAGGCCTGGCTGGTTGATCAAAAGCTCAGTGGTCTGTGCTCATTCTGGGCGCCACCCTGGTGTGTCTGCGCTGATAGAGGTGGTACAGAAATAGCAAGGGAAATTAAATGACACCAATACACTGGAGCAATGATCAATTTATCCTGCTCATGGCCGAAGACAGGGATGATGGAAAAGCTAAGTATAAAACAAACTGGAAGCAAACTAAATACAAAATCCAATAATTTGGATACTGACCTTCTCTAATCTGGTAACTTCTGATTTGACTTTTAAGGTAACACCATGCCAAAGAGAGCTAGGTTACATTCGAATGCATAGGTGGCTTTCTCACAATAACAGAATTATCATTTATATAACTTTACTTTCCCATCTGTTTCTGTATTTCTAGCACTCATTGTTCTCATATTTTCATCTTTACTTTCTGATAGCAGCCACCCTTTTAGGAGACATGAGTTTCAAACTTTAAACAGGTTGTGATGATGCAAGCCTACAAAGACATTACATTCTAAAAACAACCTTGTATTTGCAGCAGAAGGCAGTAAAATAAAAAGCAAAGTGTTAACAAATTGCAATAAAATATGTAAACATGTATCCTACAATATTCTCCTACAAAGTTCTGATCTAATGCAACCATCTAAAATCATTTCACCAGGCCTTAAAGGGTTAGTTCACCCAAAAATGAAAATAATGTCATTTATTACTCACCCTCATGTCGTTCTACACCCGTAAGGCCTTCATTCATCTTCGGAACACAAATTAAGATATTTTGATTAAATCCGATGGCTCAGTGAGGCCTGCATTCAAAGCAATGACATTTCCTCTCTCAAGATCCATAAAGGTACTAAAAACATATTTAAAACAGTTCATATGAGTTCAGTGGTTCTACCTTAATATTATAAAGCGATGAGAATACTTTTTGTGCACCAAAAAGCAAAATAACGACTTTTCAACAATATAGTGACGGGCCGATTTCAAAACACTGCTTTGGAACTTTACGAATCGAATCAGTGATTCGGATCTCCTATCAAACGGCTAAACTGGTGAAATCATGTGACTTTGGCGCTCCGAGTCACTGATTCGATTCTTAAAGCTCCGAAGCTCGTAAAGCTTTTGATTTAATCAAAATATCTTAATTTGTGTTCCGAAGATGAATGAAGGTCTTACGGGTGTAGAACAACATGAGGGTGAGTAATAAATGACATTATTTTTGGGTGAACTAACCCTTTAAAACATCTGGTTTTGTACTGACAGTCATTCTTACCTGCTGTCAAGGCCCAGAGAGACTAATTACTGGGGAAGGGGAGGGTGGGATAATGACATCATCCAGGACTCCCTCCTTCAGACATTCCCCTCAGGCAGTATATTTTATAGCAGCATTAAACATTAATGTGTCCACCTTTGTCAATAGCATAGCTCTGTAATTCAGCTTTGCATATATTGATCTCCTTTGTGTGGGGTGACAACATTATACTGAAGGGCTGTTTGACTTTGCCAATGTTATGTTGAGGCTTTGAGTAGTTCAGTCCCAGTGGGCAAAGGTCACTTAGGGAAGTTAATGGATTTGCATTGACTAAATAAATTAAAAGAAATACGGTCTAGAAAGGATACATATATGAAAAGTATTGGAATGAATGCTCTATCATACCTGCACATTCTGGGTTGTCCTCGTTGAAATTTACTGCAAAGTCATGTGACACCTGAGAATTAAAAAAAGAAAAGAAACAAAATTCTTATTTGTGACATCAATAATGTACTTTTCAAGAATAATTCATATCACACAGTTGTTAGTTCCTTAAATTTGATTGTCTGAGCAGTGTTCCAAGAGTGCTATATACAGTCAGTCCATCAGCAAAGGGACTTTCTGCAGGTTACATCGATACACCAGTAGGTGCCGACAATTCACGTTTTTCTTGTGAGTGAGTCAAACAATCACTCCTTCATTCAAAAACACTAAGCCCTCGCTATCTTCCTCCGAGTTCACATTTTTGTGACATAATGTGCTTTGACTGTCGGATAGAAGTCTGCTGCAGAGCTCGCAGGCTTGGCAAAAGTGTGCATCAAAAGTACATATCGGCCACAAAGGGGGCGCTCACAAGCACACCTCTGAAACCTAAAATGACAAATGGGACACCTTACGGTCTTGTGAACTTAACAGTCAAGCACAAGTCCACAAATCCACAAGTGCACATGAAGTGTGCCATTTGGAACAGGGCCTAATAAGCTTTATGCCGAACATCACATTAACAAACAGGAAAACAAGTCTTATTGTATACGCTTGTCGGAGAAAGTGTTAATGGCAGTAGTAACTGATGGCAATATCTATGGGTTTTTAAGGTAATCAGAAAACCTAGTTAGTTATTTTTATTGATGGCGTTTTATTCTATTTAAATATCTAAATGTTAGTGAGAAGAAAAAGAAAAAGAAAAACTTTGAGATATCAATCTGCATATGCGATGGACATCGATTTTGCTCATCTTTGCTCACTCCTTTAAAGGTATCTTGAGTAAACAGCTCTTTATTTAACAAAGCACACACAAAAGACCTAACCGGAAGCAATGCAACCTGTTTTACAGAATACACAAGTTCATTGCACATAACCCCCTGCTTTTAAGAGTGAGTCACTGAATCATTCACTCAACCGATTCTTTGAATGAAACACACCATGATGGGAAATCTAATTTATCACCGCAAACCGAACAGTTCTTTCAGACGGTTCATTTCAGTGAACCAGTTCAAAAATCGGTTAATCAGTTCTTTTCACGTAATCACGTAATTCTGACATCCCGGTGTGTGTGTGTACAGTCAAACACATTAAAACCACAGGTAAGCACATTTTTATATTAATTTATATTATATTTATTGTCATCAGTCTTACATTCGGTATACTGTTGACTCCAGAACTTTTTAGATCAGTTCAGTGTAATGTCAACTCCAGAACTATTGAAATCAGATCCAGAATGTTTAATTGCAAAAAAGATTTAGCAAAAGCACACATTATTGTTTTAGGAACATATTACTTTTGAGTCTGAAAATTGGATACATTTGAGAGACCAGTTCATTAATCGAGTCACTGCTGACTCGAGATGCGAACTGTTTCAAATGATTCCGTCTGATTTAGTGAAATGGTTCAACCTGTTCACTGAATAGAACCGGTTTGTTCAGAAGTTCGTACTTTGTGTTGCTCGGATAACCCAGTGTTGATCCTGCTTTTACTTCGTTTGGAACTATTTCAGTTGGCAAAGCAAAAAATAGACAGTAACAGGCAACGTGTTTAAAACATGAATTGCTCAATCATGCAATCTTGCTATTGGTCTGAATATCAGCAGCATTCTGGAATACTTGATTCTGATTGGTCAGTTTCTACATTTAGTGGTCAAATTTTATATAGTGACTGCTAAATTGTACAATTACCCCAAGCATCTGATTTCTTACATAGCTGTGCTAGTTTCATATCTCAGTTATCACATTCTCACATAATAAATAAATCAAACCTAAATTAATATTTAATATAGATTTATTTATTTATCTGAAGTCAATAGTTATGAAATAAGCAGGATAATGTTCATTCAGCTGGTCAATTTTGCTGGTCAATACCCCCTTCAGGGGGATTCAAGACCCCTCACTTCATGTTGTAAATAAACACAAGATTTTCAATAGCAATGTTTGAATACTTTAAAGAGATTTGAACAAGTCTGAAGTGAGGACTGCACATCCAGCTATTCAATCAATCTAATCAAAAACTCTTGAAGCCTAAGATAAATATAAAACACTCTCAGCTCAGCACAAAGGCACATTATCTGTCACAGTGAAATTAACCTGCTGATATCAGTTCATACATTACACCTGCAGTAGCCTAGTTAGAAGCATCGCTCACTCTTCATTCCATTAATGAAAAAAACCCCACTGCGCCCCAATCGCTATAAATGCTAAAGAAGTTACCTTGAAGTCCGGAGGTATTCGAGCACCAAAGCCAAACGCCGGGAACATTTTGTCACTGCACGGAAGTGAAAGCGGACAGGAGATTAGAGCTAGCAAGAATTGACGATCTTGGGGATTACATACCAAACTTCCCATCCTTTCTCAATGGGCTCTGATCACTACTCATTTGCAATGGACACAGATTTGCATAATTGTTATTGTTAGTGCCTGCCAAACCAGCATGCGCTGTGATTTCAGATTTCATCTCAACCAAATGGCCTGATGGATGTGTATTCATCTTGTTCTGGAGTGAAGCCATAGCTTGACATGGTGCTGGAAATGAGTTTTTGAATGACCTTTCAGAGAGCTGAAATAGCAGCTCAGCTACAGTGGTCAAAAATGCTAGGATTTAGCATGTTATCCAAAGACTGCTTCAGGTTTCTAAAGAATCAACTGTTGACAAGCAAAGGTCACAGGTCTAAAAAAAAAAAAAAAAAAAAAGGTTTAGACTGCCTGTCTAAGTGTAACTTTCACCTTGTTTTGCCTTTCTTTAATATATCTTTAAAACAGGCCTAATCTGTGAATGACATATCCCACTGTTTTTTAAGTAAATTGGGATCAAAACAAAATAATGTTTTGTAAAAATTCCAGTTAACATATGAAAAAGTGAAAAAGCATAAATACAGTTTTGTGTGTTGTCTTGGTTATGTCACTATAACTGATTTTCTGTTTAATCTCTAAAGTTTAGGGCATCACATATCTTTATATAGACTGTGTCTGAAACTATAGGCAGCAAGTCAGTCACTGACTTAACAGACTTTGTTTTGTATGAAGGTACCTCCTAAGGAAACTAGTTTCAAGGCACCATAACATCATGTCTAAGGAAATGTATGACCAGCATACTGCCATCTTTGGTGCTTTCAGTTTTTCACCCAAAAACTGGTAAAACACCTACTATCCTATGAAATATTTATATATTTCTTGTAAAAATATTTTTTGGTCAGAATACATGGCTACTTTTGCATAACTGTCAATGGAGAATGATGCATCCACATCTACAAGGTTTTGGAACCATGCTAACCAACCAAACTCTGAACCTTTGATTCATTCACTTTTTTTAGACAGACTACACATTCACTTCATCACATACAAAATAAAACCCCAATGTTGGGACTCTACTTTACTCACTATACTGTCAAAATACTGTACTCTCTGAAAAAGAGAACTTGCATATGTGTGAACCTAAACAACTGTCGTGTGAAAAAAGTCAAGAACCTAGAGAGCTGAAGTTGGGATTTGATTTGCTCTTCAGCCCGCTCACCTGTCATAGTCTTGGCAAATCTCCCCCACTGCAACTAAAGCTTTCAGATACTCATTAGGCTGGTAGGGGTGGATGTAGTGTAGCGAACAACTGTTCTTCGGATCCCCATTAGACGCTGTGAAATCAATTGCTACCTGAAAAGACAAGCAGCAATCAAAGTGGAGCTCTGACTCTAATTACTTAAAATGAATACACCACATGTGGAGAATCTTTACAGAGCGCTGTTTCCTAACGGCATTGACAAAGAGTAAACAGCTAGTAGTACATCTGTAAAATGCATGAGTTTAAGTAGGTGTGGGACTATGTATGTACATAAAATATACTTGGCTTGTATAGTTAATGTTAAGTATACTTCATAACACAATATTCCCAATAATATATACCGAAAGAAATGCACCAAAAGTCAAAAGTTTGGACACGCTTGACTGACTGTTTCTCATGGTCATAAAACCCATGCCATCTAAAGTAATGGTTCTCATACATCTTCAGGAGTACAACCAATAAAACAAAAATTGTGGACCATATAACAGGTATAGTGTATAGCCTATATCTAGCCTATAATAGAGCCTAAGTAGTCTCTATTACAACCCAAAAACTGTTGTTTTATTCATTCAATCAAATTTAACTACATTTGTCACAAATTTATGTTGACATAATCATATAATTCAATGATTCAAACAATTAATTAAAGGTTGCTGCTTTTGTCAATTATAATTTTTTTTATCAAATTAGTAAGTTCACAGGTTGAAGTACAGTCCACGATTATGTTATTTTTCAACCAGTGAACCCCAATGGATTTTAAAGCATTTATCTAACGTGCCTGAACCAACATTTAATTAACCCTATCCCTGAAAGTAAGATCCCTCTCCATTAAAATGTTCCATTTCAGCAGAAAAGGTTTATAAAAAACTGGAGGTCTACCATTATGCTTTCTAGAGAAACACTTATCAACACTTATTAAAACTGCATGTTATAAATTCATAAAACAAAAACAACCAGAGAGCATTTAATTGAAACTAATTATAAAACCTTTCAGGAGACCTTACATGACAACAATTCAGAAATATCTTATAGTGACAGATAATAAAAAACACTACAGTGCACACAAACGTGTCATGTGAAAATAACAGTGCTGTAAGCAGGTGAGACAATAATTATTTTATAAATTATGCAAAAACTTTTAGAATTTAGAATGACACTTTGTTTTTCTTGTTCCCATTAGTATGTACATGGTAATGAATAATAAATCATGAGTGCTCTGACTAATAATTCATTAAACAAAGCTGGCAGCTATGCTAATGTAAGAGAAAACAAATGATAATGGATTATTAGTTTTATTGATATAAACACAGATAAATTAACTAAGAAAACACGAGTGGTATCCGCCTGGACTTACTGTAAACTGTATTTGGCAACCTCCCATGATGTAGTCCAGAAAGGAATGCATCTTAATTATCTGTGGATGCAAAAGGACAGGTTATCATGAATTCAAGCACTTTCATGCTGCTATCTTCTTCTCGTCACTTCTAATTTATGCCAACTATGATCAAATTCAGTGGCCATTTACAGAGCTGGGATCTCACATTTTAGCCGGATGGAATGACTTCTAGCTGTGTGAAGTTCCCACCTCCATCTACTGTAACCATCAACACCTTTGCTGACAGTGTGACACTGCCGCTTTTTGAAATACAGGGCCTACGGGGAGGAGACAAGGTCCAGATGTCCTCTAAGAGAGCATTGTTTTATGATGAAAATATTACCTTGCACTGATTCAGAATGACAATCCCAGAGTTCTTGTAATTCTTCTTTTTGACTTTATATTTGGGGTTTATGCATTCCCACTGGACCTGTCATTGTTTAAAAAAAAAAAAAAAAAATACATTAGCTTTCCATCAGTACGGGTTGGAGTGGGTGATAAAAACAACCTGGACAATGAAATAGCTTCATTAGAATGTGTGAGATGGTGCATAATCGCTTCCCATTGGAGCACCAAAACAATTGCTTCAGTAGACAATAGACTCAGAAAACAACAATTTTAGTTATAATAATGAGCAATGATGCCAAGCCTGGAAGCGATGTTCTAAAATAATTAGTCTGGTATTGATGCTTGCGGTATTGAGATACCAGCCCAGAGCATTCGGGACTTCACAAGAGAATGAGGTGTCATCCAGCTGTAGCTGTGCATTTTAGCAGAGTTACAATTAACTGACAGCTTAAAAGATAATGGATTATTGTTTTTAAAATCAGAAAGAGATGCGGTCTTAATAAAGTCTTTAGCAGTAATTGTTAATCATGGAGCCATGTTTAGAACAAGTTGCACATTGTAGACTGTTTAAGAGGGATGCACAAAACACTCTTTAACACCTTACACAGGAAAAACATTCTCATTATTGATTATTAAGGAGGATGCGTTTCTTTCTGTGTGAATTTTTAGTTTGCTTCCACTTTTTATATAGCATAGCGGTCTTAAAATGCAATAAAGCACGAACTCCAAATTACAGTTGTGCAGAATGTATGGAGATAGAATCGTTCCAATGTTCCAGATAAATAGATTATGATCCACAAATAAATTTTAAATAAATTCACAAATAAAAATTCACAAAAAATAATCATATGCACGAATAGATAGAATGAGATCAACAAATATGTCAGGAATTTCACAAAAATGAATTAAATTCACAAATAAATAAAATGAGATTTGCTGATAAAAACATACTCACAAATATGTTTTTATTTCACAAGCACAGTTCTGCCTGGCATTCGTTTATGAATCACCACCTGTACATTTGTGAATCGGTTTCTGTACATTTGTGGATCTCTTCCTGCGCATTTGTGTATCACCTCACGCATTTGTGGATTCTGAAACAGTTTTTGCGACATGACTGCAGACAAATCTACAAATAGGTCGACTCCACCCACTGACAACTCAAGCCAATCAGATAACGGCCACATTGCGCTGACCAATTGCAACACACTCTCGCTACAACCAATCACGTTTTGCTTTACAATACAGATTTGCACCCCTGAAAGGAGTTCTGTACTATACTATGGGCGCTTTGTTCGAATGTTTGTTTATACTGCCATCAGGATCAGTGAATCAGGATAAAGGTCTATGCATGAATCATGATCATACACAGATCCCGTGCTAACCCGAGCGGCGCAATGCAGCAAATAGAAGGCATTATAATCATTATAAACAAACAATCACATTATTACGGTCCATAAATGCAGCTATGATACTGTCTACAAGCGGCACGGCACAATGGCATGTCATCGGCAGTAAACAGACCCGTTCTACTCCCAAAGCACAGTATTCCATACTTGCATAATACCATGTATAATACCAAACATGAGCCCGAATGATCATCAGTGATAGAAGAGTACGAGCCTCTGCATCACTGCGTGAATCACTGAGTACTATGGGTTTTATGAGTGGATAATGCAAATAAAAGCATTGCAAAGCTGAAAATACATTGTTGTATTTATTTTGGATGCTGTAAATAATTTTTACAATTAAAAACTATACTAAATGTAAATACTTAGTTCATAAGTCTGATTAATTTGAAATATTATTTGTGTGATCAAGTGTTTGACTGCTGGACATTTTACTTTTAAATGAAATGCATAATCTATTTGGAATTCAACAACCTTTAACGTTTAAAAAAAACTCAGGTAGGCTATATCTTCTCTACAAACAATGGTAATGTTAAAACATTTAATTAATGTTTAAAATATTACTTATGGGCCTAATGTGTTATAGCTGGTTTGCTGCTCATAGGTGTCATAAAATGTTTGACTGCTGGCTGTTGTGTGACGACAGTTTCGTCTATCTCACGAACTCGCAATTTGAATCCAGTTAGTTAATAGCTGAAGCTTTCTGTTCTATCTTGATTAAATTGATGCTTCCATAACGCATCTGTATCCATAGCGTTGTCCCCATAACAGAGAGCACTGTTTCTCTGTCATTTTTAAATGGTGCATAAAATATAATAGTTTGGCTTGGCATGACACAGTCTAATGGTCTAACGTAAAATGTAAATCTACATTTTAAACATCTTTTTACTGTACCAATGTTTAAGAACCCTATACTTGAGCCAATGCAGGACGAGACCGCCCACGATTGTAAAGCAAAACGTGATTGGTTGTAGCGTGAATGTGCCATGATTGGTCAGCGCAATGTAGCCGTTATCTGATTGGCTTGGGTTGTCGGTGGGTGGAGTCGACCTATTTGTAGATTTGTCTGCAGTCGTGTCGCAAGAACTGTTTCAGGATCCACAAATGAGTGAGATATTAGAATATCATATTTAAATAGTAGATGGATGACTTGTGTTGATAAATGACATGCAGTTGATTATTAAATATATTGTATGATGGAGAAAGCTCTCTCTGATTATGCTATGTTAGCCACTTGACAAAATAGTGTTGAAATCAACAAAACAAGCGATTCAAACAATAAGACTAACCATGTTGAGCTATATAACAATGATTAGTTTTCTGTTGTTAAGTGTATCCAAACAGTTGCTCACCTGTCTAATAAAACACATAATATATTAAAGTGTCTTTGGTGATTCCATGCTTTCTACGAAAGTAAAACTGGAAGGCGAGGGTAACGCCGATATGACATCATTGACAGGGTCCATTACACTGGTTAAAATTGCTGATTTCTCTGGATTTAAACATTGTTGGAAACGTTTGGGATAATGTAAGTACACAAGTCAACAAAATATATAACATTGTTCTAGTGGTTTTTGGATATTTTAATCTAAACATCTTACATATTGTGCCTTTAAAGTGTAAAGCAACATGCTGACTTACAGAATAACATTTCAAAGTAATTCCATTAGTTGTCATTAAGTTTGAAAATTATTCTAATTATGCAATTATTCCACAGAAAATCCCATTAGAGCACATTGTTCATTTGCAGCCAGTCATGTTTAATTATTTGTCAGGTCCTTCTTTTAAAAAAATTTTGGTTTCAATGTCAGTCTGTCTCTCTGTCTGTCTATCTATCTATCTATCTATCTATCTATCTATCTATCTATCTATCTATCTATCTATCTATCTATCTATCTATCTATCTATCTATCTATCTATCTATCTATCTATCTATCTATCTATCTATCTATCTATCTATCTATCTATCTACCTACCTATCTATACAGCAGTTCAGTTGAGGTAATTACTTGAGGTAATTCTCTACAGAATCTGTTAAAATACAGAAGAAACTAAACTGACTGTGACCCACATAAAGATCTCCTCTTGTAACCTCATTTCACTTTCATCTTTCACTTTTGCTGATTACTCTTTGAACCAAACTAGTTCCTACTCATCATTCTGTTTCAAATAAAGCCAATTGGATTTAAAAAGCTGCTTGGTTTGTGTGGTGGATGTGAAAGTGCTAAAATAAATTGCAGAAGTTTTTTATAACAAGTTTAAAAAGTTACCTGTCTTCCATCCATCGCTGATCGCATCTCTCTGAATGTAGCTTGAAACTCCCCTATGAAATCGTGCTTTCCATTCGAGTCCCAGTCCCACACTGTACACTGGATGTTAAGGAAAGAACACAACAGGCAAAAAAATGTAAGCAAACAACAGATATTAATAAGGCATTTAAAGCCCCATATCATGATCTTAATCCTTGAAATCGATTTCATTTAAATTCCAGAAAATAAATGAAATACAAAAATATCACTAAAACCTATATGGTAAGTGTTTGTCCAGTAGTATGTTGTTCTTGCATGATTTCACTTCTGCTTTTTTCATTTTATTGTATTTCTTTTCTCTTCACACTCCCCACCCCCCTTACATACATATATTTGTTTCCTCTAGTTGAGTCTAGTTTGGATACTATTTTTTTTTAGCATTCCTCTGGAGCAGAAATAAAAGATATTCTGATGGATGTGCACATCATCTACTCTTGTTGAACCCACTCTGTAGTTGCCTACATACAGTCCACAGAGAGTGCTGAACACCAGATATGTCTGGAACTCGAACACACAGCCTACAGAACTGGAGCAGACTCACCATCACTGTGCCCCATGCATCCATGCATTAAACATAAAGTGACATGACAAATTAATTAAAGTTTGATGGCTTTCTGCAATATTCAGGACAACAGAGGGTTGACTTATATAATGTTGCTGTAAAAGATGAAATCAGAACATAGTGTGGGTGCTTTTCATTTACACAGGACTCAGCTTGAGCAATTCAGTTACAACATTATCATAATTTTATGATGCAAGACGGAAAGCAGTTGGACAAGCACAGATACTAAACCTACATTTTTAATGTTAAAGGAGCTACTGTATATGTAGAATTCAGAAACCTGTGTTATTAGTGATACCGGTGGCTGTTAAGTGAACTGCAGGCAGCAACTTAACATTCAAGAGACACATAACTTTCAAGAGACTGAACATGATGCAATGCCACAATATATTTACAGCGAAGTTCTTTTTCATTCTTTACTTAGGGGTAAAAAGAAGTTGGAAATACATTTGCATCGATATACTGTTAACAAAAATCCCGACACTGCCCACCCTGCTGAGAACGACGTATAGATGAATATGTAAATATGTATTATGCACTCTCCTCTAAATACCAAAATAAACACAACAAAAATGACCAGTGAGAAGGCAGCAGTTAAGAAAGCATCTGATCATAATGATGTGGATATATTTGTACAAGCTTTGCAATTCACCGGCATCATGTGGACAGATGAGGTAATTAAAATTGCGCTGTTATGATAGTTTGATTAAGTATATTTAAAACAATAGACTATATATCTGGCTATGTGAGATTATAGTTTAAATGAATCCCCTTTCTTTGCATGACACAACATTAAACTTAAGCACGTAAACATCACATTTTTTGATTTTCCTGTAAAAATCAGTCTACAGGCTTTCATAGACAACCTAGGAAGTCGGAGAAGGTCTCCTTTTTAAGTTTTGCTACAAGCTGTTTACACATTGGCAATAAAAAAGCGATTCATTTGTGAAAATTCGTACATAGATATAGCACCTTTAACATATATTCTTTTATCCCAGCAACTAAGCCATTTGTAGCTATCCGACCAGCTTGACACAGCAACATTAGACTAATGCAGTTAGTTGGAGGCAGGACTATTTGTATGTCCAACCAATGGAAGACAAAGTGTTTGTGATAACTGTTTGGAAACAAATATCATGTCTTATCATGTCATTAGTGGCAGAGAAATTACACACTTCAGCTTTAAAGTAAAGAATAAATACATTTTTAAATCATCAAAAAATAAACCATATAATAAACCATTGAAGCCAACTTTGTGAATGAGTTTTGATGCTATAACATGCTGTATTTATCAGAATTTTTGAAAGAGTATACTTCATAATACTGCAATTTGCAAAATATTTAGGGGACAAAAACTAAACTGTAAAATTAGGCAGTAGGATATAAGAGGACACAACAAATGGTAAAACATTTTTAGTTGTGATATTCACAGTATATTCATAAATAACTCTATGCTTTATAGTTCTAAAAATGCATAATAACTATACATTTTTAAATAAATGCTAAATTTGTTAAACCAAGAAATTCCGTATTTGCATGCAGAGAAATCATTTTCAGTCAAAATATTACTAAAATTTCAAATAACTGTTTTCTATTACACTAAATTAAAAGTATTTCTGTCATGACAAAGCCGAATTTTCAGCAGACATTACTTCAGTGACATTCTTCAGTGTCACATTATCCTACTAATATGCTGATTTAGTGTTCAAGAAACATTTATTAACATTTATTCATGCTGCTTCATATTTTTGTGGACACCGCATGCATTTTTGATGAATGCATGGAAATTTCAAAATAATAGCATTTAATTGAAATAGAAATCTTTTGTAACATCATAAGCATCTTTACTGTGACTTTCGATCAATTTAATGCATGCTTGCTGAATAAATGTCTTACTGACTCTTGAATCTTGGTAGTGTATACTATATAGTAAGCACCTTCAGATGACAACTAATGGACAACCATTCAAGTTACAGCTGTCCACAAGTCATGTTAGGCACTCTGTAAAGACTTGGAGTGTAATGTTCATTAGAGATCTCTCTCAAAGTGTCTGGTTCATCATTTTAATTGACTGTTACTCTTAACAGAATGAGATGTCAGTGTATACAACAAATACGCTTCACTGGAGTCATAATAAGTCCTGTCAAATATCAGCAAGTTCCAATCAATCACAGCCATTACAAATTAACCACACGGCACTGCTTAAGTGATCAGCAGAAGTTCTAAAAGGAAGACTTGTTCCCACACTAAGTTTTGTTGCTCGTAGTGGTGAGATGGCAGCGCTCTAATGGACTCATAAAGGGCAGGTCTGGGAATAGGGTAAACTCCAGCTGTGAGCTGGGTTATGTCTGTGAGTGATTTTGCAGATGGCATGGAGGACGGCTGGCAATAAATGAGCCTGAGCCGTCTGCTGAAATAAGGTCTGTGTTCTGTTCAGTCATGAGTGGGCAGAAGGGAGGCCACATGCAGCCATATGCTGATGCACTATAAACAGGAAGAGAGGCGCACAGGTGCCCTTAAGAGATGTTTATAGAGGGCCCAAAGTATCTTATTTTTAAATGAACACAGTTCATGAAGAATACAGACTCTAAGACTCCAGTGCGCTTTAAAGTACACTACAAATTCTGTTTTGTTTTGATCTATTTAATGCCTCCTTGTTGAATCAAAGTATTATTCTACATGGATGCATTAAATAGATCAAAAGTGACAGTAAAGACTTTTACATTGCTAAAAAAAAAAAAAAAATTCTATATCAAATAAATACTTTTGAACTTTCTATTCATAAAAGAATCCTGAAAAAAATTGTATTATGGTTTCCACAAAAATATTAAGCAGCACAACTGTTTTCAACTGCCATAGCAATAGGAAATGTTTCTTGAGCACCAAATTAGCATATCTAAAATATGTTACTATTGACAAATTAATCAATGAATTAACTATAGGAATACTACAGTATTTTTTGCAACTTGAGCAGTGAGGATAAACATGGTTTGTGTGGATAATAATGTTTTATAACATTTTGAAATAAAAACCTTATATATTTAATTTATTTATATATTAAATTGAATCAAATACATAGAAGCATAATTACATTTCTATAATGTAAAAATGTAGACAAGTTACATTATAAAACATCATTACAGCATCATTTATATAACAATGAGCAAAAACATATTACATTTTTTGTATTAATAGTATTTATAGCAGGCATATTTATTATTATGATTATAATAATTTAACAGGAGGTACTTTAATTCAAATTCCTGTGGGAAATTACTACTTTTAATATTAAATTAGTGTGCTTGAACACATGTTCAGCTAAAACTTTCCCTGAGTAATTCCTTTCCCAATTAAATCAAGCAGTCTTTGATGAATATCAAATGAATAAATGAAGCAAGAGAAGGCCAGAGACCAGAAAGAGGGAGGCAAATTAGCAAATGTACATATTTAAGTAAAACACATGGGAATTCCTGGTGAATCCTTGATGAAACACATGCTCACCAAGCCTAATAGTCCTGAGCCAGTGTAATCAGGCCATGTGACTGATGAAAGTTCTTGCCAGATATCTGATCTCAACACACACGGTGGTCTAGCAACACATGAATTTCAAAACCGTATGGAAATCAGCACTGATCATCTGTCTGTGTATAAAATGCAACCTCACCAAGCTAGTCTAGCTCTGCCCAGGTAATTGTCTAAACCAGTAATATGGTCAACCTAGAGGCAGAAAATTACAGTTCTGCAATAGAAGTCTATGGAAACCATGAAATAAAAGAATAAAAAACTTAATTTCAAGTTTATATCTCACAATTCTGAGAAGAAAAATCAGAATTGCAAGATTCTGTAAGATTTTTTTGAGTTTATATCCCACAGTTCTGACTTTTTCCCCCTCAGAATTGTGCTATAAATTTGGGAGAGATATAAACTTGCAATTGCAAGAAAAAAAGTAAGAATTGTGAGAGAAAAAAACTCACAATCTCAGTGACGTAACTGTGACGTCTGCTCCCAAATAGCTTAATCCTATAGTCTCCTGTTCAATAAAGGTAAAATGTCCATTAAACATGCTAAACATTGGTGCACTAAAACAAACAAAACAAGTACTACGGCTGTCAATCTATTTAAAGGGTTAGTTCACCCAAAAATGTCATTAAAAAATAAAAAATTATGTCATTTATTACTCACCCTCATGTCGTTCTACACCCGTAAGACCTTCGTTCATCTTTGGAACACAAATTAAGATATTTTTGAACCACTATAGTCACATGAACTGATTTAAATATGTCTTTAGTACCTTTCTGGATCTTGAGAGGTTCGGTGACATTGCTGGCAATGCAGGCCTCACTGAGCCATCGGATTTCATCAAAAATATCTTAATTTGTGAACAAAGGTCTTACGGGTGTAGAACAACATGAGGGTGAGTAATAAATGACATTATTTTCATTTTTGGGTGAACTAACCCTTTAAGTATTTATCCATAGTCATCATGTTGATGCCATAAATTCCTTTTTAAGGCAAAAAATATATATATTATGTACAGTTGTTGGGTGCATCAGACCGTGAGGATAACACTTAAAGCAGAATATATGCATATCTACAGCAAAATACATGTATTCAAAGGCAGACTTATAGTATGCAACAGCATCTCACTCAAGCTACATCTTCCTCAAGCTACATTAAAATACACTGGAAATCTGAACACTGAAAAGTATTAACTCAATAATAAAACAACTTTTCAGTCAGTGTAGTAGAGTTATTTATGGGTAAAAAAGCGGACTTTTTACCCAAGAGCAGCTACATCAAATCACGAACACAATACATGTACTTCTAAGCTTCTTATAAGCTGCCAGGAACAAGAATTGCAAATGCTAATGCAAATGTAAAACTAAATTAAAATTGATCCATATATTTGTTAGTGTCAGTCAAATACACACAAGTACACATTCATCTCCTACAGCAAGTGTTGATAAATCATAATTTACCTTCAGTATTCTTTCATGGTCTCCACTACAGAGCGAGTTAAGGGATGTCTTGAAGGTGTTCCACACGGGGTTGAGGTTATTCATGATGGTCTGTGCTCAGAGGGGAAGCAAGCAATTCAGTGTTGGTAAAGCACTATCACAGGGAGATCTTTGAGAGAAATTGTTGTCCTACCTCTGTTCTGTGCACTAGCTGCTGAGTGTTGTCATCATTTACCCTGTAGATCTCTAAAAACGGATCCGACTTGCTGAAAAAATCCTGAGGGAATAACAGAAGCACAGAGATCATCTGATAGCATCACAAAAATGAGCTATAAAATGATTCTGGAGAGAAAGTGTTTTTAGTGTGACACTTTATTTCAATAACCCACATTAGATTGACATGTACTTGCAAAGTTACTTATAGTTAGTAGAATGTCTGTTGGGGGAGCATCAAAATAAAGTGTTAGCAGATATTAAGCAGACAGTCTACTGATACTCTAATGACTGCTAGTTGACATGTAGTTGCAAAGTTACTTATACTTAGTAGAATGTCTGAAGTGGACTATCGATACAAAGTGTTACCCATTTATATTCTATATGTGTTATGCATCTAGTATGCATTTATGGGACCCAGCAGCATCGTCACTACATAAAACATCATTTTTTTTAGCAACTAACTGTCTTTATAACATCTGTTTACTCACTGCTTTAGCAATACTGTTGACATGCACTCCACTCTTGCACTTGCTCTTTCCTGGGATTGCACCTGCTCTAAATTCTGCCCGCTACTGTCATTGAAAACTAATTGTGTCCTTGCTGGTGACTTTTTCTGAGCTGATCCCTGCGCAACACTGTTCCCATCCCACCTCTGCTGCTATCTGTCTGCTTAGGGGTCTCCTCACTTGCTAGGAGCCAACTATTGAGGGGGATGGGTGTTACAGCATCGTATATATTAGGTCAAGATAGTCATTTTACTGAAATTACATTTGTTAACATGAAACCTAACACAATATTTCTACAGCATTTATTAATCTTAGCTAATGATGATCTCAGCATTTATACACTAAAAAAATTTTCATGATTTGTTAACACAACATTTTTACTTTTGTCAAATAACTTCAATAATTAATGTGGTTCAGATGACATAGTATTTTGAGTTTATGTTGATTAAACCAATCGCCTTTATTGTATTAACCCAAATTTTTAATTTCAATGAACTCAAAATTTTAAGGCAACCAGGTAACCTACTTTTTTAAGTTAAACCAACAATTCCTTTTTACAGTGTACATTTTTAAAAGTTGTATCGGCTAACATTAGTTAATTCATATATATATATATATATATATATATATATATACAGTCATGTGAAAAAAGGACACAATAAATAAAAACATAATAAAAGATCATCTGGTCCTTAAATTTAGGTAAATACAACCTCAGATGAACAACAACAACTGACATATTACACTGTGTCATTATTTATTTAACAAAAACTAGGCCAAAATGGAAAAGCCTGGGCGACAAACTAAGTACACCCTATGATTCAGTTGCTTGTAGAGCCACTTTTAGCAGCAACAACTTTTAGCAGCAACAAAATCATTTTCTGTATGAGAGTATCAGTCTCTCGCATCCTTCTGGAGGAGTTTTGGCCCACTATTCTTTATAACGTTGCTTTCTTACAGTAAGTGACATACCATAAAATACTGTGGCAAATCACTTTCATAAATTTTAAGAACATATCACCTAACCCACTAATATTTCCTTTCTTATAAACTATTCTCAGCACTTAAAAAGTAAGCCTACATAACATGAAATGTCATGTATATCTACCTAATGAATACGTCTTTAAACTGCATAACTTAGTATCTGCTGACAATAAGAAACTAGTATGCATTTCTTTAAGTTTCCCACAGTTGCAGACTTTCCTCAGCTAATCAGACTTATAAAACACTTTTCCTCAGAAGACAGGGGCAGGTATGCTGAATGATCAAAACTGCACTGAATTACCAGGAGCCATTTTCAGAACTTTCAGATCTTTCTGAACAACTTTAACACATAAAAAGAGCCACATGCACAGAAGAGTCAAAACAGACCACTCGCAGCTTAGCGTTCAAAGATGTCATCTACAACAGTAATGCTCTCCTAAATGCTTATAGTCATTCAGACAAAGTTAAAAACGGGAGAATGAAAAAGCAACTTATCAAAAATTTTCAGAAAATCTTGACAGCCTGGGTCTCTGATCTCTTCACCAGTCTAGAAGCTTAATCAAAGTTTTAATAACTCAGATGCAGAGGATATGATTTTCACTGAAGGATTATGACTAAGGGGCTCTTAAATGAAAAGTGATTTAAAGGAGGCTTTCCTGTTCTTCTATTTGACGTCTTGTCAAGCAGCAGTATGAGATGCTCTGTGTGAAACTGAGACACTCCTGTGGACCATTTGTTATGCTTGTATTAATCCCTCTTATAAATTTTAGTCCCATTTAATTACCCTGCTGCCAAGAGTTGATTGTTTCTCCTAGAGGAACAGTATACTCTCTCTATCACTCTCTCTCTCTTGCTCTCTGCCTTTTTCTTTCTCAACTGTCTGACGGCATTTTCAAGTATGAGGACTCATCAAGACTGAAGTTTGTTTTTAACAGCATCCCTGATTTCTCTCTGATCTCAACAGTTTGAGCAGCTCCTTTCATATTCCTATGTTGATCCTCTCACAACGTAATGCAGACTTTGCCAAGAGGCTGTTTTTGAAGGATGGGAGAGATGAACTATATTTGACACCTGATAGCGAACACAATTCTTAATGCAAGAGAGCAGAAAACTGCTCAACTGCAAAAACTGGAAGAAATCTCTAATGCTCCCCAAGGCTCCCCAAGGTTGATCACAAGTACTGTAGAACAGTAATATTGTGAAATATTGAATATATTTTAAGATGTAATTATTAAAGATGTAATACTCTTGTGATGGAGCTGAATTTTCAGCAGCCATTACTCCAGTGTTCAGTGTCACATCATACTTCAGAAACCATTCTAATATGTAAATATGTAATCTAATAATATTTGGTTCCCAAAAAACATTTCTTATTATTTTCAATGTTGAAAACATTTATTTGAAATAGAGAACATTATAAATGTACTTTACTGTCACTGTCTATCAATTCAATGCATCCTTGCTGAATAAACAGCATTAATTTCCATTAAAAAAAATTAAAAATAAATCATACTGACCCCTAACCCTTGAACGGCGTTAAGTGGATCTTAGAGAAATATTTATGATATGACCCCTTAAAAAGCATCATAACGCCCAAAACTATATGCAGACAAAACAGATGCTTGTTGTTATATAAGATAATTTTATATTCTTCATAAACGTATACACAGGAGGTCTTCCTACCTTATCATCCAGCTTCCTCGCACTGAATGAGAGTTCGACATAATCGTTATTTCCTGTCAGCTCCTCAGCGGTGATCTGGAGAGATTGAGAATGATGATTTGTTTTCAGCAGAAGAGAAAACTGAATCAGAAGCTAACCATGAAGACTGACATTTGTTTTATAGATCTCATTCCCCTCACCCACTGAGCTTTGCATGTTCAACTGTTGCTGCTACGTTCTGTCAATCTGCATTAACAAGCTCCTCTGGCTACTTTCTACCATTAGCCTGCCTTTAATAACGCATCTGACTGTTTTGGAAGGTTCTTGTGTACATTGAGAAGTTATTCTGTTTGCCCGGGTTCAATAGTGGCATTGATAATTGTAAGCACCTCTGTCATATAAAGTGCAAAGCTTTTAAAGGTCAGAACATTAAATGCTTGCATAAGGCCATTTGTGGTGTTGTGCACTGCTGGATGTTTGCATAAGTAGAGCGTGAGAGAAAGCAACCAGATAAATTTGGGAAAGTGCTCACCGTAATAGACGATTTCCCAACTGTGTTGCCCTGTTTAAGCAGGGCTTTGGTGAATTTTCTCTGGGAGATGATCTATTTGGAGAGAAATAAGATATTTTAAGTTGGTCAGAGGCTGCCTTGTTTTGATGCTTTTTTAATGGACAGAACACAGACAAAAAAGGCGCACCACAAAATAACACCTCGGGGAGAATTTGGCATGTAAGCTTAGTTCATAATTACACCAAGAAGTCTTATCCACTCCAGATAAATGCTTCATTATTAGTTGTTAAATATTTATAAATAGGATGGAGTGTTTTTGGTTTTAAATACCGTAGAAACTCTGTTCGAGCAAGCGTCAACACCTCGCTCTCTCCCTTTATTAAACGCAGATCATTTCAACAATTATCCTCTCCTCTTTTCCCTCCAACCAAAACAGACTGAACTAAAACAAACAACTCAGCTCCCCGGAGAGAAAACCAGACCTAGAAAGTGGCTTTGATGCCAAAAAGATAAACACATGAATATTGAACAAAATGAATACTGGCTTCCATTATACATTATAAGCTTCTAGCAAATTCTTTACTGAGAAACTGCAAATCTCAACCATCTGGCGAAAGATCATGTGTCTGGTTTTCCATTTGCTTAAACTGCAGATAAGAGAGTAGCATGGCCCATCTGGGCTGGCATTCCCCCCACACTGAGTCAGTTACACAGACATCTCACGTTTCAGAATTCAATCAGCCGTAAAATGTCCGGAAATGCTCTTAACGGTTGTTGGTGTGATTATTTAATTAGGAAGCTTCATCTGATTTGGGCACAGTGCCGGCCCTACTCTTCCCTGACTGTGTGCAATCAATGATCACATAGAGATCCTGTTGCAAAATGAACATTGCCAAGTAAAACATGAAAAAGCCTAATCACACATAACCTGTTTGAATTTCTATGCATATTGTAAGATACAGTTGGTTGCTCACTTGGCCCAGTGTGCACTCAATGGCTCCTAGGCAGTCCACCTCTCTCATGCCATTATGACTGCTGCTGATGTCGTAGAGCTCGTAACGTAGCCGCTGAACCTCTTCGAAGTAAAAGTCCAGGGTGAAGACCTTAGAAAACGTGGGGTTTATACAACTCCGAATCACCTCCGTCCTGTCCACCTGTAAACATAGCAGAAAACATATATCTACTTGAATTATGTTCAGAATAGCACACTAACATACTACAATACTATTATTTGTGGAGTAATTATATTGTATTATATTGCCCAAATGTACAGTATATTGTATGAAATAGTGCATCTCACAATGCAATGCAATCAACCTTTCCAGTGTGACCAATGATCTAGGATAGTGGTTCTCAACCATTTTGACCCCATCATTGTCCACAACAATATTCGAAGGCCCCATAACTTTTCCAGTCATTCATGATTTACTGGATAACGATTAAACAAAGACTTTTAAAAATATTTCAATAAATGTGTAAATACTCTGTCTTGCTGGCAAAAGCTATTTACACCAACTCCGCCCACCAATGTCTGGTTGGGCCATACAAGATTAAAAAAGATGCACACTACACAGTATCTGCGGTGGCATAGACCGTAAGGAGTATGGTGCGAAGAAGTAGCTTTTGGTGCATTCAACCTGAGTTCGAACCTGCCTTTTGCCGAACTCATTCTTCTTCCTTTTCCCATCACATATCAGATTGAAAAGGCATTTATTTTTATTTATTTTCACTTAGTGTAAATAGCATATCGCTAAGAAAATTCTGCTATTGTCAATTAAATAGAATATATTCTGCTATTGTCACGTAAATAAAAAAAAATTCTATTTACCCTTAGTGTAAATAGCATCTATTGCTAAGGAAATATGCTATTTTCACTTAGTAGAAATAGCATCTATCACTATTTACACAGTTTAATTCTATAGTTTATCAAATATCTTGATTTTTAGTTATTTTAGATTATTTTAACGTTTATTTTGTCTTGTATTTGTGTAAATTATCTACGTCATCTTGAGGCCTATTTGGAAGTTTGGTTGAGAATTGCTGATCTACAAGTTGCAATTTTTTAGTTTTTCATCTTTTTTGTGACTTATTATTTGATTTGATTGACATGATTTCAGGCATTTTAACACAACATTTAATCAAAATGCAAAGTAGCTGTTATGAGATAAATGGATATTCTGTGATTGCCATAGAAACCAATGCAGATATTCCGGAAAACAAAAAAGTGCCATGGACACACAAATCGGATCTGAACACTTGCGATACACAGTGTGGACATTAAAATGTTTAGATCAGATTCCAATCGGATACACAAATAATCAGAACTGGACTGACAGTCTGAACGAGGCTATTTAGTCTGCCACATCAGCTTATTAAAGGGTTAGTTCACCCAAAATGAAAAATTCTCTTATCCTTTATACTCTTGTGTCTTTTAAAATTCATAATCATATTCTTTCTGGAGCACAAAAGAGCTATGTGCAAATTGCCATAAAATGAAAAAGGGAACGAAATGACATAAGGATATTGACATTAGTATATAATGACATTTTTGGGGGGGAGAAGCCTTTACAATGGCATGATATTTTTAATATAATGCACATACTGTATACTAGTATTCCGTTCAAAACACAGCTTAGGCTTCAGTTGAGCTGAATTCACTTAAGTGGATGTTCAGGAGAGTCTCTACTTAGGTTAATCAAGTTAATAGCTTTCCAGAAGGATTTCTAAGGTCAATATTTCATCTCAGAACAAGCTGCTTGATAGGGAAGTACAAGGTGTTTGACAAGACTCAGATCCAGATCAACATGGACTCAGTGACCTGGAATGTGACCTTAGAGAACTGATCAATTAGTACTGTACACCCCCAATCCATTTATACTTATCTTACCATTAACCAGCAAAAGCCAACTCTAGTTGCTTTTCTTAGTGCGCTTAGCCTAATGGCCCACCTTATCATCAATCTCAACTAAAATACAATCTACTAACTGAAAAGTACTAATAGCTGATATAGCAAAGCATTTTGATGCAGAGGATTCAAATGGTATAGTTCACTCAGGAGATATGGTATACATTTAACAACTCTCATTATACCCTCATTTGAGACTTATAATCACCTAAAGTTAACTTTTGTACCGCTGTTGTGAATGAAACCAGCAAATGTAATGAATTTCAGAAAGAGGAAAAAATCTGCAGATAAAGCCATGTCCCTGCCAAATCCCTGTTCCTGAAGAATGTATCTGCCTCTCACCTCACACAGGCTTCGTTTTATCTGACATGCCTCAGCTGCCTAGTCATGGTTTAGTCTCAGTTGTTTAACTTTCTTCAGGCAGCTCAGAGACTCAGGATTCTGTTCTGCTTTTCATTTCAATCTGCTCACTGTGAGGGGAAGCGCCAGCCTTTCTTTCTTTCTGACTGACTGAGATCTTTTACCATTTAAAAAGAATTAATCATAATGTAAATGTCTGTCACAATAATGCATTTCACTTGTGTGGATGTTTATCATGAACTGTGTACTGTGTCACATGTCATTTGTTACATCATAAACAACAGCTTAACATTTAAGCACTTTTCCAAATTCCAACTTCAGCATATTCAGCATACTTCTTGATTTCCAATCAGGAAAAACATGGCTCCAGGAGTTCCTCATTTATTGTATCCTGCCCCTCCAGAACCTCGTTTACCGCAAACACAAAAACCATAATTTAATTTTATATATCCAAATATCTTTCTTCTTTTTTTTTTTAAGTATTTGCCTCCCCATTAAATTGGTCAGTTTGCATAACTCAGGCTAGCCATTTCATTTGCACCAACCATCTGGAGACACCACCATTCCTCTTCATTAAGGTCTATGAATATTTGCCTGACTCTTCCAGGTGTTTGCTCTTTGTTTACAGGGGCTTCCTCGGGGCAGCTGGAGCTGTTTTATTGAGAAAGTTGCGTATGCCATCTACTCAGCATGCACCTGGAGGGAATAAACATCAATCGGGGAGAAATGGACCTCAAAGCAGCTGCTTATTGCTAGTGACTATGCAAATAAATCTCACTTATCAAAGAGAAAAGAATACAGTTCTGATGACGCTTAATACACATCCCTGTCTAACTGTTGTTTGTACAGGGAATATTCCGACACTGCTGTCAGGAAACATCTGCTCGGTTGTACATCAGATAACTTGTTAACCTATCAGAACGCTCCTTGTGATTACTCATCAGAAAAGAAGTAATTGCCTCTGTTTTGTGACATCTGGTCTATTAAAAATTAAACATTTAAAGAGCATGTTAAGCAAGTCAAAAACAGGTTGGAGTCACACATGAGCTGTAAGAGGATTGAGAGAACAGTGTAAACCTTAATAATTGTAATATACTCAGAGAAATTGAGTAAAATTAATTAAGTAATCTCTCAAATACTTAATCCATAGTTAAGGTCTTCACGATGAGCAAGTACACCAGTTGCAAGTTGATTTAAAGGGGACCTATAATGCCCCTTTTACAAGATGTAATATAAGTTTTTGGTGTCCCGATAATGTTTCTGTGAAGTTTCAGCTCAAAATACCCCACAGATCATTTATTATAGCTTGTCAAATTTGCCTTTATTTGGGTGTGAGCAAAAACACGCCATTTTTGTGTTTGTCCCTTTAAATGCAAATGAGCTGCTGCTCCCGGCCCCCTTTCCAGAACAGGGCAGAGCTTTAACAGCTCACGCTTCTGTTGCACAACAACAAAGCTGGAGAATCTCACGCAGCCAAAGTGACGATTGTCAGTAACGGTGTTCACCCTTAGATTGTTCAAACCAGAGTTGGACACTGATGGAGAGACTCAGGAAAAAGTTACAACTTATAGAATGCATCTGGAGGTCAATCACCACAATTTCAGAAGTGAGTCATGTTCTGTACACACACAAAATGATAATTATGGGGATTCACTCTCATATTTAAATGTGGTTGTCACTCCTGAAACTTTACAGTGTGTACAAGGCTGAAGAGACTTAAACTTGTTTGTTTGATTAAAAAATAAGAACATTTGTGTTGTCAAACCACATACATTACAGTTCTACAGTTCTAGGTTGTGAGAACTGATCGTGGAGATTGTTATCCCAAGCACAATAATGGAAATAATATCAGAGTCGCAAAATATGAATCCAGACCTTAATTTCACTGCTCACTGATAATAAATCAGGCTTTACGGGATTATTCCTCAGGCAAATAAAAATGTGACCTGAAACCATAAAAGTGGGACCATTCCAAGCCAAGCCTTCCATTCATGGATCTTCCATCACTCTACCATACACATCAACAAGCAGATCCCACATGACAATTTCTGGACAAGCCAGCTTTTTAGAAAAGACGTGTTTCATCTCGGACTTAGAAAAGTCCTTTTATGCCTGCATAAACAGGGGCCTGGGTGTATCTCTAGGCTGGACTGACAGTCTTTTGGCAGTGAGGGGCAGAGCAGTCAACGCCTAGACAGCAGAGCTCTGGAGATACAAATAAATATTCAAGACACCACTAGTGAAAGGCTTCTTGTCATTCAGTTATACTTCAAAGGACAGCTGTTCAAATAGTGATATATATCAATATGTTGATTATGCAATCAACATTTAAGGCAATAAACCATAAACCATTCAGACAGCATAAACTCACCATCATGTTGCTTTAAACCTGTATTTTTATTTATTTATTTATGTTTAGTGATGGACTACTTTTTCATGCTGGTGGCATCTGAACACAAAAATACAGCAAAAACAATAATATGATGAAATAATATTACAATTTAAAATAATTATTTTAATAACTTTTAAAATGTAATTTATTCCTGTGATGCAAAGCTGAATTTTCAAAAGTGTCACATAATCATTCTTCAATTCTACAGTTTTAATATGCTGTTTTGGTGTTCAGGAAACATTTCTTAATATTGTCAATGTTGAAAACATTTGTGCTGCTTATTTTTAGCTAAAACCATGATACAATTTTCCAGGATTGATTCTTTGATAAATAGAAAGTTTAAAAGAGCAGTGTAATAGGCTGTTTAATATTTTAGTTGAAACCGGGAAACATTTTTTTCATGTAAAAGTCTTTACTGTCACTTTTAATCAATTTAATAAAAATATTAATTTCTTTTTTAAAAACTGACCCCAAACTTTTCAATGGTATTGTACAATAGAGGTAAATTATTTAAATGAGAGAACTTGAGGATTTAAAAACAAAGATGTGAAGCATTTCCATTAAATTCTTCTGTTAAAACTTGTGTATTTCAACTGTTTAAATCATTTTTTTGTCATTTTACAGTTTACTGTTGTTCTGGCAACAAAGTTGTAAAATTGAATAAACAGAAAAGGTTATAAGTGATTTTTTCACACTAAAATGTATATTGTTTGCGTTGTGTCGCTACTACTTTTGAAAGATTAAGTACTTTAACACTTATTGATTGGCCCTATTCACTTCCATTGTAAATTCTTCATAGAAAAAAAAAAATGGAAAGAATTTCTTTAAAGGGGTCATATAATGCCACTTTTACAAGATGTAAAATAAGTCTCTGACGTCCCCAAAGTGTGTATGTGAAGTTTTAGTTCAAAATACCCCATAGATCATTTTATAGCATGTTAAATTTGTCACTTTTTGAGGGTCAGCAAAAACGCTCCATTTTTTTTTTGTCCCTTTAAATGTAAATGAGCTGCTGCTCTCAAAAAGAGGGCGGGTTTCAAGAGCTCATGTTAGCAGTGCCGATTACCTCACCTCACTGAAACTGTTCAGCCTTTTATGTTCAAACAGAGTCGGACAATGATGGAGAGACTCAAGAAGAAGTGACAACTCGTAGAATGCAACAGGACACTTCTGAATTGTTAGCTGATGAATTTATGTAACTGATGTGGAGTTAACTATCTTAAAGTCATTGATTCGCATATTCTGTCATGATAATCTATAAATCGCTTGTGTGGGAAATGTTGTAAGATCCTACAGAGCCAGAGAATATATGCTGCATGAAGATATAAGAGGTATAGTTTAGTTTAATTACCGTTATTCACTTATGTTGTCATCTTGCTTTTATGACATCCTATTGCATTTTACGTACTTTATTACAATAACATGGCCTCACCTCTTTGTTGCGTGTTCTCGGGGGCAGGGTTTATGTACATTTTAGGGTTAGTGATGTCACTAACCCGGGAAGAAGTTTGTTGTAATCCCTACCAGCCATTTGATGTAGTCCTTAAACAGAGAATTCTGTAAAAGAAAATATCTCCCTTTGCATTGAACTTTGAGCGTCATAACTTTGCAGATGTTGTTTATGCTCTAACAGCAACATCACACACTAACTAAAGTTAACAAAGTGAAATCATAATCAACTACCCCTTTAAAGAAAATACATTTTTATGGTAAAATCAACATTATGCCACAAATGCTGTCAGATGAGCTTAACTTCTAATAAACCTGGAATATATAAAGTATGGCTTGGAAAGTATAACTGTGTTAGCAGTTACATATTTTTGTTTAAGCATATTAAAAATGTCTGATCTACTGAAAGAGCATGCAAAATAAGATACTATAAATGGTTTCACACCAGCCTTGTTTCTTAAACTTTCTTGTGAGTGTGATACGCCGGATGGAAGTTTGGCAAGCATAAGCATATTTCATAAGGTTTCATCAGATCCATTCTCACATATACAAAACACACACACACACACACACACACACACGTCACAAATAGCACTGCCCCAAAGGATGAGCCTCAACATGTGCAACATCCCCCACACATGGGTGTAATTGCCCCCGGAAGCCACATATACCTTCCTTTCCTCACAAAATTCCATGTCTCAGTAATTCCCTTGCAGAACGTGTGGTCTCTGATTCTGCAGCCACATTCACTCTGCATAGTTCATGGACTGCTCCTCCTCATTAGCCCATCAGTGGGAGAGAATGGAGGTTTTCTGCAGGGCTAATCAGCGTGGCCCCATCTCCGCTCTTATGCGAGCAGGGCCTGAGATGGAGGGCTGCAAGGTGCAGCGAGAGCTATCATTAACCATTTCAACCGCACGCCAGCACCCCAAATAATGTTTACCGCGCTCTCACGTTGCCACTCACTTTTTTTTGAACGGCTTTAAATAAGGCTAGCCAGTGTGAAGAAACATTTCCTTCATTCAGCTGTCCATTTAAAATGAGGCAAAAAGGAAGAGTGACACAACTGAGACCTCGCTTGCTGTCTTTGAACACCTGAGACACCTGGAGACGCTAAACAAGGGCTGCCAGAAAAGTGGATTTTTCAAGGAGGAAGATAAAAGGATGGGGGAAGAAGAAACAGAAAGCGTGACAGTCCCAATTCAATGGCTATTAGCAGAAAAAAAGCTATATTCTGAATAGCATATTAATATAATATTTTTTTTAGATACTATATCTCACAATGCAATGCACTCCTTTCGAATATTCCTAGTGTGAAAAATGAACCAAAAGCAATGCATTTTGTATTTTTTTAACATCTCATTTTTGAGTTTTTGTTGAATTAAATTTAAAATATATATATTATATAAAATATGAAATACACTACCGTACCTTACTAATTGTGAACATCAGATTTTAATTTCTTATTGATTTAAGCAAATTGCATGTGTTTTGGCACGTGTGCAAAAGAGTAAGTGCAATTGTCTACAATTCGCAGTCGATGAGCTGATTCTCAGTGAAATTGTAAAACTCTTCACAACTTCTAAACATTCATATGAGCCATCACATGCAAAATAATCCATTCAGTTAATCAAAATCTGTCAGACATGCAAGTATATTCCATAAATGTCTGACATGCAAAGTATGAAATGTCTTCTAAATGTCTCTGCAATTGTAATGAAATCACAATCTTATCAATCAACCAATTAAAAGTGCATATATGGAGTTTGCCCATGGCACAATCACTATCATTTTTGAACATGGAGGAGCTACACAACCCTAAACAGCAGCAGCTACAGCAGTACTATATGAACACACTTGTATTTATACAGTACATTTATATTTGTAGAAATGTGTTATATGTACACTGAAAATTCACAGTTGCTTGTCATGGAAGAGCTATATGATATGTAAGAATGTGTGGTAGTGGTTTTAGAATAAGACATCATAGAGTGTGAAAAAAATGAACAAGCAACTGTGAATTTTCAGTTTTTGGGCATTTACTTCCAAGTCTTGAATGTGGCATGCCCATCAAAACAAAGTGTTTGAAAGAGTATCAAAAACAGGATAGAAAATAGCTTTATTACTTCTAATTAGGATGTTTTTTGATGTAAAAAATCTTGATAACATTTTAAGTGGAATTCAGGGAACTTTTTTAAAAAGTGCAGTTCATGACCCCTTTATATAACTGTTAGTGAGGCAACATGCTGCAAGAAAATGTCCATACAGGAAAAAACTTTCAAATCCAATTTTGATTATAATAAATTAATGATGGTGAAACAGAGCTCCCAAATGCAAAAGAGATGTTCAGCCCCAGCCCATCTTGTAGATGCAATAGACAAATAAAAAAACAGTGAAAAGACCTTGCCCGTGCACACAGAGGGGTGATGAAACAGAAGGGAACATACAGTGAAAGGACGTCTTCTATCACATGACTGACAGATTGTAATCCTCAGTGCCCAAATGACCCACGTCCAGCCGCATAACTCTGTCAGTCTTCTATATTTACGCTTATGCTTCATGAATATTGATATTATTTCTTAAATGTCACTGAAGTTTAGGAGCGCTGCATCATAATAAGCCACAGCTTCACTTTAGCAAATGCCAAAGCAAAACAGAGAAACGTGCCTCTCAAATTTATGACTGCACAAAACCTGGAGTGTAAATGATAGAAAAGACATTTACAGGGGCAGAAGAAAAAGAATGAAAAGATGAAGATAGATAAACCAAGACAAAATGTTCACTTTCAGAACAGATATGCCAAGGCAAATACAATTTTAATCAAAAAAGAACAAACTTGTATGCTTGCTAAGGCGAGCATCAAAATTATTACTGCTTATTTTTACTCTGTTTACTCAGTGTTTAAAATGTAATTTATTCCGGTGATGGAAAAATATTGTTTCAAATCAGCTTCACAGTATTAATAGCAAACTTCATCAAATATGAGAAACATTCAAATTCTGCTTTAAAGCTTCTCTGCAGAGAATAGAGCTCAATTCTTTATTCATTATTGATAGATAGATAGATAGATAGATAGAGAGAGAGAGAGAGAGAGAGAGAGAGAGAGGGACAGACAGACAATTCAGGACACCTTAGCAATGACATAAAAATGGTCTTGAAGAACAACCACAACACCCTGGTATCATTTGAGTGACTCTTCCATGGGCAAACACCACTTTAGGATGCAATTGTGATGTGAGGAATACTAGTATGACATCACTACAGCTTGCAGCTACAGACACCCAGTAAGTTTCTTTTTAGTTCTGTCACTCTTTTTTTACATCAATATCCAATTATTTCAGACCATGAAATCAGTCTTGATCAGTCTGAGTGAAACCTAGATTGTACCCCGAAGAGAGCGATATGGAGATACGCTATCCTTATTCAACAGGAGCGCTCCCTGCTCCAGTGATTGGCATTCTGGGTAGATGAAAGAACAGCTCCACCTGCCACAGTCATTCACATGTGCACCTGAATGCTGTCGGTGACAGTTCAACTCTCATCTTCAGTTCTGCCTTTTGTCTGATTATTGGTGAGTTGACAGCCGGGGCACTGGGATCTGACACGCTGACAGGTCATTATAGCTGGTGGCAATGTAGCTTTAGATCCGAACATTTTTTGTGTGTTGCTCAGATAGCATTCATTTTCAGAGAAATTGAGAGGGTGGTGTCAGTTCTATCAGAACTCAAATTATGAGGCTCTTTGAGTAAGAAAACTTTTATTTATTGGTATTTTCTCACACAATGTACAGTATACAGGGTTCCCACACCTTCTGACTAATAATTTTATCATCACTGGACAAGGATCTTTCAAAATCATTGTATATGTTCTCTCCATTGACATAATTTAGACAAATTTAAGAATGAATATTAATAAAAACCTAAAAGGACTTTATATTTAATTTAAACTTTTCCTAGTGTGGAAAACACAAATTTAAGGTTTTGCATGACTGTAGAAATCCTGAACATAAATCTGAATATAAGAAATATATTGTATTCAAACGACGGAATTTCTTTAAGGAAGTAAAAACATTTGACATTTTAAGAAATATAGTTCTGCACCAACATATATATGTATTATAATTAAAATATGCATATAAAATAAAATAAAAATTAATTAATTAAATTCTAATCATTTATATTATAAACCATTATCCCAAAATAACTGTAGTTTTGAACAGGGTGTGTTTTATTTATTATGTATATGTATATATATATATGTATGTATACACACTCAAACCAAAAATTATTCAGAAATATTTTATATTTTTGATATATTTTTACTAGTGGCTGCAGGGCACTATAGTTCATTTATGTAAGTAAGGATAGCAAAATAAAGTAAACTGTGACATATTATACCCAAAGATTCTTCATACAGTGGACTACCAGTAAAATTGATAAAAATTTGGGACCAAAAATTATTCAGACACTTTGACCTGACCATGTTTTACTTAAGTGTTAGCTGACATAATTAAGATTAATATTTTCTGTTTAACTCTGAGATATTGTCATATTTTATTACCATTTTTTTAAAGTTATAGTGAATAAACTGTATTAATGAATGAAATGTTCAAGGTGTCTAAATACATTTTGGTTTGACTGTATATATATCAGTGGCGTGCAGTAGTGTTCTGAAATGAGGAGGCAAAGTCCTCACAGTTTATTTATTTATTTATTTATTTATTTATTCATATATATATAATTCAAATGTAAATTAATTCATGTCTGTTACTTAATGTTGTCACATTTTCCTCGAATTATTTTCTCATCTTATTTTCTGAGGAGGCACTGCCTCCCTTGCCTCATGATATATATATATATTGCCAAAAGTATTGGGACACCCATCCAAATCATTGAATTCAGGTGTTCCAATCACTTCCATGGCCACAGGTGTATAAAATCAAGCACCTAGGCATGCATTCTGCTTCTGCAAACATTTGTGAAAGAATGGGTCGTTCTCAGGAGCTCTCAGGAGCTCAGTGGTACCGTGATAGGTTGCCACCTGTGCAATAAGTCCATTCATGAAATTTCCTCACTACTAAATATTCCACGGTCAACTGTTAGTGGTATCATGACAAAGTGGAAGCAATTGGGAACAACAGCAACTCAGCCACAAAGTGGTAGACCACATAAAATCACAGAGTGGGGTCAGCGTATGCTGAGGCGCACAGTGCGCAGAAGTCGGCAACTTTCTGCTGAGTCAGTAGTACATAGAGAGCTTCATGGAATGGGTTTCCATGGCCGAGCAGTTGCATCCAAGCCTTACATCACCAAGTGCAATGCAAAGCGTCGGATGCAGTGGTGTAAAGCACGCCACCACTAGAGCAGTGGAGACGTGTTCTCTGGAGTGACGAATCATGTTTCTCTGTCTGGTAATCCAATGGAAGAGTCTGGGTTTGGCGGTTGCCAGGAGAACTGTACTTGCCTGACTGCATTGTGCCAAGTGTAAAGCTTGGTGGAGGGGGGATTATGGTGTGGGGTTGTTTTTCAGGGGTTGGGCTTGGCCCCTTAGTTCTAGTGAAATGAACTCTTAATGCTTCAGTATACCAAGACATTTTGGACAATTTCATGTTCCCAGCTTTGTGGGAACAGTTTAGGGATGGCCCCTTCCTGTTCCAACATGACTGCACAAAGCAAGGTCCATAAAGACATGGATGAGCGAGTTTGGTGTGGAGGAACTTGACTGGCCTGCACAGAGTCCTGACTTCAACCCAATAGAACACCTTTGGGATGAATTAGAGCGGAGACTACGAGCCAGGCCTTCTCGCCAACATAACTGCCTGACCTCACAAATGCGCTTCTAGAAGAATGGTCAAAAACTCCCATAAACACACTCCTAAACCTTGTGGAAAGCCTTCCCAGAAGAGCTGAAGCTGTTATAGCTGCAAAGGGTGGGCCAACTCCATATTAAACCCTACGAATTAAGAATGGGATATATATATATATATATATATATATATATATATATATATATAGACTTTGATATAGTGCACTTGCCTTTTAAAAAACTATACAAAGCTAGAAAAGTTCAGTCATGCACCTAAATCTAGTTAATTGTGCTGCCTGTGTGTGAGTAAATAACACAGCAGCTGTAATACTGAGGAAAAAAGTAGGCTGAAATGCATCCAGAAAAACAGACTGTATGGCAGATGGGTTTTTAAAATGAGTATGGTTGATAAGACCATCACTTGTCTCCAGTCCATTCCGATTCGCTGTCTGACAGGTAATCTAACTATGTTAGGGAAATCTGTCTCTCATTCCAAGCAGGCACTGTAATTTCAGTAACATCGATTCTAATGGACAGAGGATTAAATAACATTCCAATAAGACATAAAGCAGGCGCATCTACCTGTGAATGATCACTTCTTGGCATTTCATACTGTAATTCACGAGATCACACTTACATGTTGTAATCAGAAAGGGTATAGAATATGCGTATTTGGCGTGCTGTCCAAGGATAGGGCTCTGAGCTCTGAATTTGGCCCAAAACCCAGAGTACTCCCCCCATCCCTGGCTGGGATATGAATAATCGAGAGTGAGGAGTTGGGGTGGAGGAGGGATGCTGGAAAATTTGTAGTTAAGTCGGCTCTACATGCCTCCTCTCATGCTGATTGGTTAAAATATCTGAACGTGGTCCTCCTAAACTTTGTTAATAAAACATCATATGTTTTAAAAGTTGCACTTTTCATGGAGATAAACAAAAACAATAAATGAGAAGTCGGTCTTGATGGTGAATACAACCCTCTGAAAAGCAAGGCCATTTACCTTGGATTTATAGATCACATTAGACTACTACTCAGGACCAATGAGCAAAATCCTCTTTGAATGGAGTTGCCATGCACAAATGTGCTTTCAGCAAAACATGGAAACATCCTGAAAGTCTGGGTACATAAAAGGCCCTTCACCCCAGAGACTGAGGGCCCCTTCATTATTTAGTGTACGCAGTCAGCATTATGGAGTGACTTTGTGATTCAGAGCATCCTGGATATGCTGAGGAGTTTGTGGCCATCTCTCTCTGTTTGATGGTGCTCAAGCTCTGAGCAGCTGCAGTGCTGCAGCGGGCTAATCGCAGGCAGGGTCAGCAGCAGGTCTTTACTCTCCCTGACTGCCACAGTTTAAAAGCTTGTTCAAGCACACAAGTGCTGTTTCCTGTACTTAAACTCATTCAGGAGCTGCCAGCTAAACAAACAAACACTAATCTTGATCAAGGGTCAACAGACAGACACCGCTGGCTCTGAGAATTCATAATGCAACACTACTGACAGACAATATAGTAATATAGTTTTATTTATAGTAAACCCACGTTCAAAGTACACTGTTAGATGTTTTTGAAAGAAGTCTCTTATGTTCACCAAGGCTGCATTAATTTAATAATAAAAAAAAATACAGTAAAAACAGTAATATTGCGAAATATTATTACGAATTAAAATGTCTTCTGTTTTCTATGTGAATATATAGTAAAGTGTAATTTATTCCTGTGATCAAAGCTGAATTTTCAGCATCATTATTCCAGTCTTCAGTGTCACATGATCCTTCAGAAATCATTCTAATGTGCTCATTCTCATTATTTTCTGTTGAAAACAGTTGCTTAAAATTGTTGTGAAAACCATGATACATTTAATTGTTCTGGATTCTTTGATGAACAGAAAGTTCAATGAACAGCATTTATTGTCACTGTCACTTCTGATAAATTGAATGCATCCTTGATGAATAAAAGTATTAATTTCTCTCTTTTTTTAATCTTACCAAAAATGTTTGAATGGTATCATGGAATCAATGGTATCACAGAAATATGAAGCAGCACAACTGTTTTCAACGTTGATAATAATCATAAATGTAACATATATTCAAATAAAAAACAGCTATTTTAAATTGTAATACTATTTCACAATATTACTGTTTTTACTGCATCTAACAGTGGAAACATTACAATTGTTACAATTGTAATGTTTCCAAACTTTTGATAGGTACTGTATAATTTAACGTTTAATATATTTAAATTTAATACATCAATAAAAATTTTAATCGATTTATTTTTTATTAAACAAGCATATATGTAGCAAACTACTTTTCTTCAAAAAAAAAAAAAAAACTGTATCTGGCTAGTATTTTTTCTACCTAAACCAGTCACCTCTGACACAGTACATAGAGTTATTTGCTCTTACAGCTCCAGATGAACAAGAGATATTCTTGGTAGCGAGATACAGACCGAATTTAAATAACACTGTCATACTTCAGCTAAAGATTTGATAATGACTCCCAGTGTAGTTGAAAAGTGAGATATGAGCTATCAAATGGAGAGAGAGACTATCACAGTGGGATATTCCACTCAAATTAGATTTAGCCAAAACCCACAGATATGAAATTAATGTCATTGGGGCACTCAATACAATAGCATGTATAAGTGACATTTTCAGATAAATGAGTCTGACCCGTAATAGCACTGCACACTGAGGAAATAGGTTAAGAGGTGAGAAGAGAAATGCAATCACGACTGCAATAAATCATATTGCTCTTGCAGGGGCATACATTTTATCTGACAGTTGGGGGGGGACAATAAACATAAAATTTCTCAAGAGCAATTTTTGAAGGAGACAAATAATACAGCCAAAATTGTAATAAAATTTTACTTATAAAGGATATATTTAATGTTACACAGAAGAAAACTTTACTACTATTATTAGTGTAGCATGGAGACTGTGCCATTATGCTCATGTTTCTCTTTGGTTCAATAAAAAAACTGACTAAATTGACCAAAATATTCTTATATTGGAATATTTTTTAAGTTGTTTACAACCAAGTCACCAAAATACTATGAATACACATTGAGCAAAACCCAACACACAACAGTAAATCTATTAGCCTTATTACAGTTCACACATATGCTTATCACAATGTTAGTTGTTGTTGGTGTGGGTGACTTACTATCCAACAAGCTAGGTAACATTATAATTGCTAACACAGCGGACTCACGGAAAAAATATATCAGTTATCATTATTTTTATTTATTTTATGTTATGATTAATTACTCAGCATCGTCTGTATTAAAGAGAAAATAATCACTTCATCTGATGTATTTGAATAAAATAGCCTTGACAGCCTACTTACTGGAATTCCTCTCAACTACTGTCTGAAGAACTGTTCTCTCCCGCCGGCGCCGCCGGACTTGTACACACACAAGTGTGACGTGTGCGGTGGACCAAACCACTGTGAGGCAAGGGAGGGGTAACTCAAAATGTTTCTAAACTTAAAACGCCCGTTTGCGGTTGTATTGCTTTACTACTTATACAATTATTTAAAATATATATCGTGTATTTACAATACCTAGCCTGGTTTTTAATTATATTGTTTTAGGGGGGACAGCACTCAGATGGGGGGTCCTGACCCCCCACCCCCGCGATTTACGCCCCGTTCTCTTGTTTGTTGCACTAGAAATGTAAATTTGCTTCAGGCAGCATCAGAGAAACTAAATATTATGATATGTCTCTCTTAATACATATTTACACCTATTGCTCACAAACAAGGACCATTTTACTCTTTGAAAATGTGTTTGGTTTATTAGCTTTTTTTTATTATTTACGGCATTATACACAATTTCACATGTAATCCCATTTAAAATCTCCAATGAGCAAGTCTCAGGGCATTTGGAATCGGAAATATGGCAGAAAGCATGATGCAACAGGCTCAGCCAGCAGCCCTTAAAGAACAAACAGGGCATCTAAACAGAAGACGTTCTTCAAATGTTCTTCATAGCAGGATTTCCAGGAGGAATGAAGAAATCCTTTGAGAACAGGTATGAAACAGTCACAAAATGAAGATTTTACAGTGTGGTTTCCTTTAGAGAGTTACACACACTCAAAGAGCAGAATCACCATAAGTGAATATGTGAATGTCTAATGAGATAGAAAGTGGTGAGAACAGATTCCCACTGGTGAGCTGGCAAAGCCTTCATAACCTGACAGGGAGATTTCTCAGTGAACATATGCTGTCTGCTTCTCTCGTTCACTCACACACATGCATGCTCTCACACGTTCATGTACAAATATATATAATTCTGTCATGACAACTCTCGGAGTGTGTGACATGGTAATGGATATGACAATGTTAATATGTTGGTCTTGGCAAAACAGATCTGCTATGCTGCTGCTGCTGTTATTCCTGCTACTGCCAATACATACACGACACGCTGCTGTTAGCAAGTAAGACATGCTGCTGCTGTACAATATAGCATACATGAATTACCTGTGGATCTATACAGGTGGAGCTGGGGGAGGTGGAGGATTTCTGAAAGCACACTGCAAACTGCTACAGCAAATGCTGACCAAGTATTTGAAGGCTGAGCGGCAAGCTCATTGGCTGCTGCTGTGTCTTATAGTGAACAATGTGATTGCAAAATTGAGTTAAGGACTGCACCCGTGCTATCTAGAGTTTCATGACAGAACTGTGTGCTTCTCCTGAAAAGAACAACTTGACAAAGATCAAGCATACATGGGAGCACTGCTGGAAAAAAAAACAATTTGGAAAACATACAAAATATGCATCTCCTCAAACTACTCAAGTGGCAGGTTATGAGGCCATATATATAGTGGCCTCAATATTATAGTTGCTTATTAGCTTGCATATTGGCTGTTTATTAGTACTTATAAAGCACATATTAATGCCTTATTCTGCATGACCATATTCTACATCCCTAAATCCTACCCCATACATAAACAAGTTTATTGAGGCAAAAGTTGCAGTTAATGGTGAATATGTGTTCCCCATAGCAAAAAGTGTTACCCAAAAAAACATTTTACTCTAGCTTCATGCATTCTTTTTTTTCTTTTTCTTTTTATCAAAACTTAAATGTGGATACGTTTCATTAAAAAAAAAAAAAAAAACATCATTTTGCACATAATTTTTTTATCAAAACATAGATCCAGTAGATCAAATCCATCAACACCACCAAAGCTTGCGCAGTACTATACCTCTTTGTGGGCTCAACATTTCATTTGGTAATGTTAGGCATTGATTCATATGGTGTTTAATGTTTGATGATCACATTAGCTTACATGTGCATAAGCAATGCTTCTATCGCTTGTTTCTGCTTCTTCATTTATTTTTCAATCTGGAGACTCTACTATTTCAGAAGATGTGTAATAGTGCCCCCTACTGTATAACAGTGAAAACATGGATTGCCGGAAAACTCTGTCAATGGCAGGAAAAGAGTTAATAATCTAAAGAACCTTTTTCCCCTATAAAGATCATTTTGTGCAATGGAAATGGATGTTTAATGGATGTTAATAGTTTCTTCATGGAACCATCAATGCCAAAAAAGAGTGTATATACCCAAAACTACGTACATGTGAGATACAATGGTGTGAAAATGAGTGGAAAATTGGAAGAAAGCAGTAAAGGAATGTGTGAAAAGGCACAAGTGCTGTGAAAAAATGCATTGATAAGGGCCCCAAAAATGATTAGAAGACCTTATTACCTAAAAATTTCAATTTCATTTAGTTACATAACTACTGTAGATATATGCATCTGACTGGAAACCCAAACCCACCTCCAACCACTGGCCATGGGACTGCATTTTGATGACCACGCAGGGATCAGGTTTGTTGAGGGCATCCCTGTCTGAGATACCTTTGCAGGTGACCCGCAGCTCTACTTTGGTCAGGCAGGGACTGTTGAACAAGCCCAGAGAATTGGCTGCAGACTCGTAGATGTCGCTCATGTTTCAGGAGATACTTGTGCTGTAAGGGAAAAAAAAGCATAGTGAGAATTTTTTTTTTTTTTTAAATATATTATTCTTTTATCTGTGATTTATTACAATTAATTAAAAAATGTTAAAATACAAAAATGTGTCCTGTGTAAATATCCCCTACTTAGAAAAAAAGTCAAAGTACCTCAAAGAAATTGACCAACTTGTTTGCAAAATGAGCTGCTGTGTACTGTAAACCTGTTATTCAATATGAAAAATAAAACAAACAATACAGTATATTGACTTATAAAGCCACTTTTTGTAATGTCTATCAAAGATTTAATCATTTGACAGCCTTAATGCTTTTGTATGTTTGTATCAATAGCATCAAGCAATGCAAATAATAAATGGTTTTAATAAATGAAAATTATGCATGGTGGATATCTGCATTTTTCAAAATACCTGCTAAAGAAAAAATGTGTAATTTAATGCCCCATAATTTTTGACTGGGAATATATTTTATCCCTGTGCTTGTTTATGGTGAGACATATGGGAAGTAGACACTAATTTATTGTGCTGATGTGTGGGAAAATTTCTAATCAGAATTCCCCACCATCCCAATCAGTTATAATATAGAGCAAATCATCTGAGCTAACTGAAATTACACAGCATATGCAGAGAACAGGGAGAGAGAAATCTGAGAAGATGGATGGACAGATATTGAATGATGAATGGATGTCTTAATATAGAGGGGAAAAAAACGTGCAATAGTAGTGATGTCTGCATTAGCAAAAAAATAAACAAAAAATCTTGAATGATAGAAAACACATTGGTCTTTAAATTCAGTTATATGTTGCTTTAGTTAAGCAGACCAAGAGAGGTACAAAGAGATCTGCACTGTGAAATAGAACAGCTCAATGAAAAGATAATTCTCAGCCAATGCAAAGTCATCCATCACTCCCACTGTATCGCACTGACAGGTGACAGCCTCATACATTATAGGTCAGCAGCGATAATACAGAGGTGAGTGGTTCTCTCCCTCAATGTTTGTTTGCAAACTTTTCAACACCGATGGCAAACTACATCATCAGTCTTTCATCCTCTGGATGCTATTTTTGCCACTTAAATGTTTTCTCAGCCAGTTTCCCATCTATTTTTGTCTCCGTTAATGACTCTCACTGAGCCTCTTCATATAGACACACACAATGTTTGCAGCAGAAACACAATTCTTCAGTCTCAAGAAATCTTCAATGCTAAATTGCAACCATTAAAAAATCTTGAACTGATTAAATCCCTTCTAATTGGTAAGTACATCTAAATATGGCATGTTTTTCATAATATAAACTATATATACTTTTTTACACAAATGTATACATTTTGCACACATAATCACAGTTTATACTGTATATAAGTTAACTATATATCACCTAAAATCCCCCAGAAAACCTCATGAAATGACCTCCACTGAAGGCAATAACCTCAGATGGTCCCTGTGGACCTGCTCCATTGCTGACTTCCCTATTTGTGACTGCTCTCTGATGATACACAAGGAAGCATTCAATCAAACTCCATTAAAATCTAATGGTGGCAGTTATTGGTTCCCTATGACTTTAAAGACAACATTAAATAAAAATGGAACCATTTGCTTTCTGAATAAATAACCCTGGTCGTATTATGCATGATTCATCAGTGCACATTAGTCTAAAGAAAAGCTTGTTTTCATAGTCTTTCATCAAAATATAGCACCACAGTGCACAACGTCTGACATGTTGAGTCCTGGTCTATTTTCTCAATCCCCCATCTTCATCCCATCTATCTACTATACTATGAATAAAAGAGGCATATAAAGGCCAGAAATGTAATAACTATTTTTTCATCTGCAAAGACCAAGACCAAGGCTGTGCAGGTGTTGAAAAATAGTATAAGTATGTATCTCACAATAACATGTCCAGGTCACATTTCACCCCAAAATACAAAGAGTAAAATAAATGATATTTTGCATAATAATTTTTTTTTGTTGTTGCTCCATTAGGATCATTTTTAATTATAAAACAAGATGATAATTTTTTTTTTTTTTTTTGCATGAGGTTAAACACATTTCATCTCTCAAACTGTCATTATTTTACTTTTCTATATTCTCATTATTCTTAATGGTATTTGTCATTTCTGCAATGCTGTATTTATTTATTTATTTTATTTTTGTTAGAACTCGTCCGGTTTGAAGTTTGCTACCACTTTCACTACTGTACAATGACAATTTGGAAAGTAAATGCGACGGAAGCCTACTATTTTAGTAATGAACTTAACTTTAATTATGAATGGGGCCATTCACACAGAACACGTTTTTCCATTCCATCGCGCTATTGTTTTTCAATGAAAACGCGCAAGACGGACTTTGACCGCTGCGCTCGCGTCTCGCTTCCATGATTTTGCAGCATCTCTTGCATGACGCGGTGTTCTAAAAACGCGGCGCTTAAGTTAAAATAAATTCAACTTTAAAAAAAGGCGTCTCTAGACCTGCTTTGACCTGCGACTCGCCGAAAAAACGCGTTCTGTGTGACTGGCTCAGAGATAAAGAGCGCATTCTTACTTCAGTGTTGCCTCGGCATTCTAAAATGGCATTTTAAAATCAATCAGAGCTATAGAAATGTATATATTAATATTTACATAATATCTACAACACCCCGTAATTCGCACCTTCATAGCACACACATTTTTCTGCCCAGTTTGGCTAGTCGTGTGATTGCCAGCCTCTGCTTTTTCCGAGTGTAACGCGCCTCGCCATATACATAGAGCTAATAAAAGAAAAATTAGCCTACTGCAATTTTCTTGTTATTATTTTTTTTTATTATTGTTATTATTTGGGTATTCTACAGCCCTTAATCAAACATTTCAACAGGTACAGCCCACCTCAGATTGTTTTGATTCAAATCATAAAAAAGAAAACTGATTAATGCTATCCTAAATTCTTATTGGGTGAGCAAGGCAGACGTTTGGGTGGGCTCAGCCCACCCCTGCCCATGCCTAGAGCCAGCCCTGTGACCCAAGCTCTTTTTAAAATGTTATTTGAAACTTTTTTCTGAGATTCACCCATTAACCAATAATATAGCAACATGTTCAAATTAAGCATAAACTACATTATCCCTTGCTAAATCCCTTTTTATTAATCAAATGAATCTCAAATGTCTATGTATCATGCATAGATATGAAAATCACACCAAGGCTAATTCTATGTCTAATCCATGTATTATCTGAGGTAGACAAGTGAGAAAGATGTACAGACTTGGTATCCCTAATGGCTTCTGGAACATGCTGGGAATATAGAGGTAGTGCTGAAACCCTCTCTCTGTATTCATTGATGTGTCAGTCTCAATAGAACAGCCACACAGTGGAGCTGATGGGGCAGCAGGTAAGCAGCGCTCCTATGACAGACTCCTCCGGGACATGTGGTCTCCTCCACTGCTGGTGAGAGTGAATGAGAATTTGAGGAACTCCCAGCAACAACAGCTGTAATCATAGAGCAGGATGCTGCTCACCGATCTGACAATGTTAGTCTAATAGCCCTCTGCTTTCTACATGTCTATGCAGCATCCTGCTTGTTAAAGCAAGGGAAGTCAAAATGTTTCATGCATCATAGATTTTTTCTGAGGGTGGAAGCAGTGCTGAGAAAAACAAGGCAGATTTTTGAACGCGGTTTCTTGGAATCCACAAAGAAATCCCTCAATTTGCCACACAATCCCAGTTATCCATTTGATTTGGCAGAACTACTGGACTGTCATCATCACTATCATGATTCTGATCCCCTTATTTGGTCTCATAAAACCCACCAACAAACAAAAAGCTCAGATATTCAGGCATTTCTATGGCAACCCAGGCTTATTGGAAAAAAGCTTCTTGGGCTCTTTTATCATGACTAGTGTTTCACAGGACTTGGACCATCAGCTCTGCATCGCAAGTGCAATGCTGTACCAGGTGAGATACCAAGCAAGTTTACTATGTCAGAAATGCCAAACATATGGAGCTTGTTATGTGATACAAACATCAAAATGTATTAAGTTTACAAATCATGTGCTATTGTAAAAGTGGTTATAATATAGCATTGTGCAAGGAACCGTATAATAAGTCTTTATTAATTGATAATCTGCCCTTTTAATAATAATTTGTGTGAAAAATAGGGTTGTGAAGAGACACTTAGCTCATGAGATGAGACATGAGATTGAGTTCACGAGAACGAGACAAGATGTTTACACAGTATTTTTAAGAAATCCTCAATGACGATATACATGACTGGAAAAGTAGTCTGCATGTGCATTTGAAAGGTTTTAATGTATGATTTCATACAAGTCGCTTCAGACCTTAGAACTGTACATGATTTATGAGCTTCTACAACTTTTGACCTCCTAACTGAACTCCGTTCCACAAATTGATTATAGAAATAAAAACAGTATAAATAATAACAGTTTTCTCTAAGTCTTATTAAGTGCAAACAATAAGTACAATATAATCTAATACTCAAAGTGCAAATAGAGACCAAATTTTTCTTCAAGCATGATACAGAGCTAAGAAATAGTTACAACTACATAGCCCAGCCTAAGACAGCTTTCATATTGGGAGATATTTGCATGGATCAGGGAGCCGCTTTCAAAATGCTGGGTATTGAAATCGCGTTTGAATGCACGCTCGCGTTTTACTTTCGCTTCCTATTTCGCGCCCGCGAGTACTCTGTGGGAACGGCAGTGCTGAGCGCGCATTCTACAAGATAGGCTCTGTTGTGCAACGAATCCTCCGCCATGGTCTTGTCAGTTATCTTGACACTTTTATTTCTATAAAAAGCAAAATGACAGCGGCAGTGGCATATTCTAATCTAATTTCACCCTCACACTCCGTCATGGCAATATCGCGAGACAGCTTTCCACCTCGACGAGAAATCTCGTCACATGTCAATCTCACAAGATCTCATGGCACGAGATCTCGTCACACAGTTTTTGGTGTTTTACTGCCACTAGTGTTCATTTCAGCTAGAACCTGCACTGAATTGTGTGTATAGGTATGTTTTTTCAATAAGCCTAGGTCAAAAATTCCTTTGAAAATCCTCGAAAATCCTCCAATACTTAAACTAAAAGATCAAAATGAACCAGTACTCAAAAGTGAAGATTCTGTAATTATTTACTTACCCTAATGTCCTTCCAAACCCATAAGGGTTATTTTTCTCATGGAAAACACAAAAAAGCTGTTCAAAAGAATCTTCACATAGGCTTTTTTCATACAGCAACAGCCAGGAATATGGCACAAAAGTCATGTGGAACATGTTTAATACTTTTATGGTGCTTTTTTGCCCTTTTTTGGACCATGACAGCCTGAGTTTACAAAGAACTCTCATTCTATGATCAGTGTCTCTAAAAAAATCTTTTTTGTGTGTTCCACAGAAAAACTACAGAGCATACGAGTTTGTTCCAACATAACTGAGTAAATAAAGACTTGAGATTTTTAATATCACTTTCCTTTATGGAATTTAGCAGATGCTCTTATCCAGAGTGAGTTTAAAAAGCTTTTTCATATGTAAAACTGCCAAGGTAAACAGATGGCGAGCGTACACTTCTGAACTGTTATCTGCTAGCCGTAGCAGATATCTCCCTTGATGAGTATTTTACAAGCAATTACCTGGCAGCAGCACATTCCGTAGGCTTGTCATACAGTAAAAAATATCAAGTAACAAATAAACAAACAAAAACATTGCATAAAGGGCTAGCTTGGCAACAGCTACTCAGCAAATGATGAACTGATTTGGATTACGCTGGTCACTTTGACAGGTAATGTCTACAACCAGCCTCTTATACTGTCATGTGTTATTACAGGTGTTTCTTAAGATGCAGCCACAGTTATTACATTGGCAGAAATACTTCACTTGTGCTTCAAAATCATAAGCAAGCATAAACAAAGACTTCCAGCTGAACCCTTCTCTCATACTTCATATCATACAGAGTTTCTCCACAGGGGAGCTGTCAGCATAGATATATACCATCTCCCCAAGACTCCAAAAGTTCCTTACTTTTACAACAGAATGCTTTACAACCATAATACTGTAAACACTCAAAACTCTCAACACTTTTGACAGCTCTGTAATTCAAGATCTAATGTGCAGAGCTTGATAGCTGAGCCATACTTTGCAGTGCAGTTTGGAAAGACAATGAAACATACAATATCAACATACTGACAGCTTCTAAATTGTGTTCAACTTTAAAGATGCACAAACGTTTATGAATCTCCTGTCCTGTTGACAAAATGCTAGTGGAAACTGATGTTACTAGAACTTAAACTTTATTATTCAAAAGTGTTGAGTTGATACATTTTTGAAAATGTTTTTGAGTCTTGATCACCAAGGTTGCATTTATTTGATAAAAATATAGTAAAACAGTAATCTTAGGAAATATTATTACACTGTTTTCTATTTTAGTATATTTTAAATATAATTTTTTTCCTGTGATGCAAAGCTGAATTTTCTGCATCATTACTCCAGTCTTCAGTGTCACATGATCCTTCCGAAATCATTCCAATATGTTGATTTGGTGCTCAATAAACATTTCTTATTATCATTAATGTTGAAAACAGTTATGTTTCTTAATATTTTTGTTGAAACATTTATACATTAAACATTTATTCTTTGATGAATATGCAGATTAAACAACATTTATTTAAAACTGAATATTTTTGCAACAATGTAAAAGTCATACTGTCACTTCTGATCAATTTAATGCATCCTTGCTGAATAAAAGTATTCATTCTTTAAAAAAAAACGTACTGACCTCAAACTTTTTTCCAAAACATCGCTCCTACTGATGGTGAGAGTCCATATTTATGAACAAAAATCAAATGAGATTTATAATAAAAGTAAAGTAATTTGCACTCTTTGTATGGTATAATTACATAGAAAATAATGATGTTTAAATAAAAAATAGGTCTAGAAATTAGTTGCATTAAATGTAATCGTTTGAAAAATACTTAATCTCATTTATAATAAATACAAAAAAGTAATTCCGTTCATTAAACTCTATTAATTCAATATCCTATTTGTAAATGACTTAAAAATATTCTCCATATAAAAGTGGAAACTGTCAAAAAAACAATTTGTGTGCTAAAACTACACTTAATATATGCATATTAATCATGAATATTAATGAGATCATGTTTGTAAGTAACATATCAAATCCAGCATCACACAACATGACAGCTGACACAGTTTTGAATGTTGTGGTGATATGTTCTAGGTAATAGATTCAGAAATAAGCAATAAAGTTATTCAGCCTGTTCAAATAATCAAGATTGAAGAATTCTGTGTACAATAGTGCACTTAAAATCGCTGTTTGAATTATGTGGGCTCTATTCCTCCCCAGTCGGTTTCTTTGTGCTGTGAGTAATATGTTTAAAAACAGCGCAAAGCATTTTGTTTGAACCCTTCATAATGATCTCAATGTAAAAATCAGCCTTGTTGATAAATGTGCTTGTATGTGTGAGGTGAAGCCCACTCTGTTTGTTCTCAGCAGGAACAAGCTCTGGGTACTTAATCATTTCTGCAGAGGCAGAGGCCACGGGTCGTCTCCAAAGCCTGGTGGCTTTGATTATCCTTATATTAGAGACAAGAAATGTGGCTTGTTGGAGTTTATAGGATTTTGTCACAAAGCAATAAAATAATATATGCAAATCATGCCATGTTTGCCAAATGATAAAAAACAGCAACTTGATTTCTTAGAATTCAAGTCTACATGGTTATTATTGTTTCAGCAGATGATTTAAGGTGGTGGTTCTCAGCTGGTTTTGCTTCACGACACAGAATTCCCAACACAGCACAAATAAGTGCCCGTAAATCAAACACTTACATTGTTAATATTATCAAGAAATGAGTAGCCCCAACAATATGCTAAATAGTACATTTCTACACTTCTCTTGAATGTCAAAGGCTCACATATCCACCTTTTGACATTTGAACCTGCATTCAGATAGCAATGAAAGGTTGTTTCTGCCAAGGAATAAAAAAAATTTAAAAGGTAATTGTGACTTTTTATCGTACAATTCTAAGCTTTTTTTCTCATGAATTCATGTTTATATCTCACAATTCGGATATAAGCTCAGAATTACAAGACATAAATTGCAATTGCGGGAACTAAAGTCAGAATTGCGAGATATAAACTTGCAATTGCGAGTTATAAAGTCCACAGTTGCGTAACTGAAAAAGAGAATAAAAAGTTGCAATTACTTCTTTTTTTTATTATTATTTTTTTTATTCCATGGCGGCAACAAGCTTCCATAGATTTCTGTTCAAAAGTTGTTGTTTTTTAAATAATTCAGCATTAAAGGGATAGTTCACCCAAAAATGATTTACGCACCCTCTTCCATCTTCTAAGTACACATGACGTACTACGCATTATATTGTGTACTATGTCGCGGAAGTTAATGCTTTTTGGACGTACGACAAATGAATATGTCTGTCGTGCTGAAAGCTCGTTATTTTACTTTGTAAAGTTTTAAATAAGGATATTTGTCTTATACAAACACATTGATTCACTTCAGAAGGCCTTTATTAAGCCCCTGGAGTCGTAAGTATTCATTTTTTTATAGATGGGTACATTTTTTTTTTACCTTTAAAATTTGGGCTGCCATTCACAACCATTATAAACATTGGAGGACTAAGGATATTTTTAAATTAGTGCTGTCAATAGATTTTTTTAATCGCGATTAATCGTGAATTTGAATGTACTGAAATGTGTCTGCATAAATACAACGTGCGATCAGTGCATAGCACTCATACATGATTTGTTTGCCAATCAATATAACAGACTCACGCTGCTTCTGTACATCACCGCAATAGTCTTTACTTTGACTGCAATCCTCCTCATCCATCAAAACTTTCATAGCAAGAAGCTGATTTGCTTTATCCAGCCGAGAAACAGTTTTCATATCATCTGGCCATACAGCGGTGGGATGTTTCGATGTTCCGTTCTGACAGGAACAGTGCGATGCGGGAGGGCTCGCGCTCTTCAGATACAATGACAGAATATGACAGAGAGTTTGTGTTTTAAAGCGAAACAGACACTGGAATGAATAATTCTCCCATAATAATTCTGCCATCTCTGATATAATCAGCATGGACTTTACGATGATCTAACTGCGTGACGTAAATTACCTTATGACGCAATTTCACATGCTTCCGTAATTTTTTTGCGTTATATGCATTCAATTATAAATTAACGCATTAAAGATTCTGATTTAATTGCATGCGTTAATGCGTTAGCGTTGACAGCCCTATTTTAAATATATCTCTGATTGTGTTCATCTGAAAGAAGATAAATGGCTTGAGGGTGAGTAAATCATGGAATAATTTTCATTTTTGGGTGAACTATCCCTTTAAATTGATCAAAAGTGACAGTAAAGACATTTACATTCACACACACACACACACAAACTATTTTAAATAAACTATTTAAATAAATGCTGTTGTTTTGAACTCCCTATTCATCAAAGAATCCTGAAAAAAAATTTATCAAGGTTCCCACAAAAAATACTAAGCAGCACAACTGTTTTCAACATTGATAATAATAAGAAATGTTTCTTTGAGCAGCAAATCAGCTTTTCAGATTGATTTCTGAAGGATCATGTGACACTGAAGTCTGGAGTAATGATGCTGAAAATTCAGCTTTGCCATCACAGCAATAAAATATATTTTAAAATATATTAAGATAAAAGAAAGTTATTTGAAATCATAATAATATTTCACAGTGTTAATGTTTTTACTGTATATTTGATCAGATAAATGCAGCCTTGGTGAGCATAAGAGACTTTCAAAAACATTTTTAAAAACTTACCAAGCCCAAATCTTTAAACGGTAGTGTATACAACCACTAAGTCACTAATGTGACATGAAAGACTGTATAAACTTCAGTGAACTTTATTTGGGTTTAAAGCACACTCTAATGATGACTTCTTGCCATCACATTATTGTTAAGTATCAAGCATTCAGCATCATTTCACTTATGCTAAAAACAAACATCAGGAGTGCCATGTTAGATGCAACGTGAGACCCATTAGCGTGTTACGCCTTTCTTTCAACATGATAACCACATTTTTCTCCCCATCTCTCAGCAGTAATTTCCTCTCCATAAAGCCAGTGTGCCTAATTTGACAAATACCAATAATGGCTCTCAACAGAGAATGAAAGATGAAGTCGACTGGAATCTCACCAGAGTCTTGCATCCTGCCATCTCAGCTCATTTAGCCTTATTTCCAGTCATTTACAACAAACCAATTATTCACTTGGATGTGATCGTCTCATCAGCCTGCTCGATTACATGAGGATGAGAACAAGACCGCAGGCAGCTATTGAAAATTAATCAGCTCATTATTCTTTAGGAAGTTGGCTAATTAGTTGGGACATAACACACTCTGTAAATGGAGAAGCATTAAATGCTTGTGACATACAAGGCACCCGTGAAACTGTAAGAAATGACATAATGGAAAGATGGAATCCAGAACAGATCAGCCCTAGTTCAGAACTAAAATGCTTCAAACATGTTCTCAAATATACAAGACATTAAATATATATGAGATAAAGGAATGCGAAGATACTAATGACATAAAGGAAAACTGAAACCCAAATAAACATTTGAATGCACTCCACAAATACAACCAGGATTTCTAGGGATGTTCTTGGAATGAATATCCAAGATTCAAGTAGACTTTTCACCACTACTTCTGTTTGTCTGTATGACAATACACAAAAAATGTTATTAAAATATACTAAAATACTCAGTTTCACATGATCCATCAGAAATCATTCTAATATGCTGATTTTGTGCTCAAGAAACATTTCATCACTTTAAACATTATCACTGTTGAAAACAGATGTGCTGCTTATTTTTGTGAAAATCATGCCACAAATTTTTCTGGATTCTTTGATAAAGAAATCTTTTGTAACAGTATGTATTTTTCGTCAATTTTATGCAACCTTGCTAAATAAAAGTACTAATTTCTTATATATATATATATATATATATATATATATATGTGTGTGTGTGTGTGTGTGTGTGTGTGTGTGTATTACTGACCCAAAACTGACCCAACATTTTTGATGGGTAGTGTATATGTAATGAATAACAAAAAATCAAAAGATAATTATTCTGATTTCTTATAATATTTACATAATATGTTTGCCCATAACCCCATAACTAATGAACATCCAGCTATGTTAGAAGTAAAACAAAGTCTGTATAGAGACATGTGCAAGTAAAATAAACTTAAGATGGTCTCATGCACATCACTTGCTTTAATTGTTCACCCCCATCTGGACACTGAAGGAATCGCGTCTTTATAAATGAAGGCTGATGTAAGCAGCTGTGCCAAAAACATCAAAAAAGGTACAATTTTAAAAGGAAAGTTAAAGAAAAGTAAGTGATAGCCTACAGTAAATTGAATTATAGCCAATTATGCCCATATTTGTAAATCAAAACAGACTTGTCATTTAAAGGCTGTATGACTAATAATTTTGTTCTCTGGTTTTATAACCGTTTTGCGTCCAGTTTATACCCAGTTATACAATAGGCCTACAGTTTAGCAAATTAAACAAATAAAAAAGTTTCTTGTTAATATTACAGCATATTTTATCTAAGCTTCAAACTGAATATTTAAAAACTTTAATGAATCAGTGTGCATGAAGGCCTATTACTGCATCGGTAACAGTAACAGAAAAACAATACAAAACATAGGCTACAACTTCATAAACAGAATATCAGACATTAGTGCCACAACTGAAGCCTACAAGTGCATCTCATCAAGTTCTCTACTACTGTAAGTCAATAATAATAATTTATTCTTCAAAAAGCTTCATCCTCTTTTACTTTAAAGTGATTAAGGTGCAAATAAAAGCGCGCGCCTTTCTATAAGGGCACCTGCGCTCGTGAGTGCAACTGCAGTGACAGATGAAAGAGCGTTTTACTCACCTTTAACGAACATGAAAAATAATTCCAGGCCAATTGTTGCTTCGCTGCTTGTCATCAAACACAGAGCACCGAGAAGACATATGCTCCACACAAGAATTCGAGCTCCATCCTCAAGCTGCTGTGCAAATGAGGGAAAGTAAAGTACGGCGCGCGAGATCCCTCCCCTTCACGCGCTACAGAAGAATCTTTCAGCGGTTACGCGGACTTTAAGGGGAGGTACCACAGGTAAACACACTCGATTGTGCCCCTTCTCCTTAATTAAAATCTGCAATATATAAGCTGCCTATATACACAAAACGGTATTTTTTAATTTATCGCGGATTTATCCATTCAAGTTTTAAATCTGCAAATTACACATCCTCTTATTAAAATATCCCTGGTAAAAAACTGATTAAACCAGTCTAAACAGGTGCTGGTCCCAGCTGCTGTCCCAGTCAGATCTCTTCAAAAGTGCTCTAAAACCAAATCAGTTTTAAGACTTTTTTTTTTTCCCCAGCAAAAGCTTTTTATGATAAAATGTCGCAAAAAATGTGCCATAAGTATCACCACTCCGACTAAGATTGTGTGCTGATCTAACTGGTTCCTGCTGTCAGCACACTGGTTTTAATAGGGGTTTGGGGAACTTTTAAACTGGCCAAACTGAGACATTCAGGGCCTACTTCATGAGTAAAATGTCACTTCAAAGTGGCAGTGAATTTATGCAAAAATTCACAATTGTTATCCAACCAAAACCATAATTTATGGCAGTAGTTCCTGGCTTTACAATGATGTCCAACCTCAACTATTCGGTCATCTGTAGATTGTAACTTTTGCAGGCAGCGACATCTAGCGTTAGCATTAGGGAAATACAATTTTACAAAATTAAGCCAGCTTGTAATCTCTCTCTTGCGAAGAATGAACATAAAATTAATTAACAAAAACATATTTGGTCTATATTTACATACTGAGGACAGAAACAGGTATATATATATATATATATATATATATATATATATATATATATATATATATATATATAAAAAACATGCAAGACAGCATAAATGCAGATGAACGGAGTGCAGTGAACTCGTTCTTGCTCTTCAGCTGTGCACGTGGCCGAACCAAAGAACCACAAACTCTGCTGCTCAAGTATAAATTCCTGCTTTGTTAAGCCTTAACAAGCATGTTTCCGTACAGACCACATATAAAAACAGGAGTCTGATACTCGGGACCAATGAGCTATTTATTGCTTAACTGGAATTGAAGGATGTTTACAAAAACAGCTGTAAAATGTTCCATGTGACCATTTGTAGAAAAAAATGCTGTTATTCAAACTGACTCACTATTTTTTTCATTTAAAAAATCATAAAGCCCTTAGCAATAATTAAAACTAACCAGATGATCTATTCATAGCTTAAGAAGTATTAGTAAGAAAGTGGCTATTTTCAATATATCAACAAAATATCTGGTTTTAAAATATACACAAAGCTTAATTAAGAAAAAGCAGCAGTCAGTTGTACAGCACAGGAGGGTGGAAGCGTAAGGCAGATTAGTGTCTCAAAAACTTGCAGTCCATTCCTCTCCGCGGGCATTTAAACAAACACATTTGGGCCTACACGCACATTCCTCCGAATAAAGACATCTGTTTGGAATTAGATTTAAAGCACTTCATCACTTAACATGCTTACAAAAACACAATCTGGGCTCACATGGAACAAGATAAAGCACAAAGGAAAATATACAACATTTCTCGTTCCACACAATACAAAAATGACAGATTGCTTTGATAAAAAAATTTTTTTTTTAAAAAATCAATGACTGTACATAAAAACGTCATCCTGCTGTCACCACATTCATTTAAAAATGTTTACAGTAAAGTTGACTTAAGGACATTTATGTATACAGTGCAATATTTACCTGTCCCACAAGTGTTAATAGAAAATAATATTTCATGATTTTTTTAAGCCTTGTATCCAATATTATATCCATATTCCTGGTCTGTAAAATAGGTCATTTTAAACATGATCAAACCCTGATTTTTCTCCAAAATATATTATTTCAGGAATGCATATATAACTATAAAAACATCAGGAATGAGTACTTCTTTTAGAAATACAGTGCATCTTATTGTACTCATTAATTCATAAGATAAGATGATGCAGAACACACACTCCAAAAGAGACAACAACTTAATTTGTTGTATTCATACAACAAAGTATTTCTCCGTGTAAAAATAGTAATGGAAAATAATAAAAGCGATCCCCAAACGGAGAAACCGCTATACAGGGATGATTTCTACTTCAGCTGTGAAATTAAGACTTAAAAACAGCTAAGGCACAGTATAAAACTGGTCCAACATGCCAGTTAGTAACTGACTGAAATGGTAATATTAAGATATTTTTTGCTTTGGGTAAAAAACATTTCTTATGTATAAAAAAATTTGTCAAAAGGGAAAAAAGCTTTTGAATACAACAGCAGTTTGCTGGTGAAAACGCTACCAAGCCTCAGTCAGTTCCATTAGAATTAAGTTTCTCTGCCTCTGGTCTGGGTGTTTGGTCTGCTGGTTGGTTGTTTCCCTTTCGGCAAGGAATACCACGAACTTTCAAAAAGTAAATAAAGTCAGCAAAGAAGGCCACCGTGGCCAGGAAGCCAAATGCCTGTAATAGAGGAAAGACAGTTAAATGTTAGCCAGTCAGTAGCAGAATTGTTGTCATATCAAATAAAACACAGATCGAGCAGCATCATACCACAGCGCCCTGCTCCAGGCTTGTCTTGCCATTGTCTGTTGCAAACACGGTGCTGGCAATGAGGAATAGGAATGCCATGACTACTGTGTATCCAAAATCCTATGGGAAAATTAAAAGAAGTTTAAATTGGATAAAAACTATAAATGTATTTTATAATATTATAATGTACAACAAATTTATTTTTGTTTATAATTTTTTATTATATTAATATAATAATAATAATAATATCATCAACATATTAACAACAATAAGCTGATATTTTATTATTTATAATAATTATGAGTTGATCTTATTATTGTTGTTATTATTAAAAATAATATCATCATTCTATTAATAATGATGTTATTATTATTATTAACAATATGCTAATATTATTATCTTTTCATCATTAATACTAATAATAAAAATATCAACATTATTATTTTTGGTGATGTTAATGATCATTTCTGATGAATATTTCTGCAACATTTCTTATAATTAATAATAAGTTGATATATTTCTTCTTATTATTACCATATTATTAACCATATATTTAAATATTATTATTATTAATAATTTGTTCATTTATAATAAGTTGATATAATCATTGATAATAATAAGTTGATATTATTGTTGTTGTTAAAAATAACATTCTATCAATAATAATTTGATATTATTGTTGTTGTTGTTGTTGTTATTATTAACAATATGCTAATATTATCATCATTAATAATAATAAAAATATCAACATTATTATTGTTGTTGTTGTAAATGATCATTTCTGTTGAATATTTCTGCAACATTTCTTATAATAAGTTGATATATTTATTATTACCATATTATTAACCATATAATTATTATTAATACTAATAATTATTATTTGATAATTAACAATAAGTTGATATTATTAACATTTATGTTGATATTATTATTATTATTATTATTAATTATAATTGTTATTATAATTAAATTATAATTTGATTATTATTATTAATTATTATCATTAACAATATGTTAATAATAATATCATCATCATCATTATTAATAATAATAATATCAACATTATTATTGTTTGAGTTGATATATATTATTATTAACTATATTATTAACCATATATTTAAATATTATTAATATATTGATATTTTAATAATAATAATGTATTTATTTTTTATATCAACATTGTTGTTAATAATAATGATAGTATTAAAAGCATGTTTTTTTTGTTTTGTTTTTGACTTACCAGAGTAGGCCAGCTGTCAATTCCGACTCTCTGGTGCAGTGTTGTTGCCAGGAGGATGAGGAGCAACAGTGTGAAGAGGAAGGCTGTGCAACTGACAAATTCAAAGAAGTAGAGTGGTCCACAGTGTGAACAGTTGGACACTACCTCCTCCATCACAAAAGCCACAAAGGAAAGGAGCTGAGGGGACACAAATTAAATCCAAGTGCATTAATTAGCCACCAGGTGGCAGTATCGGCTTACTTAGTTTAAATACTTCTATCCTGTAATACAAGACAATATGAAAGATTAGTTTGGATTTTTCCTCAGTGACAAAATATTGTATTTAATCTGAAGGAAGCTGCTTTATTAGGGCACATGCATCCGCAATTTGTAACAAAGAAACAGGTGTGATGTAAATACAGCAGCCACAGGCAGGGGATTCCCAACGGTGAGAACCAGGGAAGGACACTCACTCTGGGAAAACACACACACACACACACACACCCACACAAGCAAACTTTTCGTTTAATTGTTTGTTTCCTTTTCACTACTAATATCACACATCACAGACCTGTGATGTCATTATGCTGAACTCTGTTTTAGCCACATGTTACACCACTAAATGGTCTTCCAGTACAAAGGTGAAGTATTCACAGTTAACATCAATTCCAGGAGACTTTTCACTCCACTTCCCTTAAGCAAACTAAATGCACAAAATGACACTGTAAATGACAAGCTATGAGGTCACTCAAAATAACTATGAGAAGTCCCTCAAAATAACCCTAGCCATTGTTTGTTCTGATGATTATTTCTACAACATTTCTGCTATTAAACTCTGGGCTTGGTAAAGTAATAATTTCTTTTCAGTCATTAATAAAATGCATAGCAATAACTAATATGCTTAAAGTTTATGCTTAAAAAACATAAATACCCTGTCATAAATTACTATGACAAGGGAAAACAGTTTTGAAAATAATAATCTTATCAATCTTCAAACATGAATATAACAAATATGACATTCAGCCAGTAAAAAGAGAACAGATTCAGGGCAAAATGGGACAATCTGTATAATGGGTACTGAGGAGGAACAGGAAATCATAAATGTTCTCGTTTAAATACCATTTAATCAGAAGTAACGTCAAAATGACAAAACCAGAGTAGCACGCATGTCTGACTCATATTTTGAGCTCTAACAGCCCTGACTGCTAGGAAGGAACAGGGCAGGTCCACAACACACAAATGTTATTGTCGCTTACTAAACTGAACTTTATCGCTACCACTCAGAATCCATTCAAAATCCTCCATCCAAATGAGCCGGATAAACCATAATTGCTGTTCAACAGAATAAAGACACTGCCTGCGCACCACCCCCAAAATAACAGGAGGCTTATTTTAGATGTTTATGAGTGAAATGACCTAAAATGTATCAAAGCACGCTAAATTAAAATGGCTAAATGATACAAAATAGATCTGATATCAGTCTGAAGTCTAAATGTAAAAATTCTGAAATTTTTGCTTCAGGAGCTCCTGTATAAAATACATGAAAATGATTTCATCAAAGTGCTAAAACCTTCCAAGCATCACATCTCTTCACACTACAGTACAGTCACTTGACTGCGGTCAGCTGTCTGTACTCTGCTGAATACATTGTGGGTAGATTGGTTTCACTTGACAAAATTGGGTGTGACTGCACACAAAAAACCTTTTTGCAAACTCAATAAACACTAAAATAAGTTTATAAATACACAGAATATCATGTGTTACTAATGGGAATGAATATTAAGAGTTGAAAAACAAAGCTTTGACTTTTTAAAACAGAGCTATAGTTATTTTAGTATCACTGAGATGCTTTTTTTATTAATATTTTTAGTTAGGTTTTTTTATATTTTACATATTCATTCCCATTTCAGTTTTTTTTTTTATTATTATTATTTAGTTTATTTTAGTACCTCAAGTTTATGTATTAATTGCTTTTTTTTTTTTGACAATGAGTGAACAGCTTGTAATGAAACTTAAAAAACGAGACCTTCCCCTGACTTCCTAGGTTATGAAAGCCTGTACAATTTTTTTCTGCAGGACATTGTTGCCATGAAAATCAAAAGGAAGTGATGTTTACGTGCACTGCCCAGAGCCTCTCTTCTGTTAAATTACACATTCAACAAATACAATGTTCAGGATAATGCCGAAAAAGCCATTCTGTACTGTAATGTCAATGTGTGATGCAAAGAAAAGGGATCAATTAAGCCAGATGATCTATAGTTTCAAATATACTTTATAATCAAACTATCATAACAGCGTAATTTTATTGTCAACATGATGCCAGTGAATTACAGCTTATGCAAACATATCCAGATCACGACGATCAAATGCTTTCTTAACTACTGCTTTCTCAACGCTGTCATTTTTGTTGTTTATTTTGTTATTGAGAGGAAAGCATGCAGCACATATATTCGGACGGCATCTGAATATTCATTAACAGTATATCGCTGCAAAGGTATTTACAACTTCTTTTTACTTCTAAGCAACTTCTTACTTCACTTTGAGTATATCAGGGCTTTAAATCACATTCAGTCTCTTGTACATTAAATGTGCGCTAGCACGTGCAGTGAGTTGCTGGCTGCAGTTCACTTAACAGCCACCGGTGTCACTAACAACAAGGGTTTTTTTTTTAGTTAACATTTATTTTATTTCAAGCCACAAAAACAAAATGTTTTTTTATGGATTTAGATTTAGCTACAGTTAATAACCCTAAACAGAGCAGCTGCAAACGTCCACTGGTAAATGACTATTACACAGTACTGGCTTTATATAGTACTCAAAAGAAGCATTTTGGTTTGAGGATAATAGTTTGGTAAAGTGGTGTGGATGTAGGTGAGGAAAGATACTCTCCTCACTGTAGGGCCTCTAAGAACCACCTGCAATTGATCTAGATGAGGTTTCACCTGGAAAGTACCAAGGTGTTTCAGTGTTATCACTGGTCAAGTAAAAAAGGAAATTAGAAGTAAGGAATTTCAAACATCAGGGCATACAATATAATATCAAGATATAGATATAGATATAGATATATAATGTTTTTAATTCAAGAAAGAACAGACTCAAACCTCAGAAAGAAGTAACAAAGTATTGGGTACTTAAACGGTTTACAATTAAATTATAAGGCATTAAGTTTCTGTTCTGTGTCATTAGATCAATGTGTGTCACAAGGAGAACACTAAGTACATGGAGAAAAAAAAAAAAAAAAACTCCATGAGCAATTTCCCTGAATACTCTAAAGGAGAAATACTTGATAAAATCTAATTTCCTGAAAAGCATGAGACCAGGCCCTAGACTGTAGGGGAATCTACTAATAAGGGGGGCATTTGTGTCAATGTTGACCTCTATGTGGTCATTATTGGCTAAATTCAATGTGTTCTGATGTGTACCCTTGCTTTTAGTATGCGATATAAATGTCATTTCAACTTTTTGATTCACAACATACTGTGAAAGTTAAGAATGGCTCTGTAATTGAATTTAGCATCTGCTCTCTAATTGCATTTACAGACAGGCATTTCTTACACCTGATATCACTTAGCATGTCTCATGCAAGCAGACAATGCCCTTTGGTCTTTTTTTTTTTAATTTTTTAAATTTTTTTAGATGTGATCTTGCAAATTCAAACACTTAAAATAAAGTGACAACGAATGAGTGACACACTGAGAATTATAAAACGATGTAGGTTTTTCAATGGCTGATGCTAAAAGCTAAAGATTAAGTATACAGTGGATTCTGAATATTTCAGACCACATTCAAAATCTTATTTAAACCAGAAAATAAATGAAAAGGATTTAATTTAATTTTAAAACAAAGAAACACAATGAACTAAAAAGATTAGGAAACATTTCAGATTCTGCACCATTTCTAGGTCGCTCATCAAATCAGCAAATTTAACATATTGAATTACTTCATTCAAACTTCTTTCACATACACATTTGGAACATTTTCATATCCTATAACATGGAGCATCAGATTTTGCACAAATTTGTCTTGTCCATGCCAGTATTTGGGATTAAAAAGATAAGGTCTAATGCTTATTGTGTGCATAATAAGCAACATAAACACTGTAGCAGTTAAAGGATTAGTTCACTTTAAAATTAAAATTATCCCAAGATTTACTCACCCTCAAGCCATCCTAGGTGTATATGACTTTCTTAATTCTGATGAACACAATCATAGTTATACTGATAAAATCCTGACGCTTCCAAGCTTTGTAATGGCAGTGAATGGGACCAACGAGTTTGAAGCTCAAGAAAGTGCATCCATCCATCATAAACGTGTACTCCACACGGCTCCGGAGGGTTAATAAAGGCCTTCTGAAGCGAAGCGATGCATTTGTGTGAGAAAAATATTGATATTTAACAAATTATAAAGTAAAATATCTTCTGCCAGAGCGCCTTCCGTATTCAACGTACAAAAGCGTAGTAAGCAGTTTAAACTGCGAGAGGCATTACACTTTCAGAAGTGCAGAAGCTAGATATTTTACTTTATAACTTGTCAAATATGGATATTTTTCTTACACAAATCCATTGCTTCGCTTTAGAAGGCCTTTATTAACCCCCCCGGAGCCACGTGGAGTACGTTTATAACGAATGGATGCACTTTCTTGAGCTTCAAACTCGTTGGTCCCGTATACTGCCATTATAAAGCTTGGACACGTCAGGATTTTATCAATATAACTCCGATTGTGTTCATCAGAAAGAAGAAAGTCATATACACCTAGGATGGTAAATCTTGGGGTAATTTTCATTTTAAAGTGAACTAACCCTTTAAAGAAGAATGATGTTGAACTTCATACAAAATAAACCAGGACCACGCCTCACATGAATTGACTACACCTCTATCCAAAGCACAAGCAATATCTACTAAATAACAGCCAGAACCTTTCTTTTCCTGAGTGAACAAAGATGCATGCAGCATGATCTGCTCTGTGATAAATTACACAAGTCAGTTTGACATGTATGGAAGATACCAATGAATTGGAGGGAATTTCTAACTTGAAAGACCAACAGTCTCAAATATTCAATTTCTGTACCAAAAAAAAAAAAAACGTGATCAACAGCCAAGCAGCATATCACTGCAATGCTGAAATGACCACGCTTATTTAGAAAATATGCTTGGCATTATTAAATGAAGACAAAAAGTTGTCATACTCCTATGGCACCCAAGTCAGGACTTGCATTATCAAGGATGTGTGAGACATGACAGTGGAATCATTCAGCAGAACTCTTCATTAGCATCTAACAGTATCCACAATATTCTAATTAACACATTTAAAACAAAAGCAGTCCTATTTCAACCCCGCTTTTTAAATATGTTAATGAACTGCAAGTATTACTGTTTACTATTATACACTTTCAGGGAAACTTACACAATGGAGTTCCAATAATGCCAGGTTAACTTGAATTGTGTTTTAACTGTCATTACACCAGAGTAACCCTTTAGTCACTAATGACCTCTTACTCAAACCATGTCGCAATGTTTCAAACCATGAGCAATGTAAAATATAACGTATTTAAAGGCTGTATTATTAATATATCACGTATAAATGTTCACAGTACATTTATACGTTTTCAGAACAACATGCTACTTACCACTTCAATCACTTTTATCAGAAATCGAATTTTCTCCAGATTCTCTGATGGCACAATTATCCATTTTCTGGATTTGGGCTCCTGAGCTGTTGTTGTGGTGGTGTTGTACACCGTGTCTGTAGTGGCCATACTGTATATACTGTAGTTAAATCTGAAAACGAGAAGTATATTAAACAGTTTAGCGGTACATAGACACCAGCGAAGGTTAAAAATATATGATACTGCAAAGAAAATAAAGTAACGACATGTCGAAAGCTGCTGTTCTCTTCTAGAAAAACGAAAGTAAAGCAGTCAAAGTCAAGTGTAACTAAGCTAACAGAATTGATCAACACAGAACGATCGACATAAACCAACTACAAGATGTAATGCAACCGATTATGTGTGATAATATTGAGAAATACTTAAGGGTAAAATACCTGTTTGCTTTATCGGATGGTTGCTTAAACGTGCTCTGTTTACGCCGTTCACGCGTCCTTTGTGTAGCCTACTTGTGTTTCACTTCCGCACTGCCTCAGCTTTCTTCAACGAGGATGGACTTCCTACGGAGGTTGCCAAAATCGCGACTCATGGATCACAGAGGGGTGTTTTGGTGATTTTTCTGTTTCTGTTTCTGTTATGTATGCGTCCCAGGGTCTGAAACAGATTTCAACTCTATTTTTCTTATATATGAAGATCACATTAACGTGAAAACGTTTTTGCCATGCCTTTATGTGCTTCAAATGCCTCGTTTTAATAAAGATATTAGTGCTCTAACCGCGTCCCAGACTTTAATTCTTAAACTCATGAATTATAAAATGTTAAATATTACGTTTAAAACTATGATGATCTGAACAAAGAGCGAAATGTTCATAAATCTTTGCAATGTTTAGGCTATTTTGCGAAAAATGATTATACATTTTAACCACATGTATCCTATAATTCTAAACTTTTACCAAAACTTGGTATAGCCAATATGGTTACCAAAAAGACATTAGTGTCAGTAAAGAGCATGTTTGAAATGAGACATATAATGTGTGAAGAAAACTAAGAAAAAGAAAATTAATATTACAGAATATGTTTATTGTGCGAAAATTCCAGTCAAGCTGTAATTTTATCATATTATGCAAAAAGTGGGGAAATATGATTCCATTATTTGTATTGAGAATGCATAAAATGCTAGCTATGCTAAAGAAAGTATTTCAAAAATTAAAATGATGATGACGTTCTCAAACCCCCCACCCATCATGCATGTGATCTTTATTGTGGTTTGCTTGCAAAAAAAAATGCAATGCAATACATTATTAAAAAATAAATAAATAAATAAAATAAAATGAGAAAACAAGAGCTGTTTATACGGTAGATCTGTATGAATCCATCAGTTTTCTCCTCCCTTCAATGAATTTGAGTATCCTTATATGAGTCTTAACATTTCTGTGCAATAAACTAAATTTGTGTACAGACCAGTGTGAACAGACAAGAGCCTACAGCCTCCCACATTTCATATTCAAGTGATAAACAGTCCAAATAACAATGAACTTTTATTGTTAAAATAAAATTAAAATTAAATTAAATTACTTGGCCATAATCTAACAACAGGAAGTCTGAGAATATCCAGAGTTGTCATCATTTACTCACCCTCAAGTAGCTCCAAACATGTATAAATTTCTTTCTTCTGTTGAACACAAAAGAAGATATTTTGAAGAATGTGGGTAACTGAACAGTTCTGAGGCACCACTGACTGCCATAGTGTTTCTTTTCCTACTATGGAAGTCAATGGTGCCCAAAAGTGGCCTGGTTACAAACTTTCATCAAATTATATTCCTTTGTGTTCAGCAGAACAAAGAAATTACAGGTTTGGAACAAATTGAGGGTGAGTACACTGCAAAAAATGCTGTTCTTACTTAGAGTTTTTGTCTTGTTTCTAGTCAAAATATCTTAAAGTTCTTAAATCAAGAAGCATTTTCCTGACAAGTAAAAATTATTTTCTTGTTTTCAGAAAAAATAAGTCAAAATTAAGTGAGTTTTTCCTTAAAACAAGCAAAATAATCTGCCAGGGGGGGGAAATGCCTCTTGATCTAAGAATTTTTAGATATTTGGACTGGAAACAAGACAAAATTTCTAAGTAAGAACAGCATTTTTTGCAGTGTAAATTATGATCTCATTCTGTGCCTTCACATACACACACCCACTTGAAAGTACTGTTTATAGAGTCAATATTAAATCTGCTTTGTACACACAAACTCTCACACACTCCTATTTTAACAATTTATACCATCTGTACAAAAATATTCTGCATATAAAAATGCACACATGCACCATTCAAAATAATGATTAGTCTCATCATGTTTGATTGTATCTTGAATTTGTTTCAATTTTCTGCAATTATTAAATACAAAAATTGTTTTTTATTTTCCATGTTCTGTTACTTCTCTTATTCAATAAGACTACTGAATCATTTGGTATGTACTTTGATATATTAAAAGTCAACTCTACCAGGCATGTATACAGAATGCATGCTGAGGAAGTTTGCCCACTGGAGTCACGTGTTAAGGTGTTCACACACTGCTGTCTGACAGTCAATAACTTTGAAAGTTAAGAACAAAGCATTAGCATGACTGGGTATACATGAGTTAAGTGAATTAAGTTTCCAAATAAATCCTGCCAAACTTTTGCACTCAATAAAGAGTGATTGTTACCAATGTTACCAGAGCTTTCTTTTATCTGAATAATACAAATTCAGTTAAACTTTAATCTGATTTCAAATTCCTCATTTAAAAAAGCTACATTCTTATGCAATAAATTAATTTATGACCACTGATGCAAAAACTTGAGGCAATGAGATCCAGGCAGTCCAGCAATGATTATGTCAGAGATCAAATGTGAATAAGGAATAACAAATTTATTAATAAAAAATTATAGACACAAATGAATTAAGTAATTAATTTTTTTTATAAAATCCAGAGTATTGTATCTAACAGATGAAGATGAAGATCAGAATATAGAGAAAGAAGGAACAAAATTAAGATATTTGCAGAATAAAATGAGAGGTAGAAGAGAAGAAGCAGAAGCAGCCAGAAGTAGAAGACGCAGAAGAGATGTGAGAAGCAAAAAGAGCAAGGAAAAGCTAAACTACCTGTCATGGAGTCACAGCCAATGCCCACCAACATCCACGCATCGTCACCGGATCTCCACGCTCCACCCACTCGTTCACAAATCCCCTGAATACTTATCATCTGCACCTGCACCTCATCACCCATGGACAATATAAAGACATTCACTTCCCTCACTCTTTTGTCTGGTCTTGTCAATGTACCTGGACTCCTTACCTGCTATTCACCTGAGTTTGCTGTGTTCCCATCCTGTTGTCTTCTGTCTCCAGTTCTCCATTCCTTGTGTTCCAGCATCTGCAAAGACATTATTCTGTTATTCAGCCAGCTAAGTTACCACTCTAAGTACTTGTTCATTTACTCACCTGCATCCACTGTCTGCCTGTGTTCGTGCCTCTGTTAAATAAATGTGTTTCACTCAGCTCTCTGCCTATGTCCTGACAGAAGACCAGACCTCATGCAGAGCACCTCAGACGCAGAAGAGATGTGAGAAGCAAAAAGAGCAAGGAAAAGGCAGGGGTCGCACCCCAGACCTGTTTGCCACCTTGGTTGACGCGGTGCGATCCTCACTACAACAATTCATAAGCACTTCACCTACAGTTCTGGATGATCTCATGCACGCCATCAGAAAGTCTTCTTTGAATTCCCGATCTTCATCTCCTAACTCAATGTTCTTCCAGTCTTCTCAACTTCTATTGAAAGCCCAGAAACAGACCTCAAAGTGGAAATTCCTCTTGAATACCGGGCGTTCCAGGATGTGTTCAGCAAGCGGTTGGCAATGCAACTTCCAACTCCTCGGCCATGGGACTGCGCAATTGACCTGCTGCCTGGGGCTACTCTACCTAAGGGTAGGGTTTACCCATTGTCCATCCCAGAAAAGAAGGCCATGGAGGAGTACGTACAGGAGGCTCTAAAACGTTTCATTTGACCATCAACATCCCCTGCCGCTTCAAGCTTCTTCGTGGCCAAGAAAGACAGAGGCTTGAGGCCGTGCATTGACTACTGTCACCTAAACTCCCAGACTGTAAAGTTCACCTATCCCCTTCCTCTGGTCCCGGCGGCTCTGGAACAGCTACAGGGAGCTCCAATCTTCTCCAAGCTGGACCTGCGGAGTGCGTACAACCTCATTTGTATACACCGGAGGATGAGTGGAAAACAGCCTTCATTACACCGTCTGGGCACTATGAATACAGGGTTATGCCGTATGGCCTGTCCAACTCCCAGAGGATATCGTCTCCGACCGTGGACCCCAGTTCATTTCCCGTGTGTGGCAAGCCTTCTTCAAGCTCCTAGGAGTGTCTGTCAGCCTGTCGTCTGGATGCCACCCTCAGACCAACGGCCAGACTGAGCGCAAGATCCAGGAGATTGGGAGATTCCTGAGGTTGTACTGCCACCAGAACCAGGACAGCTGGAGCCAGTTTCTACGCTGGGCAGAGTACGCCCAGAATTCCCTCCGGCAGACCACTACTGGGCTCACCCTGTTCCAATGTATTCTGGGCTATCAACCACCTCTTCCCTTAGTCTGGTGAGCCCTCGGAGGTTCCAGCTGCCAACCACTGGTTCCAGCAGAGCAAGAGAGTGTGGGACTCCAGCAGGCAGTTTGGAGACCCAAGCGGCATGCCAATGGCAGAAGGGGCTCCACTCCTCGTTACCAACCTGGCCAGAAGGTGTGGCTCTCGACGCAGGACATCCATCTCCGACTGCCCTGCCGCAAGCGGAGTCCCCGGTACATAGGTGACCTAGTTGAGCTGCCTCTGTATGGTGAACGGACCTATCGTCTCAATCTTCCAGCACAGTATCGCATCTCACCTTCATTCCATGTCTCACTGTTGAAACCCCACACTGATCCTATGCTCTCTCCTTCCACAGATTCCGATGGTGATGCAGTACCTCCTCCTGAGCTCGCTGAAGAGGAAACCATCTACCGGGTGCAGGCAATCATCGACTCCCGACGACGGGGTCCACAACTAGAATACCTCGTCGACTGGGAGGACTATGGCCCAGAAGAACCTTCCTGGGTCAACCATCACGACATCCTCGACCCCTCACTACTCTCACTATGCTTGCAAACAGCATGGGCTACTTTCCAGAAGATCACACTTGAGAAAATGTTAGTTTTTATTTATTATGACTAGAGTTTAGGTTAGTTTCTTAATTTATTTTGTTTTCAAGACACAATTTATTACAGTTGTTTATCAGTTAATACTACTGTACAGTATTTTCATTGTGAAATGTGTGCACTTATTTTATGTTGTCTGTTTTAAAGACAGTTTATTACGGTGTTGTTTATCAAGCTGTTATTTCATTGTGAAATGTTTTGTTATGCACTTCTTGTGCACTGAATACATTTAGAATGTGAAAAAGCAATTGCTAGTTTTTTTTATAAATCGCAATATGATTTTGTCCATACTGCACAGCCCTTGTTTGTGTGTATATAGAGGTTTCACAAAATATATATTATTTAGCTTTCAATTTCAGTTAACATAAATTATTTCAAGTAAAAATGTTTCATTGTTTTAGATTCGGTTTTAGTTAACGATAATAACTCTGCACTGACGACCGCAATAAACCACAAGAGGGCAGACGACATTCATTTAACACACAAACACGTTGTTTTTATGATTTACGAGGAATCTTTCCATAGACATGATTTTTATACTGTACAAACCGTATACATAGGATTTTACCAGGACCACACGCGCACACGTTTGTTTCACTATGACACTGCATAGACTTCGATTGATTTTTATATCAGGTTAATGATATTTTCTATGGCCTGACACAACACCTTCCCCCTAAACCTACCACAGAAACATGTCCAAAACAGTAGCAGACCACATTTTGTGGTTGAATCAGGGTTTGTGCTTGCTTAACTCTTTTACTTCTGTAAAGTATGACCCACCGGCCACCACTGTGAGCAATTCAGTACCATTCTTCCTCTATTACACCCCAACCATTTCCCCCTTTTTTTTCCTGTTTGTTCGTATATATCAGTGTCGTGACTGAACATAATCACTTACCGAAGAACCATGGTGCCGAGTTTACTTTAGCCAATGGGAGAGCTTCTTTCACTGGGCGTACTGTAGGCTACTCTAAACGGAATCTTAAAGGGATAGTTCATTCAAAAATAAAAATGATCCCATGATTTACTCACCCTCAAGCCATCCTATGACTATCTTCTTTCAGATGAACACAATCTGAGATTTATTTAAAAATATCCTTTGTCCTGGAAGGTTTATAATGGTTGTGAATGGGTGGCCGCGTTTTGAAGTAAAAAATAATGCATTCATCCACTCCAGGGGGTTAATAAAGGCCTTCCGAAGCAATCATGGGATTACAAGTTATTTCCTTCTTTCTCTTTTCGAGGCATTTCCCTGACGGGGTCATGACTTTCCAGTATCTCTTGTTTAGAAACACCCACTACTATAACCATGAGTAGTGAGCATGAGGTGAGTCACTCTGTGTAAGTAGTTCTGCTTAATGTCTTCAATGGGTTTCAATTTCAATGGGTAACATGCATAATAAACCATATAATTTTGCAATGTTAAAGTCACACTGACTAAATAGTAATAGGATAATAGGTCTAACAAAAACCTGTCCAAACCTGTCATATTCATCCCAAAACCAAAAGAAAAAAAGTAAAAGAAAATTTTTATGAACATGTTTTGTGACATTGCATTGTTATATTATTCTCTTACAATTCTCATTACTGAAATGCATCCAGACACTGCTTTTTATTACTGTAATACAATCGACTTTGAACCAGCAGTACAACAAATATTATGTATAGTCAAGTATATATACTTTACCATTCAATTTACATTTTTGCATCATGTTAATGAGAACTGGGGAGATTTGCTGGTTAAATAAATGTCACAGGGCAAAAATCTTAATTTTATGCAAAACATTATTCCTTTTGATTCTGAATTAAAGTGTGACATGTTCCTGGCTTTTCATTGAGTGTTATAACCATGTAACAAATGCCAAATTTCCACCTGTTTTGAGCCCCAATTTCTTGTTTTGAATCAGAGAGGAAGCAACACAACATTCACAACACTAGGAGACTTTTTTCCTTTTATCACAGTATACAAAACAAAGAGACTTGTATTTAGAAACTTGACAGTTGTTGCATATCATAATATCATATACAGAGATACAGTGAAAGTAAAAATACACTTCAGTTCTTGTAATAATGGAAAGAAAAAAAAAATACTGTTGGTCAGCATCCTTCATGAACATCTCACTTCAGCCAAAATATTCTTTGATTGCAGGCACTGAATCAAGTCATGTAAACATCCTTGTGCATAATTGGCTCCTTCTAGTTTCAGACATTATTGATAAAACTCCACTCTTAAAATAATAAATTCCTACTGCTGAAAAAGTTGATCCCAGCTGCTGCACATTAAGTTCACAGGCACTGAAGTTTGGATGCATTAGAAATATGAAGCAGTCAGCATCTTCCAAAACATTTAAAAAATGACCCTTCCAGGTTCTCAAAGCACTTATCATCCATCTAGAAAAAATTATCTTCAGAATTTCACATTTTCTTGATACTTCCAGTTCATAGGACAGTTTCTTTCTTCTGGTTACACTGTGGCACCTTCAAGAGAGCATTAGCAGAATATTATGCAATTAAGTTTAACAGTTCACAGATTTCATCTTTCTCAAATTACATTATAAAAACAGGGTCAGACTCACCAGTTGGTTGAGAGCCACATGTGACCTTATAAGACGTCCATATGCTGATTGCAATAAGAAAACTAGCCATATAGCCAAACACCTGTGTTTATGTAAAAACAGGGATTAGTAAAATATTAAAGTGCCCCTAATATGCTATTTCAAAGATTCCTAATTTTGTTTTGGAGCTCTCCTACAATAGGTTCATATGCATCCAAGGTAAAAAAAAAAAAAAAAACACTTAAATTTTTTCATAATATGCATTGCAGCATCACCTCTTTTCTCACAGTGTCTGAAATGGTTCAATAAAGGATTCAGTTTCTCTAAATCCCTCCTTTCTGAGAGCCTACTCTGCTCTAATTGGTCAGACGGCCCAGTCTATCATGATTGGTCTACTCTGCTTACAGCGTGTGTTGGAAATGAAACGCACATTACCATATCTGAATTTTAGCTCTGGAGGCTTCCTTGGCACATGTCCACAGTTTATTCGAACAGTAATGATGGCATCGGTTTTAAAGATTTTTTTAGTCATTCATTTAAGCCATTAGTCGACTAATCACATGTTTATATTAATTCAATTACTTAAATATATACTGAGGAGAATGCTACACCATAATGAGCCTTTAATATATATAGCCTATTCCATGCTCAAGCGCATGCATAAAGCTTGCTGCAAAGCACCGCAAAAGTAATGATTTTGAATTTGTCGGGGAAAATATAGCAAGAAGACATTTTAGTTATTTATTAATAAACTAGTGTTTTCTGCAGTATAGTAAAAGTGTCTATACAGAGAAATGCACATTTCATACGGATTACATAAGCAGAAAATGTTTCTTTTGAATTGGTTCATTTACAAGTAGACATTTCAATCATTCTATAGATTTATTTCTTATGTCTGTGAGGCAAGTAGCCTATACGCTGAGTTTCGGTTAATTTTTGTGACATGCTCCAGTTCACAGAGGCCAAGACGGCATAAAGACCATCCTGTTTGTTTTATCTATTTTACAAAGGCACACCGTTTTCTTGTTATTATGAGTTTACACAAATAAAAGTAGACTTTACTTTTATAGTTTTGAATGACGTATTAAACTTATCTGTATGACCAATGATGAGTATTAGTTTATTATTATTATTAAGTTGTTTAAGTTGAAAAAATGCTTGTGATCGCACCGGCGCCTCCATGTCCTGCAGTAAGCGCGCTATACTTCAGCTTCCACACTCCGCACGAACACTTGGATATGCACCTAATAACAGCGCACATTTATCTAAATCAGCCATGTAAAGTTGTTTCAAAATGATAAGCCATATTTGAGGTCAATGTATGATAGGCGAAAGTTTGGATTTCCTGCCTGACATACTGTAATTACCACAAGGATCTGCCGTTAACGATCTCTCTCTCATGGACTGCATGACTTCGCCATGAGATTTTTTTTTTTTCTGCGACTAACCGACTAATAAAATTTTGGACGACTAAGCCTCTTCTGGTCAACTAAGGAATAGTCAACTATTAGAGGGCAGCCCTAGTTTTAATGAATCAATTCAAGCCTGAGTAGGGTTGGGCAATGTCTACCAAATTGCCATCAGACGATGTCTACAGTGAAACATCGCAATGGACGATGACATCGGAGGCGGGGCGGAGCTTTACGTTCGCATTTGAGCCTTAAGCTCAACTTCCAATGGAGTGAATCAAAAATGCTAGCTCTGCTCCGTGCCAGTGGACAAAGAGAAAATTTGCAAGGAGCTGAAAGGGCTTGAATCTTACTAGAGGATATAACACTGAATTTTCATTACCACAGACGATCCTGTGTGCTTGTGGTGTGATCCGCACTGCTGTTTTGATGCGCTGCTCACTTCAACTACAAACAGTAAAATGGTGCTACTGTTATGTCTCGCGGTCCAAATGGAAACATGCCGGGATCCAGATGCAGACCGCAGTCCGCCATTTGAATATCAGTGGTTTAGTTTGTGTACAACATCTTTCGTTTTTTTGCACAATAAAATCTTTACTGTTTAAATTTGCAATTTGATCGGGTACAACTTCATTATGTTATTACCTAATCAGAAAAAAAATGAATTATTTGAAGTAACTGCGCAGAAATTGAAAGCATGGTGATATAGTGTGATTAATTAAGATGGGGGGTTTTTTTGGCGGGCGGGTTGGGGGGACAGGATGCCGATGAGGGTGGGTCAAAGTACACGTTGTTTGCGTGCAGCCAATGAAGACCACAGGCTGGCATTATGCAAGTCTGTTACAAACCTACGGAGGTTCACGCAGGAAGTAAGACTGAAATTACTGACGAATTTTCATTTATCGTGCACTCTGATCTTTGAAACTTTGCAGACCTTTTACATTCACAAATGCTATGTTACAGACTACATAAAATGTAATATCTGAAAACAGCATAATAGAAGCACTTTAACAATATTTTATAATTATAAATTTCATTACCAATCATTACAAAAGTTATTTGCTTTTAATGCCTAAAAGTCCTTTACAAGAATTGCACGTGCATTGCCCAATAACAGGACATGATGCAGCATTAATATACAGATATACATTTCCTGCTTTCTCTTCCCTACGCAAGAAGTCTTTTGTGTGTTTCTCTGGCCAGTCAACAGCATGTAATGTACATATTGCAAGCACAAAAGGGCACTCACAGATCCAGCGACTAAAGGTGATGAGACCCCATGACTCAGCACAGATACAACTATAGAGGCGATTAGAATCAAGATTCCTCCAACAACATAATGTAAAAACTCCTGTGAAGGCAATTAAGAGTTCGTTAGAGTAACATAAACGTTCTGATTGCAAAATACACAGAATCTTCAGTTAACAGATACATAAGTGAAATGTAAACTGTGCAGACTTGCCGTTAATGCCCAGTTGATGCATGTGATTTTGCTTTGAAGTTGAAAAAAATGCATGAAGAAGAAGATGGAGAAGACGACGAGAAACCATGCAGTGACCACCTCAAAGTAGCGTAAGGAAGAGTGATAGTAATGCCACTGAAAGTGCACACAAAGGAAAGCAATCAGGAGGACCACCTGATCAAAACAAAATTAGATGTAGTAAATTAAATGTAATTTTAAAAATCTCTCATGTCCTTTACAGACAAACATTAATATAATTATTTACACACAAATCAAGGAAGCAATGCTTTTGCTTAGTAAAATCTGGGGTTAACTTAAATAACAAGATTTCAACAAGATAATGCGACTCAGTAAATATAACAAGTCCTTAGACAAAAAGTAATAATGAAGTTTCTGTTATTTTCTTTATCAGTATTAGAAATAGTGACCAATATAAATTAACTCTAATTACTAGCTACTAATTACATCTTCAACAGTGTTTTTAGATTACTCTACTAATTACTCTCTCTAAAACGCATTGCATTACTTATTACGTTCTAAATGTGAACAATACAAGAATAGACATGAAACGGCTCTTTTAAATCTTTCAAATAATTAATATAAAATTGCACAAATTATTCTTGAACTGACCAAAGTATTTAAAGGGGGAAGGTTACAATAAAAACATACTTTTTTACATTAGATGTTAAATTTTGATGTTTAATCCACTATTGTTTTTTTTATATAGAAAGAATTGTTCGATAAAGCATTTAATGCACTTACACAGCAGAAGTAACTGCAGAAAAGAGTAATCCTTTACTTCTCCAAGTACTTCTACAGTAATTACAATGCATTACACCCAACACTGGTTTTGCAGTCATATTTGCTTTGGACTATTTTATTGTTTACCCCTTTAGTGCGAATTGCTGTTGCATGGAAAGTTAAATAATGTATGCAAAAAAAAAAAGAGGTTCTTTTTCTGTGTTGTTTCCTGTTGAACCGATTAAGCAGAAAAGTGGTTTTGTCCCATGAGTTGCAAAGCATCTCTAAATCTCTCTCCTCACTGCAACCATTTTAGCAGCAGTTCCTGAGAATCTGGGGTGTGAAAGCCTCAATAAATGATCACACGCACACCATAAAACAAAATCAGATTCCAAAAAAAACACTATGGTTAATTAGTTAATAAAGACATTATTTAATTTAGATAACTTCTGGGATATTTCCTGCTGGACTGTAGATAAGTGTATATATATATATATATATATATATATATACAGTCCGATTAACGGAACTTTCCACTGAATTTTCCATGAATGCTTTTGCTTATGCACAAACAAGTCAAGATAAGGTAATAATAAGTGCATTTATTAAAATATTTCTAAAAGCCGATATCTCTCATTGGTGCAAAGTATCCCAGAAGTTAAATCTTAAGCTAATTTTCACTAACAAAAGTGCTAAAACTGTTTTTTTTTTCTCTCCATATATCCATATATACATATCCATATCCATATCCATCCATATATATATATATATATATATACATCCATATATATATATATATGGATGGATATGTATATGGATATGTATATATGGATATATGGAGAAAAAAAAAAGTTTTAGCACTTTTGTTAGTGAAAATTAGCTTAAGATTTAACTTCTGGGATACTTTGCACCAATGAGAGATATAGGCTTTTAGAAATATTTTAATAAATGCACTTATTATTACCTTATCTTGACTTGTTCGTGCATAAGCAAAAGCATTCATGGAAAATTCCGTGGAAAGTTCCGTTAATCGGACTGTGTAGCATAGTAGTTGGTGTATATCAGTTACCATTTCTTTAACAATCTTCCTTAAATGTAGGATTCTTTGCATTTTCCTGGGTTTACTTCATGAAATAAATGTTATATAAGTATAACTTTCTCTTACCACTTGGCCGATTTTCAGTAATCCTTGAAATGAACGCGCATAAGCAATGTTGCAACATCCTCCATCCCCGGTGGATGTTCTTGTTGTTGTTGTGGTTGTAGTAACGGCAGTGTGAGGCATTCTGGTATATCTATCTAATATATGAGGAACTTTACAAATAATGTAAGATAATATTTATTTAAAGCTGCTTACACGAGACTAATGGCTGAGGCAGGAGAAGCGTGTAAACTTCAACAGGGTGTGACCACCACAGACATTGGCAATACTCGTTACTAGTAGTGGTTTCCCTCAAATTATCTTCGTCCACTCGGGGGCGCGTGAAGGCCCAAAAGCTGAAGCTTCCACTGGGCTGCATTTACAACTCTGAACGTTTTTCGTCATCCTGGAAACGTTTATACTCAAAAACATAATACTTTAAAACAAATGAAATATAATAACTTATATCTGACATAGAAATCAAAACACACCATAAAAATCTATATAAAGTGATTGTTTTAGAAATTCTCATAGCGTAATCAAACATGACTGTGATTGGTCCAGCTTGATTAGCACCTTAAAAAGTAACAGAAACCACGTGATGACACCGTTAACGCACTACTTCCACAGCGAAATAGAAAATAATTTACACATTTAAGTATAATAGTGAGTGAATTTAATATACACGTAAAGATTTCAAATAAAATAATTATTACTCACCTTCGTACCTGAATAAAAAGACAACTTCTGCATCACTTAGCCCCGCCCATTTTAAATTTCTGTTTTATGGGATTGAATTTTCTACCCACCAATTCTATTTCTATGGGTGTGACACCATACATTTATTTAAAATGTGTGGCCATGTTTAGTGTTTAGTTTTCTCCTGAATATAGTATTTCCCGCCACAAGCAAACGGGCTGTCAAAATATGAGTTTTGTCACCCAGCCCCTGCACAAACTGAGCGCGCGCACACACACACACACACACATACATACATACGTTATGTTGACTACATATACTTATGGAGATTTTCCTTTCAAACTGTGGTTATTTGGTAGTTCAAGAGATATGCCTCAGATAGCTCACATGTTGCAATAAAACCTGTAATAGCTACTCTTTTTCAACAGCTGCATCACACACACAAACACAAAAAGAAAAAAGAAAAAAAACAAGACAAATGTTTCATTTTAAACTGCACCTTTATTCACATACTAGTTAAAGGCCAGAGCTTTTTGTTGTTTGTTGCTGTTTTTAGATACATTTGATATCTTCTTTCAAAATTGGTTTTATTTCTCTTTGAAGTCTGTTGATAACAAAAGTTGGTTCATTAAAATCTACGAAAATATATATACACAAAGGTCAACTTAACTGACCCTTGATTAAGACAATGCAATTATGATATTACACATAAATAGTCCTTACCTTTCAATTTTCACCGGTTGGGTGGTGGGGTGGTGGGGCGGTGGGGGCGGGGGACGTGGGGTTGGATGGGGCCTCGAAGGGGGTTTTGTGGGTCAGGGCCCCGGGAATCAGTCCTACCTTTCGCCTCTCTAGTGACACCCCTTTTGAGTTCCCTTCATCTTGTCTAGTTTCACAACCTATAAAGATATGTGTATTAATACTGTGATACTACTATAATGGGCAATTAAATCATTAAATCATACTCACCAACTGGACAAGGGCTGACATTGGCATATACTGTCTCATTAGCTTGAAAGGTTTCAACCCTCTGTACACCTATATGCCTAAATAATGAAAACATTTATTATGTTAAATTAAATTACTTTGTACTAGATTCCTTATTTCAGTGGCCAGTTTAATTGAATAACATTCATTCTTACGGTTGCTCCTGCATGACTCCCTGCACACTTCGTCCTTTTCTTTCTTGGGAAAAATAACACATAGCACATCAGAATTTGCACAAACCAAAAATGCAATATTCAGAAATAAAATCACGCTTACTTCTTTCTATCACATCCACAACAAACGCCACAAGCCCAAGAAACAGCAAACATCCCAGAAAACAAGTCGCTACCAAAAGACCAAAAGAACAATTTGGATGATCTGGTGGAAATGTTATCTGATCTTGGCCCAGTGAGTTCACAGCTTGGCAAGTGTGCACACCCTTGTCAGAGAATGAAACTGAGCTGGTGGCTGAGCTGAGGTAGCTTCTGAGGTTAGTTCTGAATGAGCCATTTTCCAGCAGTTGAGATGAGGAGGTCCATTTCACTTCTGGAACTGGATTCCCGTGGGCAATGCATTTCAGCGTCATAACGTGAGCTTTGGTATCTACATCCAGGGACAGGAAGAGGATTTTTGCCTGAGCTACAGTTGACAATCAAAAAAAATATCAGTACACTTTGTGTACACTCTGTACACTTTAAAACCTAACATACTTAATTACACAACTAAGTACTGAGTAATTTTAATTAACTATGTATTCACAATGGGGTTAGGGTTAAGGTTTGGTTTAAGGTTAGTTGCTTGTGATTATGCATAATTTACTGTTACTATTACTATAGTAAGTACATGTAACTTCCATAACTACGTCACCTTACAATAAACTTTCTGGTTGTCAAACTTTGTGGAACATGTTTATTGTTAACATAAACTACACCAGTGAGAAACTACACCAGTGAGAAAAGTGTGACTTAAGTGCGATTAAGTATCCAAAAGCATCCAAATACTAGATATATTGCATATAGCTATACCACTGTATATTTGTGTGATCTTATAAATGTGTAAATCTCACCGTTGATATTAAGATCTGTGTGGTTTCCAAATTGCATATAATCCAGCTCCACCCTACAGACGTACTGTGCAGCATCGGTAAACTCTAAATTACTGATACGCAAGGAAAGGTCTCCTTTCCTGGGGTTACCGTTAAGTGAGAACCTCTCTGATAATTTTAGATTAGTGCAACTGTCTTGGCTATTTGTCCTGTTGTCCAGAGTGCAGTGAAAGATGAGTTCTTTTTTGATGTCCTTTGTCCATTTGACATGGATGACGCCGGTGTATGTATTTTGTTTTGGGTGCGTGAAGGCGCAGGGGAGAATCACGTTCTGTCCCAAAGAGCCATTGATCTTAGGCTGTACTAGCATGGTCCAATCTGAACATGTTAGGCCTGCGGATGAGAACAGAACAATATATAATATAATAACTTGTTACTAGATGCTTGAGAAATCTAAATCTGTAGTATGCTGTTAATATTAATTGCTTTAATTTGAATTATTTCTTACACTACAAAAATGAAAAGATAAATGAGGAAAGCTTTGCAGTTCCTTACACTGCTAGATCAGTAGAAGACTATAAATAAACAAATATTACCTTTGAGGCTACAAATAAATGAAAGGAAACCAAACACAAAATCTCGCTTCTTTAGAGAGAACATTCTTGGATCTCACAGAGAGACACTTTAAAATGAAGGCATGTTGACTAAAAAAGATAAGCTAAGTAATGACCAAAACAAGGAACTGTCTGCTTACATTTCCTAAATGCCTTTTTTAGTGAACTCGTAAGTACAGGTAGTTTTTTTTCTGAAAGGCCCTGCTTCTGTTTATAACAGTATCATTTGTTAAGAGATAGATAGATAGATTACAAAATTATTGTTGGTTTAACGTAACTTACCTGGTTGCCTTAAAATTTTGAGTTCATTGAAATTAAAAATTTGAGTTAAAGGGTTAGTTCACCCAAAAATGACGTTCCACACCCCTAAGACCTTCGTTCATCTTGAGAACACAAATTTAGATATTTTTCATGAAATCCGTTGGCTCAGTGAGACCTGCATTGAAAGCAAGTTAATTTAGACTTTCAAACACCAAGAGTTATATGAGTTATAATGTAACTACAGTGGTTCAACCTTAATGTTATGAAGCGACAAGAATACTTTTTATGCGCCAAAAAAACAAAATAACGACTTTATTTAACAATATCTAGTAATGGCGATTTCAAAACACTGCTCCATGAAGCTTCGTAGCTTTACAAATCTTTTGTTTCGAATCAGTGATTCGGAGTGCCAAAGTCAAATGATTTCAGTAAACAAGGCTTCGTTACGTCATAAGTGTTTCGAAATTTCAATGGTTCACGTGACTTTGGCAGTTTGATACACGCTCTGAACCACTGATTCGAAACAAAAGATTCGTAAAGCAGTGTTTTGAAATTGCCCATCACTAGATATTGTTGAATAAAGTCGTTATTTTGGGGGGGTTTTGGCGCACAAAAAGTATTCTTGTTGCTTCATAACATTAAGGTTGAACTGTAGTCAAATGAACTGTTTTAAATATAACTTTAGTACCTTTCTGGGTGTTTGAAAGTGTACATTAACTTGCTTACAATGCAGGCCTCACTGAGTCAAAAATATCTTAATTTGTGTTCTGAAGATGAACGAAGGTCTTACAGATGTGGAACAACATGAGGGTGAGTAATTAATAACAGAATTTTCATTTTTGGGTGAACTAACCCTTTAATACAATGAAGGAGATTATTAAATAGATACTCAAAATATTATGTTATCTGAACCACATTAATTATCTAAGTTGATTTGACGAAAAGAAAAAAGTTGTGATAAATCATGAAAATAATATTTACAGTGTTATTAGTGGATGCATGAAGTCAGTAATGTGTGATGGTGAGTCAGAAATAGGAACATGTTGCAAGAAGATTTTTTCCTTTTCATAATGAATCATACATTCAGAATGTCTGCAATGGACATGCAACGGTTCAGTAAAACTCTCGGTCTGCTGGTGGTCCTTCATAGTGCAGGTGAGAAAATTCAAAACGGAATTGGAATAGAATTACTAAGTAGAATTATTTTGCTTTGAACTTTTTAAGCTTTATAAAAATCTTTCTTTAGCTATAGCCAAAGACGATGACGGCTGGTTGATGAAAGCACCAACTGAGGTCCGGGCGATTGAGGGGTACCCGGTAGTGCTGCCCTGTTCTTTCACCCACCCGCACCACACCCATCCCTCCTCCATGCATGTGGTGTGGACCCTGGGCCACGGACGGGCTGCCACAGTTTTGTTCCGCTGCTCGAGCATGAACAACAGCCAGCAGTGCCAAACAAAGGTCAACCAGGATCAGCGCTACCGCCTGGAGGGCAACCACCGAAACCATGACATCTCACTCAGGATCAACAGCGTGACCTTGAAGGATGGTGGCCGCTATTACTGCCGTGTAGAGTTACCGGGGCACTCCCATAGCTTTGAAAACACACTGGGAACCCGTCTACGAGTGGAGGGTAAGAAAAACATAATTTGACTTCTGTATATTCCCATCTGATGTCTTAACATGCTTTTAAGTGGGAAAGGAAATCTATTGTAACATTGCATCTTTATGTTGACCGGAATTTTGCTTCCTGAATCAACATTTCTGTCCAACAAACATAGTCTTAACCCCAACCAATTATAAACTATATCCAGTTTAGTGTAACGGAGGCCAGCTAGTAGTCACTGTGTAAACCTCACTCCTCTGATCTCAAGAGATGCACTAGCAACTGATGCTAGGGGTTGCAGCCTTTAACCTCCTTGTTAGAGCGTTCAACTCCCACGCAAAGCGGAGTGAGTAGGACCTGGGTAGAGGGGTTACATTAGCATCACAGAAGTATTTGTTCTCTCGACAAAAACCCAACAGGATTTTTCCTTTGGCTTTTGGATTATTGCAGAACATAAGTTCTGTGACCTATAAAAGTGCATGACTCTTACAAGTTTTGTTTATCAAGATAATCTTCACAAATGAACACTTTTATGAAGCCTGAACGAAAGAAAAGGTAAAGTTAGACTATAAACGAACTACAGCATGGTTGCACTTCAACATCACCACCCCTGAGCTCTCGAAAACTCGAGAGAACTATCTTCTTATAAACATAAGACCGTAAAAGCAGACTAGTGAGTAGATAAGATAACTTGTTTGATGCGATGATAGTCCCTTTTAGCTACTGCCTTTTTTAAGACTCATAAAAGTCACAGGTGGGGTATTGTGGATGTATTTTATGTTGTAGCATAAAATGTGAAAATATCTTGAGCTTATGGCTATTGTGCTGTTATTTCAGACCTTATTTCAGGCATTTAACCAAAATTTTCAAGGTGAATCCGGAAGTACAAAAATACAAATTTCTGGGTATTAGGACTCATTCCTGCAGCAATTCAGTAAATTCAGCATCCAATTCATGCACTAAAAGGGAGTAAAATCTTAAATTCTGACAGGCTTTTTTTTTTAATATATATTGCTAATTACCAGCTGCACCACGAATCCTGAGTTTGTCGGCTGAGGGGAGTGAAACATCTGGCTTCAAAGCCGTGTGTCACGTTCAGGGTTCCCCTCTTCCTGATGTTCAGTGGATCGCACCAGATGGTATTCTAGAGGGAGATACTTCATTCTCGCTTTCTGAGGAGGCTACCGGGCAATACCGCACTTCAAGCCAACTACTGGATGTCAAACCTGGAGGACAGTACATCTGTGCAGCTTCGAACTCTTTGGGGAAGGATCAAGCCACTCTGTATGTTTTGCCCCCCAACCCAGAGAGGTTAACTGCAAAGAGCTCTTTCTCTCTCCTTGTGCTGCTTCTTGCTCTGGCCTTGGGGACCAAGCTGCTTTTGGCTCTGGGTGTGGGAGCTTGGGTGATCAAGAGGAGGTTTAGCAGTGTGGACCAGTGAAAATGTCACAAATGTCACGCTCACATAATCAGAACACTCTGGTTTTCAGTACTGTTTCTTGTTCCATGTGTTAAAAATAACGGTCTTAAAATAAAACTTCCTGTTTTGAGGTGAGCCATATGTCTCTGACTTCCATCTTTGTCTGAGCTGGATAATCTAATCAAGTGACCTATATAATACTTATAATGATTAACTGATAAAATCCACACACTTCATTTAATCATCTGTTAAATAAGTTTTAAATTAAATTGTGGGTTTAAAGAGATAAAGAATTTTACATAATCTTTTGTCTTAAACTGGGATCTGCTGAACCAATAGCCTACATATGGTCTGATTACTGATAGTTTCCCCCCTGATTTTTTCCCCTCACAATTCAAATAAAAAGGTTGGGACTTTATTTTATCCATCAAGAATTAAAATGGACTATATATGACAAGTCCGTAGAGGGGTTGGAAACTTGGTGACAGCAAACAGGTGAAAAAGGAATTACGAAAACAATCATTGCTTTTTCCTTCTTTTTTGAAATAACATGCACCAGTGAATCATTTGAAATAAGACCAGTTGTGAGAAATTAAATAGCAAATTTTGATTTTGTGTTGACTTTGAAGGCAATTTGGACTTGTTCGACTGACTAGACTTTTACAGTATTATTTTTTTTTTACTTTCAAGATTTTATAATTAATGACTTAAAAATGAATAGCAAATAAAGATGATAGCATTATTTTGTTTTTTTTAAAAAGCATAGGACTCTATAGGACTCATTTTAATTCTATTAACATTATTTATTTAAATCCTAGCCTGAATGCACCTAAAAAACATCTCAACTTGAACACTAACATCTAATATGCCAATAATGGTTCTATTTAGCCTAAAAAAAAGAAAAAAGAAAAAGAAAAACATGTTTCCTTTTACTGCTATCTCTAATGATATTGCCAGACTAATGTCATTGCCCACCAAATAACATATACTAAATCAAATAAAGGGGCATAAATATATAGACAGAGTAATGTTGAGCATGAAAATGATATTATTTTCTCTAATGATCCCTAAACATACAGTTCTGGAAGCAAAAAATGGAAAAAATGTTTGGAGCTCACATTACAAGTATTGCAATTAAGACATCAGTTGTTTACAGTATTGCAGTATCTCTGTAAGTGAGATATTTTGGGGTGTTATAGCAAACAGGTTTCTTTTTAGAACAGCAGCGTGCGCTCTTCCACATGAATTTCTTTTTGGGGTCCAGGGAAACTGAGGCACACAAGCCTTTCTCAGGTTTTTCAGGCTGTCCGTCTTCCCAGTAAGTGAAGTTCACAGTGGATGGGAAATTGTCCTCATTTTTCCAGTACCACTCTGCTGTGTACAGGCCACGCCGCAGACCGATCCAGCCCTCCGTGGGTTCTTCGTGCGTCATGTTCGAAGCCATCTTATCCAGGGTGTCTTTAGCGACAAACCTGGCAAGCTGATCAGCATTTTCCAAGCAGTAATTACGGGACATGAACCAGCTCATTTTATCTTTACCAAGTACAAACATCTCCGGAGTCACCAGACAACCATTACGATCTAAACACACACAAACAAATATTTGGTATTCAGTTGGTATTGAACCGTTTTCCTAGTGATAACCAATTAGCCAAATAGCTTAGCATGCTGCTAAGTATATAGTTATATTTTCCCCGGTATCACAGACCAGGCTTAAGCTAGTCCTAGACTAAAGTGCATGTTTGAGCCGTTTTAACTGAAAGCAACTTGTACTGAAGTATCTTTGTATTAAGACTTGTAGTTCGGTTCGTTAGGTTTGTTTGGTCCAGAACAAAAAAGAAAGAAAAAAAAAACTATTTAGGCTAGTCCTGGTCCGATTAACGTTCAGATTGGCAATTTTATCACTGAACCAAAAGATACTGAACTTAAAGGAATAGGGCTCATTCACAACCTGATTGGTCAGATTTTGAGACGGAACTTACCGGACATCCAAAACAATGCTGAGTGCTGAGATAAATGCGCTTGTTGAATGATATATGAACGATATATGAACACAACACGGACCAAAGACATGTAAATGAACCGAAAACAGGAAGATGACACCCTAAAAAGGACAGAATCCTCACGCATATCGTTTTTTTCTCGTCACAGTCGTGAGTTTGCCCATCCCAGGGATCCCAATACGTCATAAAATCCGACCAATCAGGTTGTGAACGTATCCCAATGCCTTTAGGTTCGGTATCTTTTCGTTCGGTGATAAAATTGCCAATCTGAGCGCTAATTCAAGACTAAATGTTTTTTGTTTTGTTTTTTTTGGTCCGGACCAAATGAACCAAACATACCAAGTGTGAACGCACCCTTAAATACCCTAATTGAACTAAAGCCTAATCCTGGCTTAGTCTAAACCCTGTCTGTGAAACCGGGCCATATCATCTTTTTCATTTAGTATATAAAGTTAATCATCAATTGACAGTCTTAGTAAATATGTGTAGAATATAATTTTTATGGTTAAACATTACAATTCTTACCTGGGTCGATATTTATAGCTATTGCTGGGCTCCCATAGATATTGTTGGACTCCAAGAGTTCTATCATATATACACCAATCTTTGAAGTAGGATGCCAGATAGTGCCTATCTCTTGTGCCTCCACCAGAGCCCAAGAGTACTCTGTGCCATTCAGAACTTTCCATTTGATGTCTGAAGGCAAAGGCTGATCATTTATTTGCACATCATCAGTGCTGGATGTTTTAGCAATCACCAAAGCCCCACTGCGTGAGGAATTAAAACCTAACAGATAGCAGCCAGAGAACATGCTTGTCGGAATGAGGTCTAGAATGAGTCCAGGACTCATTAATTGGAGGGAAACATGCATGTTGGTAGAAATAACAGAGGACGCATTTGTAAAATTTGGGAATAATGGCAGGATGTCGGTAGAATTTTGCACCAAAATAGCATTATTATTATTAAATAAACCCTGACAGACTTTGAAGGGTTGATTTGTTGTCACGAGTAGCTGTTTGGCACTGAAGATAGGGGGCACGAGGAATCTGGTTGGAATCTTTTCATCGTCAGTCACTGGGGGTTTGAGCTGGTTCACCACCATGTTGCAGGAGCAGTTTTTGCTGTCAAAGCATGGATGGGTCAGAAGTACAGCCACTTTGTCCATTGCATTTATTTCTCTCACTGTCCTATTAATCTGAATCTGGAAAAGCTTGTAAGGACCGAGCATTATGTTATCTGCCTGGCTCTGACCTCTTTCGTCAACTTGTTTGATGGTGACATTGTTGACTTTGTCCATTGCATTGATAATCATCAGCCTAAAAGAGAGAAATCTACCCTCTGATGTTATTAAAGGGCTAAAGGACGTGGCTATCTTGGTGTAATTCAGAGCGGGGACCTGATACACCGTTCCGAGATTTTGTTCAGGCTGGACAACATGAGACTGGAATCTCCTCTCCCATCCACTCACAGAAAGAACTGTGATGTTTTTATCACTGGTGATTCGAAAAGACTTATTGGAAGATACAAACTGGTATTCTTCATCCTCTTTTGTCAAATTCACTGTCAAAATGGTCCCATTGCTGATTCGTTCATTGGTGTTGACGATGCCGCTGGCTATAGAGGTGACATTGACCATAGTGTTTGGGTGGAGGGTGGTGATTTTGAGTAGGTTAATGGTCTTTTTATAATAAACAGCAATATTCTCAGGGAAAGCAGTGATGAAACTCGTCCCACGACTGTCCATTGAAAGCCCTATGAATGTGGAACAGCCTAATAATCATGTTTGTTTTGTTATATAATTTATTTTCAGCCAATGGTAATCACTACTGATGCATTAATACTACTCTGTTGTACTCGTATCAGGTTGATAATGGAGGGTTAATAGTTGTACTTGGTATCAGTACCATCATTATCATGTCAATGAGAACACTGAAATGAACAAAAATTCAAAATTGAAAATGTCAAAGATTTTAGTGTTTTTGAAACATGGTAAAAAAAGAAAGACTGCCAATTGTAATATTTGCAACATCGAAGGGAATGACTTGAGCACAATCAGTTTGATTGTGACCTGAATTGGTATTGGTGCATCCCTAGTGATCACATTAAATAGTTACTTACCTTGACTAAACATTAAAATGGTCAACAGAACAGTCAACATGACTGCGTATTCTGCCTATGCAGCTCCTCGCTGAGTGACTAGTGAAGCTAGTTTCAGCTGGTAAGGCACCGCTGTGTGCTGAGCTACAAAAAAATGTAAGTGACTAATCATTTTGTGTATTTGTTAAGAACACTCCAGTGTGTTTACTGTACAAAATTCACATGCAAACAAAAAGATGACAATATATAATTTTTTTCCACTGAGGAGGCTCTGGTTACAGTTAGTCAAACTAGTGAAGAAACAAGACTACTATGTAAAATACCTGCTTTCAATATATTTTGGCTTTCATTTGCATTTTATTTAAACATGTTTTGGTAAAAATACAGTAAAAAAAAAAAAAAAGTAATGTTAAATATTATTAAAATTTAAAACAAATCTTTTGTATTTCACTTTTTTTTTTTTTTTTAAATATACTTGATTATTATGATGGCAATTTTTAGCAGTCCTCAGTGTCACATGGTCCTTCAGAAATCATAATATGTTTATTTGGTGCTCAAGAAACATTTCTTATCATTGTTGAAAACAGTTGTGCTGTTGCTTATTTTTTTGTGGAAAATGACATTATTTTAGGATTTTTTTTATTAAAGTTTAAAAGAGCAGCATTTATTTGAAATAGAAATATTTTGTTTCTTCATACATTTTTAATGTCACTTTTGATCATAAAATTATCAATTTCATATATTTCATATATATTTTATATATATATATATATATATATATATATATATATATATATATATATATATATGCAGACATACATGCACATCTAAGACTAGTTATTGGATTTCAAATGGCACTGAAATTATTACACTCAACAAGCAAGAAAATTAAAATTAAATTAATAAACAGACAAATAGACATATTATAGCTATCAAAAATATATAAAACATAATCCTGATGATAAACAACATTAATTGTTCACTCTTCAGCAAATGTATTGAGCAGCTCTAGATTGAGCGGTCGTGTATTAAATAAAAGTTATATAATGTCAAACAAAGTGTATTAAACACTAAACAAAACCATTTGATATCAGTTAATAGGCTATGTTAAAGCTTTTTATTCATCCAAATAAACTGATTTGTCATATGCTTAAATTCTTGGCATTTCTATAGAATTTACAGCTGTTTATAATGATGACATCCAATTATTCTGCAGTGTTGCTTTAGATAAATTCCCTTCTGAAGAAAAATATTAGTCTACATATTGTTATAGTGCTAGACCACTTTTTGAAAGAAGAACATTCAGAAATATGTATGCATTTCTATTGACTCAAATGTAATAAAAAAATATCCTACCTTAAATCTTGATCAGCGCTCTTCCTCTATGAACAGAATAAGCTGTGCATTCTCTGTTCATTCAGTAAAAGAACATTTGATATTCAAAAATCCTTCTTTCCTCTCCCCATGTGGTTTTGCATAAGATGCTGGAAAGGTTTGTGGCATAAGATCAACAAGTTTCATATAACAAATGCAGAAATCCACCAACAACTTCAAAAGAATCCACACTTTATTCACTCAAAATAATTCAGTTCCAAAACAGTACATTTTCCATGTTACATTTTTATCTTCCACAGAACTGACCATTATTTGTATCCACACATCACAACTTTCAATTCTACTGTTTGAACTTTTCTTTTCTGGATTTCACAAAATAGAAATTTCCTAAAGAATACATAACATTTACTCCAATTTACTCCAGCAAACAGTCTATGCTGGGAAAACATTAAGAAATTAATGTATTGTTTTGATGTTCTCCACTGCTGCTGATATGCCCAAATCTGCACAAATAACATTTTCCATTTGAACTATATTTTTAATATAATATATATATATATATATATATATATATATATATATATATATATATATATAAACAGCTCCCAATACAACGTCTATCCCTTTAGACTTTCCGACCTGTGCCACTCAAAAACCATTGGCATTTGGTCAGAGTCCCAAATTTGTGTATTTTCTGACATATTTGGTATTCAAAATACACAATTTCCTTTCCTTTGCATAAAATAATGAAGATGTTAGTAGCAAAAGATGACACAGGCCTATTTTCTTTGTTCTGATATGAAAAACTTTGCCTGGTACTTCATTTTTATAAACTTTTGACTGTTAATCAAATCTGTAATAATATAAAATAAAGATCAAATGAATAGGGTTTGTTTACTTCAATATGGCTTGAATTGCTTCCGGAAGAACTCCTCTAAACTGAAAAAATTTTTTTTTTAATTTTGTCCATTTAAACATGCATGCCAATCTGGATCAATATATACATTTCTAACATTTTTTCATTTTTAAAACAAATTATATCATATGCTGGAGAAAAAATAATTGTTCTTACAATAAGGTATTTTAACGGAAAACATGCTAATGTATAAAAAAAGAGAATACTTAAATTCTAGTCTATTTGGCACAATACTTCAATCTGAAAATTTTGTTTTAGGCCTTTCTAATGTATTTAAAGGAATAGTTAAGGGGGAAAAAAAAAATGGTCACGATTTACACACCCTCAAATCTGACAAGCTCCAAAATACATTATTAAAAAAGTGGTCCATTCTTTAACCCAAACGTATGTGTTATATTCCAAGTCTTCTGAATCCGACAGAGATTAAAATTAAAGCCACTATTAATGGAAAACTTCTGTATGGCTTAAAAAGACTGGGATTATAGTGCACAAGGAGCTTGACAAACATGATCACAACTGAATATTGTTGTATGGAAAGAGCTGCATAAAAACTCTTCAAAAATTCATCTTTTGTGTCAACAAGAAAAAAAAATACAACAATTAAGTTTTAATGGCATGAGGGTGAATTAATAATTTAATAATATTTTTTCATAACAATAATTTTTATTTTAGGTGAACTGTTCAGGTACTGAACAACTATTTTATGACAGAAATTCTCAAGAATCTGCTTATTAGATATGGCACTGAATATTCCCCATCAAAATGTGTCTGTCAATATAAGCCAAGCTACGGCTGTAGCAGGAAGTTGCAACATTCATTCATTACTGCCCACCCCCTAAACGGCCTAAAGGTTTACGTGTTCTTCCAGGTCGGCCTGGTTGCTTGCGTGGACCCTTTCCTCTGCCAGCCCCTTCTGCCCTTCCAGTCCCTGTTCCTCCCCTCTTCCTTCTCTGTTCATGTCTCAGGGTTGCTGCTTCCTCTTTGAGAGCCTGAGCCCAAAAGGCATCAAATGAACCTGGCGCTTGGTAACCCGGCTGGTTACTATCAAGTGAGTCTCTGGAGAGCAGAACCCATACACTAGGTACATTTCTGCTCACTGTGAGACTGTCCAACCCGGCCTCAGGCTCCAGGGGCTCCCAGACCTCCTGAACTGTGCGGTAGGCCAGCTTGGTATGCTGGTGTAGTCCTTGAACACGGCGTTTCAGGATCTCCACGCACGTGATGGCTTTAGCTACGCTCTGACCAACACCTGTGAACACGATTTGGCGGCACAGATTCTCCCCCGACCCAACGCTCACCTCAGACCCTTCATTGGTGCCTGGATTATCTGCTGAAGGTGTTTTCTCCTCCATACGGCTTAAAGCAAACCTCATCAGGTTGCGGACTTTACTGCCATCCTTCACTCGAACTTCAGGAGTGTTGCTGGGCAGGTCGGGGAATGGACACAGGCAGGGCTGCTCAACTGTGCGTGCTTTTCTATAGTTCTCCATGATGTTTAGCCTTCACCTGTGGAAATTAAAAATGATAAAAGGCTAAATCAATTACTGTACATCAGTTCTGCTAGTAATGCTAGTACTGTGGTTCATATGTATATGAAGTTTGTTTTAAAAAAGAAAAAAAAACTATATGCACAAATGTAAAAGTGCATTTTCTGTACCAATGACGTTAATTTCAAAGACCCTCATATCCACTTTTTAATTTTCCAAATTAAAATGAATAAATTATCATATTTTTGAGTCCTCAAAAAAAGGATGATTTTAATAAATGACAGCTTATATGTTATCGAAAACAGCATCATTATTCAGAGTGGCACATGAAAAATATATATTTTAATAAACTTACTTTCGTTTCCTGTGCTAGCACTAGCGATCTGGCTAGCAAGTTCAGATAGCTGCAGCTGTTTTTTCTAAATAATTGCGGGCTTATGTCGTTCCATATGACTGAACTGTGGCAGCTTAGCTTCGACAGCCTTTTTTTAAACAAGTAATTAATTATCTACAACTAAAACAACATAGTTCACGAAATTCAAATGTTATGCTACAGATCGCTTATCCACATGTAACAGCGTGTGACGTCAGCTCTGCCGTAAAGTGCCGCAAACATTCATGGGAAGTGTAGTTTTGATGTAGTAATTTAAAAAAATCTAGTTGACTTTAGAACATAATTGCTTAACTAAATAACCAAATCATGACCTAAAGAAAAGTCATTTTCACATAATTATGTCATGGATTCTGCCTATTAATATATTTTTCCTTTATGTATTAATGCATTAATTTAATATTTTGTGAAGAGATGGGCTAAATTAAATATTAACAAGAAAGTTTATGCAATGACCACATATGGTATAAGGAGAATAATCTCTTCAGGATAATCTCTCGAATTACTGAGAACTCAGTCAGGACAATATTATTCAATTACTTTTTTGCTTTTGTTCTCCATTTTATTTTATGATTTCAAATTTAAAATCCATAAATCTCGCTAAATCTTATCTACTAACAAAACAAATAAATCCCCACATTTAGACTTTGTATGAATTACATATTTATTTTTGTTTTTATTTTTTTGCTGCTCCTTGTTAAAGAGCTGTTGTAACAGGCTAGAACGTCAAGAAGAGTGAATTATAAGAACACAGCGCCATCAAGCGTCCAGAATTAGGAATTTGTCACAGCACTGACTAAGATTGAATAAAGTTCGAAATTAATCGAAAGTTCAACCAACTGTAACTACCAAAAGTGTATTCATACTTTTTATGATACTGACACCCAGAGGCGGACTTAACCATTAGGCAAAGGTAGGCGACCACCTTGGGCCCCGAAAGCCCAGGGCTCCCTAAAATGCTTTTTATATACGAGACGTACATTCAGCTCGGACGCAAAAGCGGTTGCTGTGGTGTTCATTACCTCGACAACGTTCTGCGCGTCAGCGTTCTTCTTCTTTTGATTTTATTAGCGGATGGCAAACCAACTTAAGGTGCATTTACCGCCACCTACTGGACTGGAGTGTGGACAGCAATTTGACAAAAAGGAAGGACTTTTTTTTTTTTTTTCTTTTTTTCTTTTTTGAAAAAAACTAAACTAAACACTCATATTACATTCTTTCACTTAACCCAGTATTTTTCAAGTAATACATTAGAAGACTGAATATTTTCCCCAGACATTGTTTTTCCTAGAAGATTTTCTAAAGTCATGTTTTGTTTTCCAACTTGTATTTCTAACTCCCTTCTGTCTTCTTCATATCTTTTACAATTTAATAAAATGTGTTTTACTGTCTCTTGTGTGTTGCAGTGATTGCAAAGACCAGTGCAGTGTTACATTGTTATATTATACAGATGTCGTCCAGTATCAGCTATGTCCCAATATTCTTGCCATATTTTGTTTACATGTCCCTTAATAATGCTTTTAATTTCTGCTCTACATAACGGTATTTGTACATCAACTATTCATGTTTTATTGATGCTTTTGCCAGAATATCTACAATCTCATTTCCTTCCACCCCTACATGAGCAGGAACCCAAAGGAAGGGGACATCCAGCCCTCTGTCATAGAGTATTAAAAGCAAGTGGAATATCTGGTATATGATATCTTGTCTGCATGATGTTTTCCCAGATTGAATATAGATAGAGCATATAAGACGTCAGAAGCTATGGCTACATTTTGAATCTGATTATTACCTTCCAACCACTGTAGTGCCAATAAAATTGCTAAAAGCTCTACCATGTACACCAATAAATGATCTGCTGCTCTTTTTTTAGCTGCTATTTCATAACGTGGAATGAAGAAAGCAGCCCCAGTACGGCCTGTCTCTGGCTGCTTTGATCCATCTGTAAATGTGAATATTTTGTCTTGATAGAGGTCCATATAGTTTTGAACTATTATCCTCTCTGGTATTATTTTAGATTTTTCTTTTAACATTTGTTGAAGGCTTATATCTACGAATGGCTTTCTGAATTTCCAAGGTGGTACTGTTGATATTGACACAGTGGGGCTTACTTGGAGCTGGCTGAGGCTTGCATTTTGTGCTTTTGCATTTCCTATCCATCCAAAACTATAATAATTCGTTTTACTATGTTCTGAACAATCTTGTAAGATGGCCTTTGTGTAATGTCAGCGTTGAACGTGCATCTTGCTGAAAATGTAGGGCCCTATGATTTCCGCAATGCAGAAAACCCGGACGGAATCGCGGAATCCATTCATAAAAACGGAATTTAAATGTCATGGAATGAATGAATGACGCAGTCGCAGACGCGCGGTTTCGTTTATACAGAAGCACGCGCGACGCTTACGGTGCTAGTCTGCACCATGCTTTCACACAGGGACAAAACATGCAGGATTCATATTTAAATAGTATCTTTGCCGTTTAATATTCACATACACTAGTCCATATCGCGATTTGATTGAAGTGTACTGACTTGCATTTGATTTATTAATCCAAAATTTGACAAATTCTGTAACATTCCGCGTTGCACAGTAAATTACGTTTATATTCCACGATTCCTTCCGCGCTTTCTGCCGTTTCATTAGAGAGAAACTATCATCATACGATGTACACAAGAAGGTCTTCAAGGCAGCCCGTCAAAATAAAAGTTATGTTACTCTTGAACAGTATAATGTAGGTTACGTCTTAATGCTATTGTCTGTGGTGTACAAAAATTAAAGGGTTTGCTTAATTTTTGTAGGAATAAACGATTCGTGTTTTATGTCTTCATTTAATTGCCAGAAAAAATTAAATACACAACAATTCCTTTAAAAAAATTCATAGGTCCCTATTATTGAATACAAATGAATAACGTTGTTTTTATGAATTCAGTTAATTAGATATGTTTTTGATTAAACCATTAAAATGGAATACAAAAAAACGGGGGAAAGCACAGAATTTGGGCCCTCAGAATGTAATTTTTGTTAAACTTTTAATAAATTGCTGTTAAATTAAACAAGTTTCATGATTTCAATGAATTAGACATGCTTTTTGATTAATACTATTTAATATAACCATCCAGAAAAAACAAACAAACCTGCATCCAGAAAATTAAAACAAAAAAACAAACAAAAACAAAAACAGATTTCATAGGGCCCTACAAATGAAAATATCATGCATCTGAAGCTATAATTAAATACTAAGCAACAATGCGTAGCCTATTATGTGTTTATTGTTTTAAATGGCACTCACTCATTTCATTTTTTGTTGAATTAATCCTTAAGCATGTAAATTTTAAAGTGAATTAGACAGCCATGTGTTGTGTAGACAATTGTGCAGTGAAAATTACCCCAAAGCACCAACCTACTCTAATACAGTTATAACCTGTTTACACGTGAACAAGGGGTCTACAACATGAAAGAAAGACATTATTTATAACATGTACATGAAAAATCTAAAAAGGATTGGACACAACTATGGGACACGGTCATGCAGCATCAAGCATCACAACAGTGAAAGGAACCAATGTGTGCAACTGTATAGGGCCCCATTTCTTTATTTTGCCTGGGGCCCCCAAATCACTAAATCCACCCCTGCCGACATCGTGTCTAGAACCCATTATAATCAGTGATACTGTCTACACAACAGTCACGTTTGGTGTACATATTTGGTATGTTGTGCTTTATGAAAGCATATTTCTTTATTTAATCAAATAATAATTGAGATTTCTTTAAATCGTATAGTTTTCAGCAATTATACCCGTAAAGGATTTAGGTTCAAGCATATAGAACAAGTAAGGGATGATTACAGTTATTAAAGTCATAAATAGGCTGATTAATGGTTCTACATCCTACAGTGTGAGATTAGAGCTATTAAGCTCGTCAAGCTATAAATTTGATTCATGCAGTTTGCAGTCCTGCAGCGTCAGATTCAGTCCACATCAGGCCTGAGAAAATGTCTGTTGAGGATCGGTTTGCACATGGCAATATGCATATTCACAGATTTTCTTTATAGAAACTAGATACAGCAGTTTGCTACAGTACATGAAGTAGATTATATTGGTTACTACATGCTTAGATATGTATGCTATGTAACATTATTTAATCAGTCCCCATTTCATTTGAGCATAAAGAAGATGTATATTGTAAATAAGTGGTGAATTAATATTTAATCAGGCACAAATAAGGACTGCATACATTTTTTTTTAAGTATAATGCATTACAACTCATGACTGGCACCAAATGTCAGGCTTTATAGAATTTTAATTAAATTTTATTGTTGATGTGACTCCAGGATCTTCCTGCTTCCATTTGAGTTTATGTCTGAGCTAAGTTGTTAATTCAGGATCA